>JANAVB010027598.1:16364721-16422314 GCA_029216955.1 Iris pallida
CTAGATCAAAGACTGAACTGAAATTATATGAATTGGACACTAAGTAAAGTGAAGGCTAAACCAAATGGAAAAGAGAATGATTCCACATTAGGATTTGATTGAACAAAGGGGTAGTAGACTGAACCAATATCATCGACTGAACTAAAAAGAAAAAAATAGGACTAATACACTTGCATGGGTTACAAGGCTAACAGATACCTGATATGGAATTGAACAATCATATCAAAGACATGAACAATAGACTATCATGGATGACTTAATATCTTAGCCATCTGTTAAAGTCTCAACTGACACTAATATCAGTCTCATTAATACACTATCCAACTTACCTACACTAGTGATGTCTACCCACTTGTACAACCTCTACATGAATCCCATTTGATTCTGATACAACACAGGTAATCGATACCTAGTATCTTAGATAGTAAGACACACACACACACACACACCACACACACACACACACACACACCACAACACACACACACACACACCACACACACACACACACATACACACACACACTCTACTAACAAGGCCACATCCTCACATGCCCTGTACTTGAAATGCTAAGTACTACATTAGTGCAGGTATACCCTCTGTAGGCTCGTAACTAAAAATTCTTTCTAATGTTCATAAGGCATGCTGTACAGGCTGCCACTGCCCCTGCTCTTATTGATTTATTACTTACTATATTAAAGTAAAAAAGGGTTCACCAAACTGTTGCTGACCCCCTGCACACCAATTGCAAGGCAAATTGTGCACTCCTTCCCTATACCACTGATACAATCTATAAAACTATATTAAGATTGGTCTAAACCACTTTATTACCTAAGTCATCTAGCCTTTATCACTAACCAACTCCTAATACCCATACACACTGATACACCTGCATCTAGCTAAATCCAATGGGACAAGTGACTGGTAATGGCCAAATGAGGGTAGGACAAGAACATTCTGAACCTTGGACTGCTACACAAGAAAGTCAGGGACTGTACAGTAATTAGGATGCAAGTTGTAGTGAAGTATTCAGAACAGTGTAATGTGTCGAAACATGTGTCAGGTGTCATGGTGAATGTGTCAATGGAGTGTCACTATGGTGTCCAAGTGTCAAAGTACAGTATAGTGAAGGATATATAAATGGTGCAGTAGATAATAAGTAATGTACAAGAATATTTGACTGCACAGAGCAAGATTGTAGGCCGTGCCATAGCTCACATGCCATGGCTCGAAGCTCAAAACTCAAAACCCCCCTCAGTCACCTAGCCACCTACCCAAGTGATTGGTAGTGAAACCAAGGCGTAACAGTAATGAAGGACCCTAGATGCTGGGCAGCTACTGTCACTGCTCAAATCTATTCGAGTGTCCTCATGTCCAAAACCACCCACTAAATCATTTGATTCTATTCTACTCAGTCCAATACAGAATTAATCTACGTATATTAGCTATCAAAAAATGTAATTTATTTAGAAATTGGTGACAAAAACTTTCTATGTGGCATTTTATCGAACACTTGAACCGTTTTCGATAATCTTGCGATACACACCCGAAATGGATTCGAATTCGAACCAAACTTAGCCTAATGCTAGGGAAACCCTATATGAAGCATCTATGGAAAGAAAACAAGATTAGAAGGGGTTTGGGTGTTCTTACCAATTGGGAGTTTAGAATCCCAATGAAAGTCCTCTTGAAAAGTTCTCCCACCAAATCTAACGGTCAAATTGCTCCAAATCCTTCCTAACTAGCCAATAGGACCTCCTCTACTCAAGAGGAGTAGTTTTTGAAATTAGTTTGATTGAATTTAGAGTTGATTTGATGAAAGGGACAAATTTGGGAAGAACACCAATTTAGGGTTAGTGTTTGCAAATGAAAAGAGGCAAGGGGCTAATGTTGCTTAATAGGAAGGGGAGGCTCCTTGTGGCCGACCAAGGCTGGCCCCTAGGATTAGGGTTGTTGAAAATGGCTAAAAGCCTTCGTACATGTCAATTTAAGGCCCCTTAAGGGAAAGGCCCAATTGGCTTTTATTCTAAGTCATTAATTAGATCAAATTGACACACTAGCTAGATTAGATCTAACTTAAATTGTCTAATCTTTCTAACAAGTTTCTATGGTCATGATTACCTCTTATCAAGGCAGTTCTAAGATTTCACTAGCAAAATGACAAAATCACAATACATCAATTAAATAATAATAAAATAATCCAAAATTTTTACCAATTATCAAAATACCCTTGCTCCAGAATATGGTGGTGACAAATCTACCCCCTAAAAAATTCCGTCCTCGAAATTTACGATGGTCGTAGTCCTTCTAGGTCAACCCCCAATCAATCAAGGTCAAGAAACTATATCTAATAACATACAAATCATGGTCCCTACTGGTCGTAATTTACAGTCTTGAACATGGTCACTACACTATCTAGCACAGCACAAAATCCAGACAGGTACTAATAAAATTGCACATCAAGATGGAAAAGAAGGACAGAAAAGATAGACTGGCTAACCCGTCACCCGCAGCGTCGTCTTCTCGACTGTCAGCACAAAAGCCTGCTCCTCTGGTGCTGGGCATGGTGCTGTACCACAGGTGGCCTAGCTCTCTCTTTCTGATCAGGTGCTCCGTCATATGGGGTACGGTAAGGCAATCCCTAACCTGGTGAGAGCAGTGGATCCACAGAACAGGCAAACCTTCAGCCTTTTCCTACAAACATCCAAGCGTGTCCCGGCTTCCTGTAGTAGGCACACGTGGGCATCCTGTCACGACCCACACCCATTTTATTTTAAACGGATACGAGAAGTGTCCAAGCCAGCCTACCCCGCAGTGTCGGCGGTAGAACGCTGTCACGGCCATGAGATCAAAATCACAAATAATGCTCATTCACATAGTTAATTTAACTTCAATGATCATAAATTTTATATTTGTAGAAAATATAAACTTGTACAAATAAATGAATGACTACAACTCAACTAACTAGCTAGTCTCTAGGCTTTGTCTGCAAGTATTCCCGTCACTCCCCAAGCTAAGTGAATCTACGACTAATCTAAAAATGTTGGTTTCCAGTCAGGAATAGAACGAGCACAATTCACTGAATGTAATTTCAATAAATAAAAATGACTATAAAACAAAGGTTAGACATCAATCATGAGTATTGAAAATAAACAGGAAATACAGAAAACCAATAGTAAATAAATAGAAGCAAATACTTTTCCCAACTGCTAGAAGTACCTTTGATATGTGATCGGTCTGGGGTACTACACCGCACGGTCTACGAGATCTACTTGTATGAAAAATAAATACGGTCAACGAGGTCTACTTGCAGAAATTAACAATGTCTACGAGATCTACTACATGAAAATAAACACGATCTACGAGATCTACTGCATGAAAATAAACACAGTCTACGAGATCTACTGCATGAAAGTAAACGCGGTCTACGAGATCTACTGCATAAAAGTAAACACGGTCTACGGTCGGATCACACATCCTTGGTACTTCTCATTCCCGACTCAACAATTTATAATAGAGTATAAAATCACATAACCAATGACTAATCAATGAAATATAGTAAAGATCAATATCGAAATACAGACAATAAACTGTACTCGCCTGTGGTCCTCTGCTGGTGAAACCGACAGTCTGAACTACTCAATGTGCCACAATAGTCAAAACTCGTATAACAGTCCCCAGAAGCTGAAATAAACATTACCAATGTTCTCAGAATAGTCAAATTAGCTAGGATTGTCTGTCCTTAGTCCAATTCTGGACACAAGGGCAAAACGGTAATTTTGGGCCAAAACGATGTCCGCCGTTGGACCCGCTTTGCACCGAAAAGTGTGCCTGAGTCAACGGTCTCTAAAGTCGTCAAAGTACATGTCTACGGATCCAGTTTTCTGATACAAACCCAACCATATGTCCAAAGTTGGATTCCGGCGGGCCGTGCACAAAATCGCCCGTTGAGTGGGACCGTGGGGCCCGCAAAACGACGTACGATTCAACTGTCTCAGAATTGGACCAAACTTGGCATACAGGACCAGAAAAATGATACGCTCCTGCTGGCGTAAGTTTCATCTTGATCTAACGAGCGTGCACAAAGTAATTGAGAAACTTGCACAGAGGCCGATACGGTGAATTTCGATGGATACGTATCAAATTCGTCGTGCACACGCGACCAATTTGAATTCCGTCAAAGCCCACACGACCACGAAGCCGTTACGCAGCTTTTGATGCCTTCGGTTCACGACCACATCGCCCGGAATGGCAGGACGCACGTCGTATCGGAGGATTTCTATGTTTTTGAAAACTGTTTTTCATGGTTTTTCTTGATTTTCAAACTGGTTTATACCTCTGCATACTCATCCACAATTAAAACTATTAATTGGGTTTCCATGCCCTATATGTTGGCTAAAATCGTGTTCAATTAGTATTTGAAAATCTCTAATAGGCAGATCACAATGGGCCTTCCAAAACCAGGTCTGTGTGGGTTTACACCCTGTTTCAAGTTTTCGAAACTGTGGGTTTTTCCCGGGTTTTGACACTCGATTTACCACGCGTACGACGCGAATTAATTCTAACTTTCTGAAGGAGATTATAGAGGGTAAGGATGTGGTCGTACCAGAGTTCGTAGCTCGTGATGCCATCCATTATCCACGATGAATCGTCGCTGTGAACCCAGCGCCTGTGGCCGCAACTGCTGCAGGTTGTTGATCCCTCCGTTTCGCGTGCGTTGTACAGCATCCGTGCGGCCGTGGCTGCACACGGCGGCGCCCAGGGTGGCGCACGAGACTAAGGTCGTGGGTGGCGGCATGGGTTTGCGTCGAGGGTTAGGGTTTTGATGATTTTATCGGGTTTTGCTCTTCGTCGAGTACTCGATTTTTATACAGGGTCGGCTCCCTGTATGCTCGGGTTGGGAGTTATAGTACTGGGCTGTCTGGGTCGGTTGCTTTGGCTTGGCTGGAACCTTCAGTTTAGGTAGGAAAATGGGCTGCTCGGCTGAGAGTAGTACTCTTCAACTTACAAATAATAAAGTTCACGTTGGCAGCTTATTAGTCAAGAAGCCCATGGCTTAGGCCGGGCTGGGGATTTCTTTGGGCTTGCTAGGAGTTGCTGCTGCTCATTTGTTTTTGTATTATTACCCCTTTTTCTTTCTATTACTATATATATATATATTATATATATATATATATATATATATATATATATATATATATATATATATATATATACACATTTAATATACCTTTATATATATAAATAACTATACATTTAGTATGCACTTGTACATTCATATAAATACCTATATATTTAATATACGTATATTTATATATACACACGTATATATTTATATATTTTATATATATATACACATTCATATATATATTTATATTTACACATACACCTATGTATACACATATACATTTATATATAATATATACATTTATATATGAATACACAAATACACTTATATATATATACATATATATATATATATATATTTATATATATATATACACACATACACTAATATATATATATATATATATATATTTTTTTTTTATATATATATACACTATAATATATATATATATATATATATATATATATATATATTTATATACTTACAAATACACACATATTTAATATACATATTCTACCAATAACAAATATTTAGCAAATAATTGCCAATTCCTAAAATATATACGAAAATACATACCTTACCAAACATGTCTACAAGGCCGTATTTGCTCCCACTACATACCCACAAAGGCTTAGAGTCGGTTCGGGCCCAGTTCGGGCTAAGTTGGTACAATCGGGTCATCTAAAATCAATATATTTAACTAATAAATAAATAGTTCATCGGTGGGGATTAAGTCGCAACTTAATATGGTTTTCCTATTTAGGACACTCATATGGCTTTGCATTCCCTTACCATGGCTAAACACTAGTCAAAGCACGCTACTGCACTATCCGTGCCATGATTCCTAGCCGTCTTGTACTTCAAAACTCAACTATGATTAAAATCATCTACCGCAATAATTAAGTAAATAATTATTTATAATATTCTAAAATTACTATTTAAATCAAATCAATAAAATAAAAATATTCAAAATTCCGGGAAGGGAGGCTACAAATCTACCCACCTTAAAATAATTTCGTCCTCGAAATTCTAATCAACAACTATTTCTTAAAAATCAAAGTCTACCATTACTTTAATCTCCTCAATTTAATTCCTCAAAAATAGTTCATATCCTCCTCCTAATCAATTTGTAACTATGAAGCCTCGATGACTTCTACCCACCTTTGGTCACACTACTCCTCAAAACACAGGTTACAAAAACCTTATAGTCTTCCAACTAGTTGCTCAAATTCTTCCAATAGATATCTATCGCCTATGGTATCTATAATCCTCGCATATCTATCAAGCAACCCAAAATTCAAATATCAACTTATACTATAACTTCTGCTAAATTTTAAACAACACGGTTATCGATCCCCAAAATAGGAAGGACGAGAGTCAATGGTACGAAAAGACGAGGAAGAATAACTGAGAACAAGCACGAAGTTTCAAGAGCGGTAGAGGGTATCAAATGATACCGATAAAATAGACCTTATGAACCATTGACTTATTAGCTAGATTGGGGCTACTCCGTTCCAATCACTGGCTAACTTCGAAGAGACCCTTTGTTTCTTAGAGAGGCTTGCAACCTATGCACTACGGAAATTCCGTTCTCAAAATTAAAACTAAGCACGATTTCGTGATAGAACAGAATTTGAGAAATCAAGATTGTGATCTATTTCGTGTTTATTTAAACGCAACAGCAAGGGATATAAATGCAATACAAAATTGTATCGCGACTTCCAGGTAGATAGAATAAGGGTTACGAATGACTTCACATTCTAAGAGATGGAGACTACATAATAGGTATAGGGACCTATTTTAAGTAGTCCGATTTTAAAGTCCAAGTATGGTGGTATGCATGGATGGATTTTACTGGGTCTTAATGGGTCCCCTAATTGGCACCAATCGTCGGTTGGATGAACCTTGGACTTCAATCTATATTGATTGGACAAGATCCCGATGATAAAACTATTTCTACTAGGTTAGGGTAACCTGGAATAGGTTTCTACCCAAGGAATTGAGCTAGTTGCTAGTCAGGTTGGTTAGCTAGGTCCCTAAAGCTCAAAATGTGCCTTCAGTGGCTTTGTGTTTAAGGAGCACATGAGACCTCAATTGGGTGGTACACTAGTGGCGTGTGCGTAGTGGGCTTCGAGTAGGTCACAACCATATATTGGGTCGAAGGAATTGGGTCAAGGTTGAGGCTCTAGTGGGAGTCGAAAAACATACGGTTACTAAGGTAAGGGTTATAGCTAGTCCTTTTAACCTGAAAGTCGTAGCACAAAAATAGAGTACAAGGGAATGTGTTTGAGTGGGACATGATATACCTAGACGAAGGTGGACTCGTCTAGATCTTGTATGTGAAATTTGTTGGAAGGTAACAGCTGGTCTCGTGCTCCGAATACTAATGGCACGGCCGGGGGACACAAAATGATCAAAATGGAAAGTGGGAGTCCATGGGGCACTAATTGTCATCCTAGAGGAATCATTCTAATCAATCGATAATCCTTGTATATCCCAAAATTTTGGAAGGCTTACAGTCTACATACCCTATAAGTTAGGACGTGGTTTTAGGAATAATGAGGTCAAAAGAATTTCAAAGTCCCGGTATTGTACCTCGACTCTTGTTAACAAAGAATAAGGCACGACATAATGAAATATGGTAGATATAAGTCAAGTCAATGATCGTTCCTCAATAAATGGAAAACGAGTGTGTACAATAACACATGATCGATAAAATAGAATGACCTACTCGTCCACAGTATACAAGAGTTGTCGACAGGGTAACCAACTCTAAGGCATATCATATGAAAAGAATTCCAACAACTGAGTCGAGAATTCCTACTTGTGTCAACCTGCCAGACTATCGTCACAAGAGTTGTAGTGGTATGGGCCCGTAGTGATCATGCATTGTTGTTGACAACTGGTAGATCACACTTTGACAGGTATTTAATCTTTGGTATTAGCTAAGCTAGTGACCGTGGTGTTCCAACACTAGTTAGGTCTTAATAATAAGGTTTACATAACTAGAGTAATATTTGTTGGAAACCAATCTCGGGATGAGTGTCACGGTAAATGATTACTCTTTTGTCCACTTATCTCATGTCTAACTGTGGGCTTCGGTCGAGGAAGGGTTGGTTCAAGGCTTAAGGGTTGCTAGTTAAGGCAAGCTTCCAGCAAATAATTAGAGACTCACAATATTTGGTTTCTTGAGAATAGATAGTCCCCTAGGTTGGCGTTCTGACTAAGGATGAAACCCTAATCATTCTCAAATTTAGATGGCTCGAAAGTCCCGATAACAGTATAGGGTCGAGAGGAGAACGAGTAACTCGATCACATGGCTGGCTGACGATAACTACCCTTGTGTATACAACTACCATAGCCATGGGGATACGCGGTATCTCTCTACCAATTACGAGCTTCTGCCTTTCCGAACCAGTGAAAGACAAGAACAATAAAGAGTTCAAGAAAAATGTTACTGAATACAATCACGTGATTCAAGGGCGAACGTATAATTCAAGAGAAATTGTCAAGCAGTCACGGATGAGGTCCTAGATACCTATATATCTCCATCCACGTAGTATAATTAAACGAAGAGCGAACCAAATGCATCATGGTTGATCAGACCATAATACACTGATTCTGATTAGACAATAAGTTAGCAGGCATCCCCACTAAACATATGCCTCGAATCAAGCTCGAGAACAGGGTAAGCTTGCAAAAACAAGGCTGTAGTAGCAGCATTGGTCAAGATAGTCAAGATACGAGTATGCGAGATTTTTGAAAAGAGGCACAAGTAGTTCGAGTTTAGAGGGAATCAAACTTCACCTGGTGTTCTTGCTTATACGGTCTTCCTACTATCTTCTTATCCACAAGGACTCGGTCGACTAATGGGTCATGACCTCTAACTTCTGTATTCTAGGTAAACCTATTAGTGTCAATCAATTTCCTCGTCAGTAAATCATAAGGACTACAGAATGCTAGGTCGGGAGACATGCTACCCAACTTACGAAACTTTCACTAATATCGGCTTTGGATCTTATGGGACATGCATGGCATTGTCCTATCCTCTATGGTATCCCAAACTTGGAATCATGTTTGAAGTCATTTTACCGCGGATTACGCCTCGCCCGTATACTCTGGCTGTGGTAAACCCTTGGTTTCGTAACTCAACATGATATCAAATCGAACACTTCTTAACTCTATCCAATATTGGCTCAAGGGTATCTACGATCAAGAGAGGACCACTAGCCATAGTTTTGGCAATATCTCATCACCTCTATTTTCTTAAACTAATTTCAACTCTAAGGGTCATGCCTCGCCAGTGCACTACTGGCTGCAGTGAACCCTTAGTCTTTATATTTGAAATAAATGGCGACAGTGCGCTGCTGTCATGCCATTATGAGTTAACTACCATCCCTTTAACTAAATATGTAAAAATTCCTAGGCTTCTAGAGATTCAAACAAGTCAACTATGTAATAAGGCGTAAATATTTGTCCTATCAGTCACCATCCTTAAAATAAAAGATTTAATCATGGAGGAATAACTAAAGGCAAAAGGATTACAACATTCTAGTGTCTATTCCATGTGTATTCAAACCATTGAGGGAAAAAACTTTGGATCGAAACTAACTCGAGATTCATATATGGGTAACATAATCAAAATTATATAAAATAATAATTCTTAGGGAAAAATACGAACTAAATAGGCAATTTGGACTAAGATGTGAGGATGATATCTAAAGAGGCAAGGAGAAGGAATTGAATAATTCATCTGGGTTAGATCATTAATTATAGGAAGCTCTGTCTCACCGAGTGAATCATCTATCCACTTTGGATCATATCGCCATACCAAGAGGTAATAGTGTACCTATAGGGATCTGACAAACTATCAACATTAATAACTTCTCATCTAAATTACATGGCCTAGACTACCCATCGGTCAATTTGTATAAGGGACTCCTAGTCCTAGTCATCCTCTTAAATTAAATTAATCCTTGTTCATGAATGAGCATGTTCTAGTCGCAGGCTCGCAATAGAACAACTAATGTACCATCACGAGTTCGCATGATTTGCGAAGGCAGACCTGCATGGGCTACCACAAAAACTTGTCACGACCCGCACCCTTTTTTTTATTTAAAAAATGGATACGAGACGTGTCCAAAGACAGCCTACGCTGCAGTGTCGGCGGTAGAACGCTGTCATGGCCATGAAGATCATAATCACAAATAATGCTCATTCACATAATTAATTTAACTTACAATGATCACAATTTTTACATTTGTAGAAAATATAAACTTGTACAAATAAATGAATGACTACAACTCAACTAACTAGCTAGTCTCTAGACTTTGTCTACAAGTATTCCCGTCACTCCCCAAGCTAAGTGAATCCACAGCTAACCTGAAAATGTTGGTTTTCAGTCAGGAATGGAACGAGCACAATTCACTGAATGCAATTTCAATAAATGAAAATGACTATAAAACAAAGGTTAGACATCAATCATGAGTTTTGAAAATAAACAGAAAATACAGAAAACCAATAGTAAATAAATAGACGCAAATACTTTCTCCAACTGCTAGAAGTACCTTTGATATATGATCGGTCTGGGGCACTACACCGTACGATCTACGAGATCTACTTGCATGAAAAATAAATACGGTCTACGAGGTCTACTTGCAGAAATTAAACAATATCTACGAGATCTACTGCAATAAAATAAACAATGTCTACGAGATCTACTGCATGAAAATAAATACGGTCTATGAGTTCTACTGCATGAAAATAAATACGGTCTACGAGATCTACTGCATGAAAGTAAACACGGTCTACGAGATCTACTGCATGAAAGTAAACACGGTCTACGGTCGGATCACACATCCTTGGTACTTCTCATTCCCGACTCACTAATTTATAATAGAGTATAAAATCACATAACCAATGACTAATCAATGAAATATAGTAAAGATCAATATCGAAATGTAGACAATAAACTGTACTCGCCTGTGGTCCTCTGCTGGTGAAACCGACAGTCTGAACTACTCAATGTGCCACAATAGTCAAAACCCATATAACAGTCCCCGAAAGCTAAAATAAATATTACCAATGTTCTCAGAATAGTCAAATTAGCTAAGATTGCCTGTCCTTAAGTCCAATTCTGGATACATGGGCAAAACGATAATTTTGGGCCAAAACGATGTCCGCCGTTGGACCCGCTTTGCACCGAAAAGCATGCCAGAGTCAACGATCTCTAAAGTCGTCAAACTACATGTCTACGGATCCAATTTTCAGATATGAACCCAACCATATGTCCAAAGTTGGATTCCGGCGGGCCGTGCACAAAATTGCCCGTTGAGTGGGACCGTGGGGCCCGCAAAACGACGTACGATTCAACTGTCTCAGAATTGGACCAAACTTGGTATACAGGACCAAAAAAATGATACGGTCCTGCTGGCACAAGTTTCGTATCGATCTGACGAGCGTGCACAAAGTAATTGAGAAACTTGCACAGAGGCCGATACGGTGAATTTCGACGGATACGCATCAAATTCGTCGCGCACACGCGACCAATTTGAATTCCGTCAAAGCCCACACGACCACGAAGCCGTTACGCAGCTTTCGATGCCTTTGGTTCGCGACCACGTCGCCCGGAATGGCGGGACGCACGTCGTATCGGAGGATTTCTAAGTTTTTGAAAACTGTTTTTCATAGTTTTTCTTGATTTTCAAACTGGTTTATACCTCTGCATACTCATCCACAATTAAAACTATTAATTTGTTTTCCATGCCCTATATGTTGGCTAAAATCGTATTCAATTAGTATTTGAAAATCTCTAATAGGCAGATCACAATGGGCCTTCCAAAACCAGGTCTGTGTGGGTTTACACCCTGTTTCAAGTTTTCGAAACTGTGGATTTTTCCGAGTTTTGACACTCGATTCACCATGCGTACAACGTGAATTAATTCAGACTTTCTGAAGGAGATTATAGAGGGTAAGGTTGTGTTCGTACCAGAGTTCGTAGCTCGTGACGCCATCCATTATCCACGACGAATCGTCGCTGCGAACCCAGCGCCTGTGGCCGCAACTACTGCAGGTTGTTGATCCCTCTGTTTCGTGCGTGCTGTGCAGCATCCGCGCGGCCGTGGCCGCGCACGGCGGCGCCCAGGGTGGCGCACGAGACTAAGGTCATGGGTGGCGGCGTGGGTTTGCGTCGAGGGTTAGGGTTTTGATGATTTTATCGGGTTTTGCTTTTCGTCGAGTACTCGGTTTTTATACAGGGTCGGCTCCCTGTATGCTCGGGTTGGGAGTTATAGTACTGGGCTGTCTGGGTCGGTTGCTTTGGCTTGGCTGGAACCTTCAGTTCGGGTAGGGAAATGGGCTGCTCGGCTGAGAGTAGTACTCTTCAACTTACAAATAATAAAGTTCACTTTGGCAGCTTATTAGTCAAGAAGCCCATGGCTTAGGCCGGGCTGGAGATTTCTTTGGGCTTGCTAGGAGTTGCTGCTGCTCATTTGTTTTTGTATTATTACCCCTTTTTCTTTCTATTACTATTCATATTATATATATATATATATATATATATATATATATATATATATATATATATATATATATATATATATATATATACATTTAATATACCTTTATATATATAAATATCTATACATTTAGTATGTACTTGTACATTTATATAAATACCTATATATTTAATATACGTATATTTATATATACACACGTATATATTTATATATTTTATATATATATATACACATTCATATATATATATTTATATTACACATACACCTATGTATACACATATACATTTATATATAATATATACATTTATATATGAATACACAAATACACTTATATATATATACATATATATTTATATATATATATACACACATACACTAATATATATATATATATATATATATATATATATATATATATATATTTTATATATATATATATATATATATATATATATATATATATATATATATATATATATATATATATATATATATATATATATATATATATATATATATATATATATACTTACAATATATATATATATATACTTACAAATACTTACAAAAAAAATATATATATATATATACTTACAAATACACACATATTTAATATACATATTTTACCAATAACAAATATTTAGCGAATAATTGCCAATTCCTAAAATATATACAAAAATACATGCCTTTACCAAACATGTCTACAAGGCCGTATTTGGTCCCACTACATACCCACAAAGGCTTGGATTCGGTTCGGGCCCAGTTCGAGCTAAGTTGGTACAATCGGGTCATCTAAAATCAATATATTTAACTTATAAATAAATAGTTCATCGGTGGGGATTAAGTCGCAACTTAATCTGGTTTTCCTAGTTAGGACACTCATATGGCTTTGCATTCCCTTACCATGGCTAAACACTAGTCAAAGCACGCTACTGCACTATCCGTGCCATGATTCCTAGCCGTCTTGTACTTCAAAACTCAACTATAATTAAAATCATCTACCGCAATAATTAAGTAAATAATTATTTATAATATTCTAAAATCACTATTTAAATCAAATCAATAAAATAAAAATATTCAAAATTCCGGGATGGGAGGCTACACATCCTCTGGTCCTATCCCCGAGGATGATGCTGTACCTGCAGAACCCTAGCCGGTGCCCATATTTGCTGGGGCTGATGTACTACCTTCTTTACAGTGGGACACTTCGCACTGCTACTCGCCCCTCATGAATCATCCTGGCTCCTCTGGGACTTGAGCATGGAATGAACTTATAATCATGGAATCGACTCGATTCCATGATTATAAGTTCATAACCTAGCCTATTCCCATTTTGGCCAGGTCATCCTCTCCTGCCATGGCCCCTGCCAAGATCTGTTCGAAGGTGGCATCACTGTCGCTCTTGGTCAGCGACTTGACCTGTCATTACCATATTTCTAGTTTGAGGGCATTTTTGTCATTTTTGGGGTTATTTGAATTTATTAGAATTTATTTGAATTTATGGGAATTTTTAGGATTTATTTTGGAATTGTTTGAATGAAGGTTGACTGGGTTGACTTTGACTAGCAATGACCTTGGTAGACTAACCTAAGAGCTAACCCTAGTTGAGTTTGGACTTGGTTAGGTCATGCAACCCTAGTTAGACTAGAGTTGACCTATGGTTTAGTTATTTGACTCAAGTTAGGATATTAAGTCATAAGCCATGACTTATGGTTGAACCAATGATTAATAACTTGGCACATATGAGCCCAAAGCCCAACCCACTAGCAACCCTAACCCAAACCCATAGTGGCCGGCCACATGCTCTAACCTAGGGATTCCCACCTATAAATATCCTCTTTCATTAGGTTAAGCCTCTTTAGGAAGAACAAGTTTTGGAAAGAGGTATTATCCCATCTTCTTTAATTCATATAAAATCCTATTTATTTTCTTTTTCCCTCAAACCAATTACAATAGGTTCTAAATATAGTATTCTTACTGTTGTGGAGTGTTATTCTTAGATTCCTATCAATTTGGAGAAGTTTGCTAGCAAGAGGAACCCCCCCATTTGATACTTTTCTTGTATTTGGTCACCAATAGGTAAATCTATATAAACTCCATTAATTTCTGGATTTCTTTGCATGTAGACCTAGCCCTAGGTGTCCCCTAGCCATAGGAATTGATTTCGTGTCCAGGTGGACCCATTTCGTGTCCGTATCGGACACGTATCCGACCTAGGTCTAAGTGTTTGATGAAATGCCCCAAAGGGCATTTCGATTTAATTTCTAGAAAGTAATTGAATAGGAAATATTGTTTATTGTGGCTTTCATGTTTCTTGTCGACTGAGAGTGAAATTGTGTCATGTCGTGTCGGATTTGACACGTGTACACGCAGGTGCACACGCGCGCGCAGGCAGTTTGCGTGTCCTGCTGCTCGGGTGCATTTGCACCTCGGACACAGCACGAGGACACATGAGTTTTTGAGGACACGTTGGGGCAGTGTCTGACACGACACTCCCTAAG
This sequence comes from Iris pallida, assembly GCA_029216955.1. Classification (NCBI taxonomy): domain Eukaryota; kingdom Viridiplantae; phylum Streptophyta; class Magnoliopsida; order Asparagales; family Iridaceae; genus Iris; species Iris pallida. The sequence continues at coordinate 16,379,868 of JANAVB010027598.1, forward strand.
TGGCAAGACCCCTCGTGTCGTGTCGAGGGAGCACGAGCTCGTGCACGGGTTTTACACTACACGCGTACGGTGGTTTTTGGCCACTGATACGGGTTGATATTTCTGGACCTGTTGAAAATATTACAGAGGACGAGGAGGAGGCATGTGTGGATACCTTCTACGGGGCAGCCCTAGACGACACTTGTGAGCTGGACTCTCAGGAGGACCCAGCTCTAGCTGATGACGTTACCCCCCATTGCCTAGACTAGCTTAGTTAGGCCTATCTTATTTATTTTGTCTTGAGACTGTTTTAGCTAGACTTTATTTCTGTCTGGAGATTCTGTGTTGTATATATTCTTTCATATTCAGTAGCTGAGATTTGTACTCTGGATAGTTGCTGAGATGTTATCTTAGACACTTAGACTTTTCTGATCATCTGTATTTCATTTGAGTTCTATATCATATCGTGCTTCTTCTTCCTTAGTTGTGATTGAGTTATATTCTGCCATGTCACCCCCATTCGGGAAGTATAAACTGCTTAGCATTATATTGTTTGATGTTGTGACCTAGGACAGCGTTCTACCGCCGATACTGCGGCGTAGGCTGGACGTACCCACTTCTCGTGCCCTTACTCTAGGGTGCGGGTCGTGACATATTTTTAGTGGTGGCCCATGCAGGTCTGCACTAGAAGTGTAGTGGTATTCAAACCAGAGTATCACTACTGCCTGCAGTATGATATAGGACATTAGTTTTTAAGGTACTCAATCACATTAGGAAAAAAAATTTCTTTTATTGCCATCTAAATCCTTATTGTCAGCTGATCCTTTTGAATTTTAATTGTCCGCCTTTGTTATATCGCTTCTTTCTCAAAAATTGATACTCTTGTTTGGTCTATCTTCAGGATGGTAGAGACTCGATCGCAGTGTACCATTCATGGGGATGCTTTGGAGGGGACTGCTACCTCTCAGCCAGTACAGCAGGGCCAGGAGACTGCAGCTCCGGCAACCTCTGCTCGTATTGAGGCTCCAGCAGCAGCAACATGGGGTATGCCTCCACCGGCTCGGAGGCAGGACCCAGTCATCGAGAGGAGCCCTTCCAGCAGCCACCTCCTGCAGGATACATAGATGCGGCACAGATGTTCGCATATTTCCAACAGTTCATGGACCGACAACAGGCCCGACAGGACAGAGGCATGGAGTTGGCCCTTACGACAGTCGCAGCTCGACCAGTGGTTCAGTAGCCGAAGACACCGGAGATAGAGCAGTTCCAGAAGATGAGCCCCAGAGACTTCCTGGGGACAGAGGGGATTCTATATGCTGACGAGTGGATCGAGCATATAGAGGAGATCTTCCACCTAGCCCGGATACCGCAGATCTCCAGATCAAGGCAGCAGCTAGCCGGATGCGAGATCTTGCTCGCACCTGTATCAGTCAGACCCCAAGGTGGGGGTAGCTGGGCAGAGTTAGGAGGAGTTCAAGGGCTTCTTCAAGAAGAAGTTTTTTCCAGATTCAGCGCTTAGAGCCTTAGAGTCACAGTTCGAGAGCCTAGTTCAGGGGAGCCTGTCAGTGGAGGAGTATGCTGGGGAGTTCGGCCGCCTCAGCAGATTCGTAGAGGGCTTGAGCGAGACGGCGAAGGCCCAGAGGTTGCGGAAGGGTCTGGTCAAGGAGGTCAAGTCCTTGACCAAGGGCAACAGGGATGCCACATTTGAGGAGATCTTGACGGGAGCCTTATTGGCAGAGGATGATCTTGAGCTTAGGCTCAAGAGGGGACGAGACCCAGTTGGGGACAGCAGCAGCGGAGGCCAGGCCAAGAGGCCTCACTTCCAGCACCAGCAGCCGAGGCAGTTCCAGCCGTAGCCAATCCAGCAGAGGCCAGTTCACCAGCAGCAGCAGCAAAGATAGTACCAGCAGGGCCAGAGACAGGTGATCATTTGTGCTTACTGCAAGAAGCCCGGATATGTCGCCAATGAGTGTCGGAAGAGGCTAGGCCAGTGCCTAGTGTGTGGTTCAGCAGACCACCAGATGAGGGAGTGCCAGCTCAGGGAGCAGCAGTCAGAGCTCCAGCAGGCCAGCAGAGGGGACCAGCCCTGCCGACACAGCAGCAGAGGTTCGTCCAGCACCAGCAGCAGGCCAGGAGAGGCCAACAGGAGCGAGCTTTCGCCATGGCGGCTAGAGATACAGAGGTGATAGGAGAGCTGATCGCAGGTTCGGTTCTTCTCGACTCCAGACCAGCTTTTGCATTATTCAATTTCGGTGCTTCGTATAGCTTCATATCAGTATCTTTTGCGATTAGACACGGTATCATAGCTGAATCGTTGCCTAGGACTTACAAGATCATGACCGGGGGTGGGATTATCCTTGTGAGTGATGTTTGTAAGGGTCGGAGTGTAATTTTGGGAGGCCGTGAGTTGGAGGTGAGCATGCTCGTAATATTATTGCCGAACTACGATATAGTACTCGGCATGGATTGGTTGAGCAGGCACCACGCCAGCATTGATTGCAGAGGGGGTAGAGTTCTCTTCAGAGCGCCGGGGGAGCCAGAGTTCGAGTACTCCAGACGTCAGGCAGAGCAGAGCAGCGGAGTTTTCTGTGGAGTCTCGGTTGAGGAGCAGACGATTCCACACCCCTTGATAGCAGAGTATATGGATGTTTTCCCAGAGGAGTTGCATGGATTGCCACCAGACAGAGACATTGAGTTCTCGATAGACTTGGTTCCAGGAGCGGAACCCATCTCTCAGCATGTCTATCGGGTGAACAATAGTGAGTTGGTGGAGCTGAAGAAGCAGGTGGATGAGCTGTAGGACAAGGGCTTCATCCGTTCGAGTTCGTCGCCATGGGGTGCACCAGTGTTGTTTGTGCCGAAGAAGGATGGATCAGTACGAATGTGTATTGACTATAGGGCACTCAACAACCTCACGATCAAGAACAGATACCCGCTGCCACGGATGGACGATCTATTTGACCAGTTGAGCGGAGCTCGGGTATTTTCCAAGATTGATCTGAGGTCGAGATATCACCAGGTGAAGGTGAAGAGGGAGGATATTCCCAAGACCGCTTTCAGGACGCGGTACGGGCAGTTTGAGTTTTTGGTTATGTCGTTTGGGCTAACCAATGCACCAGCAGTGTTTATGAACCTAATGAACAAGGTGTTCCACCAGTACCTGGATCAGTTTGTGGTGGTATTCATTGACGACATCTTGGTATATTCCAAGACTAAGGAGGAGCACGAGGACCATTTAAGGATCGTGCTGGAGACTCTCAGGAAGGAGTAGCTTTACGGGAAGCTCTCCAAGTGTGAGTTCTTCTTGGACCGGGTGGACTTTTTGGGGCATGTGGTGACTGGAGATGGTATCTCAGTTGACTCCAAGAAGATTGTAGCAGTTGAGGCATGGGCAGCGTTGACTTCAGTTGCAGAGATCAGGAGTTTCCTGGGGCTGGCAGGATATTATCGGAGATTTGTACAGGATTTCACCTGGGTTGCAGAGCCATTGACTCGGTTGACCCGGAAGGATACTGAGTTTGTTTGGTCAGAGGAGTGTCAGGCAGCTTTTGATGAGTTGAAGAAGCGGCTTACGACAGCTCCGATTCTGACATTGTCTTCAGGATCAGGTGGATTCACTATTTATAGTGACGCTTCAAGAAAGGGGCTGGGTTGTGTCTTACAGCAGCGTGGGTAGGTGATTGCCTATGCTTTCAGGCAGTTACGTCCCCATGAGAAGAACTACCCTACCCACGACCTGGAGCTGGCAGCAGTGATATTTGCTCTGAAGTTATGGAAGTATTATCTGTATGGGGAGCGGGTGGAGATTTTTACAGATCACAAGAGCTTAAAGTATGTGTTCACTCAGAAAGAGTTGAACATGAGGCAGCGCAGATGGCTAGAGTTGATGAAGGACTTTGACATCCTACTTCAGTATCTCCCAGGAAAGGCCAACGTTGTTGCCGATGCCTTGAGTAGGTATCCGACAGCCATGTGTTTGACCATGGATCGGTATTTGCTTGCAGACTTGGAGAGCCTCAGGATTGAGGTGATCGTGCCCGGAGTGCAGATGCAGATGTGGGGCATGCAGATTCGGTCAGACTTGGTGGAGAGGATCGAGTCGGCATAGTTTGAGGACGTTGCTCTGCGGTGTCTCCGAGAGCAGGTTCGAGTAGGATTGCTGGATGGCGAGTTTTCTCTTGCAGAGGATGGTGCCTTGAGGCACGGTTCCAGGTTATGTGTGCCCAGCGGAGAGCCCAGGGAGCAAGTTTTATAGGAGGCCCACAGATCTCAGTACTCTATACACCCGGGTGCCAACAAGATGTACCGAGATCTGAGGGAGCATGTTTGGTGGTCCGAGATGAAGCGGGAGGTGGCTCGCTTCGTGGCTATGTGCTTGGTCTGCCAGCAGGTCAAGGCAAAGAGGCAGAGGCCCGGTGGATTGTTGCAGCCGCTGCCCATTCCCGAGTAGAAATTGGAGCATATCACTATGGACTTCGTATCACGATTGTCGCGTACACCAGGAGGAAAAGACGCGATTTAGGTCATCGTTGACAGGTTGACCAAATCGGCCCACTTTTTGCCATTCAAGGTGGGTACGTCTACAGAGAGGCTGGCGGAGATGTATATGCGGCAAATAGTCAGGATTCACGGGGTTCCGGTCAGTATCATATCAGATCGGGATAGTCGCTTTACTTCCCATTTCTGGAGGAGTCTGCAGACCATCTTGGGCACTCAGCTCAAGTTTAGTACTGTATAACACCCCCAGACGGACGGACAGTCAAAGAGGACTATTCAGACACTTGAGGATATGCTGCGGATGTACGTCCTGGACTTTGAAGGTTCTTGGGAGGATCATCTACATTTGGTGGAGTTTTCTTACAACAACAGTTTCCAGGCCAGCATTGAGATGTCACCTTTCGAGGCTCTGTACGGGCGTAGGTGTCGTACACCCTTATCTTGTGATGATATTGGTGAGCGAGCTTTACTGGGGCAAGAGATGGTTGTTGATGCAGTCGAGAAGATGAAGCTCATTAGGGACAGACTTCGCGTGGTGCAGGACAGACATCGGCACTGGGCCGATAGCCACCGGAGGCCCTGGGAGTTTGAGGTACAGATTAGAGTAGGATTAGATTTAGGTTTGTTTGTTATGATTTTGATCATGTTGTTTATCATAATTAATTGAGACCTTGCTTGTGACTAGGTTGGAGACCAGGTTTTCTTGAGGATATCTCCGACTCGTGGTACGATACTTTTTGGTGGAGGCGGGAAGCTTAGCCCGCACTTCATCGGCCCTTTCGTTATCAGCGGGAGAGTTGGTGACGTGGCATACAGGCTAGACTTGCCACCTGTACTAGTGGGGGTCCACAACGTATTTCACGTATCACAGTTGAGACTGAACATGGCTGATCCTAGCCATGTGCTCGATCATTCGGAGATTGAGGTTGGACCTTCTCTCAGCTATCCAGAGCAGCCAGTGCAGATACTGGATCGACGGAAGAAGGTTCTGAGGAACCAGGTGATACCCTTGGTACACATCGCATGGAGGCATCATTCTCCAGGAGAGTCTACCTGGGAGCAGGAGGATGAGATGCACGAGCGTTACCCATATCTTTTTGGACCGTGAGGTATACTTTCTATCCTTCTCATCAGATGCATTTTGCCTTTCAATTTCGAGGACAAAATTCTTTTAAGAAGGGTAGATTTATCATTACCACATTTCTAGTTTGAGAGTATTTTTGTCATTTTTGGGGTTATTTGAATTTATTAGAATTTATTTGAATTTATGGGAATTTTTAGGATTTATTTTGGAATTATTTGAATGAAGGTTGACTGGGTTGACTTTGACAAGCAATGACCTTGGTAGACTAACCTAAGAGCTAATCCTAGTTGAGTTTGGACTTGGTTAGGTCATGCAAGCCTAGTTAGACTAGAGTTGACCTATGGTTTAGTTATTTGACTCAAGTTAGGATATTAAGTCATAAGCCATGACTTATGGTTGAACCAATGATTAATAACTTGGCACATAGGAGCCCAAAGCCCAACCCACTAGCAACCCTAACCCAAACCCATAGTGGCCGGCCACATGCTCTAACCTAGGGATTCCCACCTATAAATATCCTCTTCCATTAGGTTAAGCCTCTTTGGGAAGAACAAGTTTTGGAAAGAGGTATTATCCCATCTTCTTTAATTCATATAAAATCCTATTTATTTCTTTTTTCCCTCAAACCAATTACAATAGGTTCTAAATATAGTGTTCTTGCTGTTATGGAGTTTTATTCTCAGATTCCTATCAATTTGGAGAAGTTTGCTAGCAAGAGGAACCCCCCATTTGAGGCTTTTCTAGCATTTGGTCACCAATAGGTAAATCTATATAAACTCCATTAATTTCTGGATTTTTTTGCATGTAGACCTAGCCCTAGGTGTCCCCTAGCTATAGGAATTGATTTCGTGTCCAGGTGGACCAATTTCGTGTCTGTATCGGACACTTATCCGACCTAGGTCTAAGTGTTTGATGAAATGCCCCAAAGGGCATTTCGATTTAATTTCTAGAAAGTAATTGAATAGGAAATATTGTTTTAATGTGGCTTTCATGTTTCTTGTCGACTGAGAGTGAAATTGTGTCATGTCGTATCGGATTTGACATGTGCACACGCGGGTGCACACGCGCTCGCAGGCAGTTTGCGTGTCCTGCTGCTCGGGTGCATTTGCACCTCGGACACAGCACGAGGACACGTGAGTTTTTGAGGACACATTGGGGTAGTATCTGACACGACACTCCCCAAGTGGCACGACCCCTCGTGTCGTATTGAGGGAGCACGAGCTCGTGCACGAGTTTTACACTACACGCGTACGGTGGTTTTTGGCCACTGATACGGGTTGATATTTCTGGACCTGTTGAAAATATTACAGAGGACGAGGAGGAGGCCTGTGTGGATACCTTCTACGGGGCAGCCCTAGAAGTCACTTGCGAGCTGGACTCTCAGGAGGACCCAGCTCTAGCTGATGACATTACCCCCATTGCCTAGACTAGCTTAGTTAGGCCTATCTTATTTATGTTGTCTTGAGACTGTTTTAGCTAGACTTTATTTCTGTCTGGAGATTCCGAGTTGTATATATTCTTTCATATTCAGTAGCTGAGATTTGTACTCTGGATAGTTGCTGAGATGTTATCTTAGATACTTAGACTTTTCAGATCATCTGTATTTCATTAGAGTATTATATCATATCGTGCTTCTTCTTCCTTAGTTGTGATTGAGTTACATTCTGCCGTGTCACCCCCATTCGGAGAGTATAAACTGCTTAGCATTATATTGTTAGATGTTGTGACCTAGGACAGCGTTCTACCGCCGACACTGCGGCGTAGGCTGGACGTACCCACTTCTCGTGCCCTTACTCTCATGACATGACCTCCTTGATCAAGCCCTTGCAGAACCTCCTCGCCTTTGCGATTTTACTCAAGCCCTCCATAAATCTACCCAGACGGCAGAACTCCCCGGCTTACTCCTCCACAGTCTAGTTCCCCTAAACCAGGTTCTCAAACTGTCTCCAATGCATTAAGTGCTGTATCGGGGAAGTACTTCTCCTTCAAAAGCTTCTTAAAGGCTTCTCAAGTCTGCCCCTCAACACCAACTCTAGGGTCAGTGTGGTACCATGTCTACACAAGATCCTGCATCTGGATGCCCGTTGCCTCAATTTGTATTTCGACCGGGATCTGTGTGAGCCAGAATATCTCCTCGATATGCTCAATCCAGTCATCTGCATACAGAATGCCCTCTGCACCTCTAAAGTCCCTCGGCCTCATCTTCTGGAAAGATAAGATGTTCTCGACCCATGGCTGCTGGATCTGACCTTCCTGGTCTTCCTGTGGCTGAGCAGCCACTCTCTCTACTGCCGCCATCACCACCTGATAGGAATTATCAATGCCCTGTCTCATGTCTACAGACTGGCACTGCTGTGCCTCCATCATCTCTCGGAATAATACAAAGAGTTAAGCTCCGTTAACTGGTACTGGAGGTGGTAGCAGAAGCATATACTGAATCACCGGAGTAGGCCTCCGAACAGGTGAAGGAGCACCTCTAAAAGCTACAGATGCTCCCATATAAGCAAGAACGAGAGGTGCTGCGGCTTCAGCATCTGGTTGAATCGGACAAGAGGTGGCAGACCTCTCACCAGTATCTGCTGGACCGGAATGATACGACCTAGTCTTTGCCATTATGAAGACAGATAAAATAAGAAAATCAATACTGAGCAGGAATCGATATCATTAAGAAATGACAGTTTATTTCAAAGAAGGCAATTATCAGCAAGAATTTATAGATAGTAGTAATTAGATCAAAATTGTTTCCGAACTGTGATTGAGTATCTCTCAGCTAAAGCTTATTTCTTAATTGCTATCGCAGGCTCGTAGCAGTACAACTAAGTCACCGTACTACCACGATATCACACTAATGCAAATCTCGACCTACATGGGCCACCGCTAAAAATGTATCATGACCCGCACCCGGTATTGGGGCACGGGTACGTAATAGCGCCTAGCCTACGCCGCAGAGTCGGTAGTAGAATGCTGTACTAAGTCACTATCTAACAACTCATGCAATTATATAATGTACCTGTCATGGATCTCAACTCCGAATGGAGGACAAGTAAAGATATAGTAAAACTCAATCACAGTAGGGCATGTATTCCTAGGACAAATATCTGAAAAATATATTCAATCAAGATGGAACGAGCACACCTCATCTAGCAATCCCAAGTAAATGACAAAGACTATAAAGTAATTATAGACAGTTATATTAATGAAACATGGAAGTTTGAGACAGGTAATGAAGTAGAGCAACAGTTTAAAGCACTACACCAAAAAGGTCCTTTTGGAACGCTAAAATTCCATTCCTAATAATTTTAGGCACACCTATATTCCGTGCCTATTTATGGGCTGCCAGATTTCTTGGAACACCTGTTTGGCGTTCCAGTAAACATGTATTGGAACACTATTAATGTGTTCCAATATTGGAACACCAATAAAGCGTTCCAAAAAAGAGTTCCAACAAAACATTCCAAATACTTTTTGCCTCCCTTATTGGAACGGCTAAAAGGAGTTTCAATTTTGGAACACCATAAACATGTTCCTAAAACAAGCATTCCAGAATAATTTTTGGGCCACTTTCTGGAACAACTAAAAAGTGTTCCAGTTTTTGAACGGTATAAATGTGTCATATATATAATTGGTTGCCCACATCATTTGAAATTACAAACATGTAGCGTCAAATAATATAGCATAAGTAGTACAAAACCTGTAGCAATCGAAGAAATTCTATAAAAAAATGACAAACAAGCTTGTAATTATCTTGAGAATTTATGAATGTTGAACTCACAAAAAGATAAATAGAAGTGAACGAATTTTCATATGACAAGTACATGGAGAATATATAATATTAAAGCTACATAATAAAAGTACCCAAATGTCTTACATAAACATTGTATATATGTTTAATACAACTTCTCCATCATGCTAGAAAAAAAAGCTGAGTTGTGAAAATAATTTGAGTCCCGCACACTTGATGTTCTTCGTAGTGATCATAGGCCTGGAATGATGATAACTGAGCAAGCAAAAAATGTGACATCCTGTAGACATTTAAAAGATTATTAAAATTATGACAAAATAATTTGGTCACAAGAACTTATTCATTAAATGAGACACATAAAGATAAGAAAAAATAATTTAGGATAAGAAACAGTAGCAATGAATACCCCAATTAGAGAGGGATGAGAGATAGGAAGAGACCCCAACTAGAGAGTCTACTTTTATAGTACAATGTTAAAATCCAACCCTTATAGTTGATTACCGGAAGCATGTTGTTATAGTGCATACCAACTGCTTTCTGGTATATGTAATGAAGCTTATGATTTACGGGACCCAGATTGTTTTTAATAAATGGAGATTAAGAGTTTTGATGCCCATGAAAAATTTTGGTTCTATTCATTATTTTCAGAAATTCTGCTAGATGATTTTCCAGAAGCATTTAACTATTCCTTAATCAAGCATGTAATTTTCCTTCAAATGGAAAGTGGGTCATACCAAGTGTCTCTCATGTCTCTGGTTTTGATGTTCACAGTGAGAACATTTGAGAATGATAGCCATAGTAGGATGCGCATCATACCATTTCGTTTCCTTTTCTTTTCCATATATTTCTTAGGAATGTTGATATCATGTTTATCATGTTACTTTCAATATGTAACATGTAGCTTATATATTTAGGCCAAACTCTCAGAAACTAAGTCACTATGACTATGTTTAATTGTAGAAATCATAATTCAGTCAAGACGAAGACAATAATAACAAACATCATCCAAGAATTCCATAATTCTTTCTGAAAGCAAAAACAGGAAAAAAAATTAGTTTGTTCTCATTAGTTTTTAGATTTCTTTTCGTCATATTTTAAATAAATCTTAGGCATATCATGTTGCGTTAAGCTTTTCAGTCCACACTTCATTATCTATTTACTATGCAAGAATAACATTTTTTTTCTTAACAATTGTGTCAAGGCGAGTCTCTAGTATTCTGAGCCATAACCATTTTGACCGATAGGTGCACAAGAACACTATTAATCAAATCCTAAGTGTATCTTCTCATTGCCGAAAAAATTCTTCATAATAAATGTAGCAATAAAATTTTCTGTCTGGAGTCTCTTTAGCATGCATAAAGCAAGAGTGATCTACATAACGAGTGTTAAAACAACGCGGTGACTCGTTGCTAACACTAAGGGATAGCGATTTTGACTATACGAACAACAATGTTCAAAAGCACAAATGAGAGAAGAGTAACAAGTTTGTCTTTCAAGAATATATTCCCGGAAAGATTTCACAAGCTATATAACTTTAAGCATCAGCTAGAGAATCAGAAGCTCAATTGAGTTCATTTTATCGCCAACAATGTTGCACAAATGTACATACAGATTACAACAAACACAACATAGTCACCTACCTAAGTGAAAATAGTAGTGCAAGTCCTTTATATCTAGATTATCCAAGAGTATATGAACAATGAAATTAAAAAACCTCTACTTAAGTGGTTGACGTGACAAAATTGTTGAACTTATCACATGAGAAGCAGAAATATGCTACATAGTCAACTAATATCATTCATATGAACTACTTAAAAACATATCACCAAAGGTAGGGTAATAAAATCAGGTTTAAAAAGTGACTTACACTCTATGCGCAGAAAATGGGAAGCCCTCTACCAAAGAGTCAAGCAAACTTCCACTGCATTCTAACAAAAGTCACCCACAGAACAAAGCATCAGTCGAGACAATAGCATATTTCCTTACATGACGACTTTCCCATAGCAGAATAACAACAAACATTTAAGCATCAACTAGAGAATCAGAAGCTCAATCGAGTTCATTTTATCACTAACACAAGTTACTCCCGGATGTTGCACAAATGTACATACAGATTACAACAAGCACATCTGGCTGGGTTGTCATTAAAGACACCATAGTTAAAAGAAAGCATTGAGATATGAAAAGTAACTGGAGTTAAAAATAAAGTACCTTATGGACAATCAATGACTAGTAAAGTCATAATTGATTTTAGCTGCAAGCTTTGCGCTCATAACTAATAGTAGATTTCTTCTTCCAGTTTCATATATGGCAAGAATTATCCAACCATATCATAAGTAACCAATGGCATTGTCAGTACAATGTGTAGCACATAATCAATGCAATATTTAGTGATCTATTTACCTTAACTGATCTCCAATGAGAGTTTGGCCAGCGTACAGGATCCAAGTCGCTTATGCCTGTTATTGTCCCCATATACCTAGATATGGCATCACTTGAATTACAAAAACTTTTGAAAAACTAAACCCAACAAAAATTTCAATTTTAGCATCACTAATGATTTTACAAGCAGTTTTGATTCATAAAAAACCCTTATATGGATACTACATATCCTTAGATTGTGTTTGGTTGCTAAGTGAGGGAAAGGAAAACAAGATGGAACTTGATCATATGTAAATGGGATCCCATGTCTACACAAAACATGTTCACTTTCCTTTGTTTCCCCCACTTTCCACCAAACCAAACACATGATTAATGTTCCTTCTTTAAATCGTACAATCCAATAATTGAGTAAACAAACTCATTCAGTGACCAAGGGTCAAAACACCACTACCTTACCTACGGATGCTTGACTCCTCGGTCTCAAATAGCATCCTAAAATGCATTCCAACTGATACACGAGTGTGACATACGGCCTTGACATATTTTGAAAGTGGTATCACAAATTCAGATGGACATGACCTACAAAAGGTGCAATAGTATCAAAGCTTAATAGTAACAAAAGACGAGCAGAATATGTTGTACTTATCCTACCTTGGGTTATAGAAGACAGTAAATCGACTATTGGTAGCAGCAGCATGAGCCGCTGCAGCAAGAAGTCCAATGTGCATGCTATCACTTGATAGAACTGAAGAAGGCATTACAGTTTGCGGTCGATTAGCATGTCGTATTCCCAACAAAAGCTGATTATTTTCGGTCCTAACCCATGACATAAGAAGAGACTAAGTCTTGAAAACAGTATTAATGGCACAGGACAAATATATTAAAAAAAGTAGATAAATCTCACCATATAAACAAAACTGAATCTCCAGCAACAAGTTTTTTGGCGCTGACAAGTACACTCCATCCTGTAGTAAGAAGATGCCTCTTGGGCTGGCCTGTGATCAAGACAGCAATAAAGTAAATATTTACATCATTAGATATATTTTAGAGAAGTTTACTTCCATTCTAGTCCGTAGCAAAAATGTCCGCATAGTAACATGTCAAATACCAAAGTTTAGGCGATCCAATGGTTGAGACCTTTGATAGGGGAAAGGGAGGTCCTGGGTTCAAAACCCGGGGGTGGGGAGGGACAGTAAACTTTGGCCTTATTCTAAAAAAACAGCTGAAATTATTATCTTTTATAAATTAACACAAAAGTCAAAAGAGCAAGTATGGACCAAGCAAGAAGAGAAAAATAACATCATACTCCAAAAAATGAGAAATTTGCAGAGTTTGTATCTTATTACATTGCTTAAGAAGGCCGTTTAGTATATCAAATCAAGCATATCAAGCATAAGATGCTATAAAATCTCACATTCGAAACGAGTATATTCTGATAAATGTTGCATGAATACTAAAAACATGCTAGTTACGAGAAAACTAAACAAGCGAGAACCCTTGTTAAATCCTAGAAGGTGAAGTCTAGAATCCTATAAGGCAAAAGTGTAGCAATTGATGTTTTAGGATCTAGATTTGTAAGCTTGAATAGTATGGAAGCTGAAAGCAAGGTTTCAAGTACCGGGCGAAACCAATACTGAAGGTGCAGAAAGTTCTGAAACCAACCAATTCAAAACAACAGAAACTTCTTGAAACTGCCGAAATCGATACTCATGGGAAAGGTCGGAAACCAGTACCTACAGTCCGAAGCCTGGATGAAAGAGAGAGGGTTAAGCAGAAAGAAATCTGTTTCTATCTTCATTCACCTCAAAACAAAACCTTCACAAATGTCAAAAACATAAACCTAATTACAGCTTCCCAGAATCGGACTTACACTCTACTGCAAAAGATGTCTGGTTTCTGTGTCACAAATTACACAAATGGATTTTCCAAATTTATGATCTGGCAACCGTTCTGGTGGTCCGTTTTAGAAATCTAACCTGAATGTTTTCACTATGAACAGGCTTTCCAATTTTTCTAAAAGAGAATCAGCAATTATGCCAGAAGCTTCTGGCTCTTCGATTGGGCTTCACTACTCGGACACTTTCAGTTCTCTTCCAGTCTTTTGGGCCTAGTTTCTCCAAAGCCCTCCACCCATACACATACAGACAAGAAAAGCAAAGATACTTTGTAGGTCGAACTTTCCTATAAGGTTTTGATCTTCAAGAACATATCACCAAGTTGCTGATACAAAGATTTGAATCTACAAAGGAGTGTATGTGTTGTATGTTTTTTGTCATGAACAAAGAAGAAGAACTTTCCTAGTTAATTATTAAGTTTTTATTACGAAACAAGGTGGTTAATGTTATTAGTGCTTATATGGAAAATATTTACACTAAGAAGGTGGATTTGGCTAATGGTTTGGCTTACCCCAAGTAAGAAAGCACGGAAATTATAAGGCAACATTGGATCGGTTACTTCAAAAAGCATACAAGAACGATATAATCATACTTGAATTGAGATTATGGACTTCCTTTCCATAGTTTGAATTTTTAGTTTTAAGTTAGCTTTGAGTCATATCAAGAGGAGATAATGATTTACATAGAGTTTACAATCATTGGATTTCATTTTTACAATCTGCATCGTAAGGCCGAAGTTCAGATAGTTGATTTGAAGTTATCATATAGATCGATTCTTTTGATCATTCTAGCATCAAAATAAATATCTAATTCTTGGCATGTCCAGTTGCATTACTTGCGGAGTTGCAATATAGGAACAATAAAACCATTTATCTAGAGCAGCATATGCACATTAATTTCCATTTCAATATCGATAGGGGTAATACAGTACTAACAGTACAGATATCTAAACCCTTCTCAGTGTCTTGAATCTCTTCTAGTCCACACTATGATATATTCAACAAAGAAAATTGTATAAAAAATATAAACAAAATCAACAATATACACAAATGGACCTTGTATGGTTATGTGCATTTCTGTCAAACATCAACAATATGCATTTTCTAACAAGTTTGATTGTAAATCTTGATACTCCTGGATTCATGCAATTTCAGGCTTCCTTAAACTTGCACTGTAGCTATCACAGTATCAACGACCCCACCCAACAAAATCTTAATATTCTCATAAAATCATCTTTTATAAATGAACCCAATACTCTAATACATAGAACATGCTATTTGAATAATTTAATTACCTAATTTTCTTAAGCTAACAATAATATATTTTAAACCCCAACCTGAGTAGTGAGTCCATAAACAGTCTGTAATAAACTTTGGGAACTGTTGCTGTGTCCGTGCGGTACTGGACACAAGTTCCTGTGTTGTGACAACGCCTAATTGTTGGTATTCGGGGTTGATGTGGATCTAGCAAGTGGTTTTATGTACAATGTTCTTAAGAGGAACTAAACTGGTACATGGCTGGTAGATGTCGATATATGGGAGATAAGGAGTCCTACATGTATATTATCAAAGTTATCACAGATCCAAAGAGAATGTCACACCAAAGAAAAATTAGGAGACGAGAATCAAAATAAGACGTAATTATGCAGATACTGAATTGATTTGAGCCAGAGGAAATAAGATGTAATTATGCAGAATCAAAATAAGGCGTAGTCAACAAATTATGTATACTCTCTTCAACTGGACTAAACATGGATTTGAGCTAGAGGGAAAAAACCCCTCCTCCATTGTTATTCTTCTGCACCTGAAGGTCATCTATATTGAAACCCTAATTTGATACATGTAGCATAGCCTCCTCTAGAAGTGGTTTCACATCCCTTTGCCATACAGATTCCTCCACATATATTCAATAAAAGCAAATTATATATCAAATATACAAATTTTAGTACTAAATTATTCCACCAAGTAGTGTAGATTAAGTACATGGTAAGAAAACCAGCAACCAAAAGAACCCGATAATTATAAAAATAATCAAGAAAGAAAGATCGATTTGGGGACCTAAGAAGAACTTCCCCTTGATGCGAAGAATGCGGCTGCTGGACCTGTCAGACCCCTGGAGACGGAAGACCTCCAGGTTGGATCTTCTTCGACGCACTCGTGCCATTCCTCTTCCGACTCCAGGGCTCAGCGCTCCGAATCGGGAAGTAGCGAGCGACCGTGGTAATGGCACCGATGAGGGTGGTGGCGGCAGAGGCCCGGATCGGGATGGCTGCAAGGTGATGATGATAGTGGAAGCAGAGAGAGTAACCCTAGCTCGGGATGGTTGAGAGACATGGCAAAGGATAGCTTCTGCTTTGTTAAAAAAAATTATTATAAGAGGAGGAAACTAAAGGAGGGAAAGTGAAACTAAAGGGGGAAAGTGAAATTTTGGTAAATAATATTTTTTTTCCATTGTCAACTGGAACGGTATTAAAGCATACCTACATAAACAATTTTTCTGAAAAGTAAAATAAAATATATTTGGAATGCTTTTCTAATCCGTAACATTTTTGTTCTGTTCCACAACCTAGGTACGAAAATTAAGCGTTCCAGATTGGAAAATGCATAGTGTTCCTAATTTGTCATTTTGGTGTAGTGAAGAGCAAAAAAAGTAATATAGCGAATCAGGAGAGCATGGCAATGAAGACTGTAAAAGTAAAACTAACTGAACTAGAGCAATGTGATATGAGTCCAGACAGTATAATATAGTCAAGTATGATCCCAGTGTGAGTCCAGTAAGTAATTCTAGTTAGTGATTCGAGTTAGTGATTCGAGTATTGGTGATACGAGTAGGTGATTCAAGTTAGTGATTCGAGTATTGGTGATTAGAGTAGGTGATTCGAGTTAGTGATTTGAGTATTGGTGATTCGAGTAGTAGAGGTTAGACGAGTCAAATACATGTATTACGAGTGAGTGAATCCAGAATACTAATATAAATTACGACAGAGAATCAAATAGAAATAACTAGAACTGAATCACAGTAATCATCAAATAAATGATAGAACTATCAGAGAATGTACTCGCCTGATACCCTAAGCGACTGATGTATACAAATGTTCGAATTGGTGTCACAATGTCCTATTTAGAGTAATACAGGTTACAATATGTTCAACATATAATAATTGAAGTATATAATACAATCTACATGATACTAGGTCATTCTAGGTTGAAGTCAACTCTTGGTCAACTCTAGTCAACCTTCTTAGTCAACTAAGCCAAAATTGGGTCAAACTTGGTCAACTATAGCTATTAGCCAACATTGGACAATCTTAGACTATTGGGTCAATTATCTAGAGTTTGGTCAAACTCTAGTCAAAGGGGGTCAACTCTATCTAAGGCTATCTCATTCTAACCCAAAGCTATATGCCATATAACCTTTATATATATATATATATATATATATATATATGAAAAAAGAACTTTATTGATGTATCAGGCACAAAATGCTGAAGCCTATATAAGTAAGAGCGCCACGCGCCAATAAAAAAAGAAAAGAGGACAAATGGATAATGATAGCCAGCCCGATAGAATAG
Organism: Iris pallida; assembly: GCA_029216955.1. Classification (NCBI taxonomy): domain Eukaryota; kingdom Viridiplantae; phylum Streptophyta; class Magnoliopsida; order Asparagales; family Iridaceae; genus Iris; species Iris pallida. The sequence continues at coordinate 16,397,018 of JANAVB010027598.1, forward strand.
CTAAAGCTAAGACAAGGCCTCCGAAAAGCTTTCCTCGGAGTGAGAGCAGCGTCACCTGATACAAAGGACCTGACGAAGAACTTCTCTAAGGAGCTGGTGAGGGAGGTACTGACGGCCCTCGAACCTGAACTTGTTTCAATTTTTCCATAGAACCCAGATTCCGGTGGCTGCAATGATCTGACAGCCGTAGGAGCGACCCCAGTAGGCAAGGAGATCATTGAAGCCTCCGGGATGGTGATGGAGCTGTAGCTTGTTGTGTAGGTTGGCCCATAATTGCGCAGCCAAGTCGCCGGAATACATGAGGTGATCCACCGACTCCTTATGGGGAGAGGCACAGCAGTGGCATCTCGATGCGAGACTGTAGCCGAACGAGGCGATGGTGTCGTCGGTGGGAAGTTTCCTTCTCTGTGCTCTCTAGATGAGGATGGACCATTTGTTGGGGATATATGATTGCCAGAATAGGGCGATGAGGTGGGACGTAGTGCCGTTTCCTCTGACAACTGTTCTAGCCGAAACCAAAGAGAAAGCACCGGTAGCATTGGGTGTCCACCGCAGGGAATCCGGTTCGTTGAAGATACGTAAGTTGGCAGCGGCAAGAGTGGCTACCGCGTCCTGACCAATGCAGTCTCTGACTCTATCCCATATCCATCCCGACGTATTATCCTACAGGTCACAAATTTCTCGACTGAAAGAATTATGCACGATGTGGAGCAAGTCGTCCAGCCAATGCTCGTGGAACGCCGAGGAGAGGCCATCTCCTAGTCGTAAACGGATAAGGGGTTCAACAAGCTCGCGACCCCTGGAGATGCGACGCCACGTGGCCGAGGACCTGTTATTCACTAATGCCATCGAGGGGTGAGTAAATCTGAAGTATCTGGCCTGTATGAACCTGGTCCAGAGTGAAACTTCAGTGTGCAGCTTCCACCAAAACTTCATGGAGTGAGCGTCCACCAAATGCTCCAATCGGATAAATCCTAAGTCGCCCTCCTCCGTAAGTTTGGCTATGGTGGCCCAACTTGCCCAATGGTGCTTGTCCATCCCATTAGAATGGCCCCAGAAGAAACTGACGAAGAGGAATTCGAGTGAGGATATAACCTTCTTTGGGGGGCCACAGGCGGCCAGGATGTGGGTAGGAATTGAGAAGAGAACGTGCTTGATCTGAATCATCTTCCCACTAGGTGATAGAGTCGCGTTATGCCAGCCTGCTACCTTCTTCCTGATGGAGTTAATAAGGGTCTCGAAGATGCTGGAGTTGGATCTGTCGTACACTAACGGGCAGCCTAAGTAGAAGAACGACGGGTACGAGATGGCAAAGGAAGTCAGGTTAGAGATCCTGGAGGAGTGATTCCTGTCCGCTTTGTGGTGGGTATATATGATGCTTTTATTGTTATTGACCCGTTGGCTAGAGCAATTGGCGTATCTCTGCAGCATTTTGTGGACGACCTCAACCGATCCGATGTCTCCAGAGAAAAAAATGAGGACATCATCGGCGTAAGCAAGATGAGTGATAATGGGGCAACCTGTGGTGGTATGGAAGTGGTAGAATTGAGGGTTGTTGGTCATGCTTTTGAGATTTCTGCTCAGGGCTTCGGCAGCGATGATGAAGATGGTGGCGGACAAGGGGTCTCCCTGGCGGACGCTGCGACTTGAGGGGAAAAAACCTTCCGCTTGGCCATTGATGACGATGGAGAACCAAGAGTTGCTGACCGATCGAAAGATGATGTCGATCTAAGGTTCGGCGAAGCAAGAAGCTCTAAGCACCCAGATTAAGAATTGCCAGTCTAATCGATCGTAAACTTTCTCCATGTCAAGTTTGATGGCGACGTTGCCGTCTCTAGCCAAGAATTTCATGCAGGTGACCATTTCTTGGGCTAGGAGGATGTTGTCGATGATGTTGCAACCTCTGACGAAGCCGCTATGCTCCTCAGAGATAATTTTGGGCAGGAGATCGGACATTCTGCTAGCGATTTGGAGATGATCTTGTTGGTGAAGTTGCATAAGCTTATGGACCGGAAGTCTCGAAAGGTCTTCGGGTTCTCTTTTTTGAGAATGATGACGAGGTTCGCCCTGGATATAGATTTTGGGTATCTCGCCCCTTGAAGGTAGGTCGCGGTTGCTTCAAGCAGGTCCAGAGCGATGATATCCCAGCAGGTACGGAAGAAAATGCTTGAGAACCCATCTGGGCTAGGAGCACTGTGAGCTTCAAGAGCCCACACAGCGGACTTGACTTCTTCCACCAAGGGAGGGGAAAGAAGCCGATCGTTATCTCTATCAAAAATGATGTTGGGGACCTCAGAGAGGAACTCTTCATCCCTAGAAATCACCTATTTAGAGAAAAGAGAAGAGTAGAAATGAGCGACAGCCTCCTGGATGCTCGTCTGGTCTAGAAGCTGATTACCATTGTCGTCCGAGATACGGTGGAGGTTGAGCTGTTGTCTCTGTCCCTTGACACAAGCGTGGAAAAAGTCGGAGTTAGGGTCGCCCTCCAAGTCCCAGGCTAATATAACACCCAGTTTTTCAAATGAGGGTAATTTGAAAATTTTGTAATTATAATTATTATTTATTGACATTTAAATCATGATATGATTTTTGGTAATGTTTAATCATTTAAAACTATTTTAAATCATGACTTATAATTTTTGGTGTTTTGATAGTGTGACCTTGGAGACTGGTTGACCTAGAGCCTAGCCATGTGATTAGGGTATTTTGTTTATCGTTTCTAGTTTGAGGGTATTTTTGTCATTTTTGGGGTTATTTAAATTTATTAGAATTTATTTGAATTTATGGAAATTTTAGGAATTATTTTGGAATTGTTTGAATGAAGGTTGACTTTGACTAGCTTTGACTTGGTAAGCTAACCCTAGTTGAGTTGGACTTGGTTAGATTATGAGACCCTAGGTTAATTTGAGTTAACCATATTCTAGTTATTAAAATCAGTTAGGAAATAGAGTTAGAATAGAAGGCTTTTAGACACAAGTCATGACTTATGATTTGAACCATTGACTAATGACTAAGCCCAATCCATTAGCCATGTGAACCTAACCCTAACCCAATCCTTAGTGGCCGGCCACCTAGTCCTAGGGATTCCCATCCTATAAATAATCTCCTCCATTAGGGCTAGCCTCCTTAGAATTTCACAAGCTTTGGAAAGAGGTGAGTTTCCATCTTCACAAATCCATAGAAATTCCATTTTAGCTCCTTTTTCCCTCAAACAAATTTCAATAGGTTCTAAATATAATTTTCTTGTTGTTGGTATATGTTATTCTCAGATTCAAACCAATTTGGAGAAGTTTGCTAGCAAGAGGAACCCCCCTATTTGAGGCTTTTCTTGCTTTTGGTCACCAATAGGTAAATCTATGTAAACTCCATTAATTTCTGGATTTCTTTGCATGTAGACCTAGCCCTAAGTGTCCCCTAGCCGTAGGAATTGATTTCATGTCCAGGTGGAACCATTTCATGTCCGTATCGGACACGTACCCGACCCTAGACCTAAGTGTTTGATGAAATGCCCCAATGGGTATTTCGATTTAATTTCTAGAAAGTAAATGAATAGGAAATTATTTTTTGTTGTTGCTTACATGTTTCTTTTGGTCTGGGAGTGTTTTCGTGTCACATCGTGTCGGGTTGGACACATGCACAAGCGGGTGCACGCGCGCGCGCAGGCAGTCCATTCCCCTGCTGCTCGTGGCCTCGAGCTCGATGCACAGGCCACGTGGTGAGCTGGGATTTGATGAGGGGGTAGGGGCAGTGTCTGACACGAGAGCCCCCAAGCCTCGAGTCATCTTGTGTCATGTCGAACACGCACGAGGCTCTGCACTGGGTTGCCTGACTGTTCAGTCGGGTTTTATTTGACACTGATACGCTGTTCGTATCTCCTCTAGACACGTCGTGGACATGCTTCGTGGACACTGACACACTCACCTAGACCTAGCCTAGCACTAGACTCGAGCACATGGTCCCTCGTGTTGTGTTTTGAGTCCAATGTGGCTCGACATGGCCGTACGAGGCTTGCCATTCACAGTTTCTGATACATATGTGTTTCCTGTGCTTGGACACTTCGTATCCACTTTTGTTGACACGAATCACTCTCTCTGACACGTGTACACTCTATATGATTATTACCAACCATTATTTACACATTTTAGTTTGATTTTGAATACAAATTCCTAATTACCCCAATTTTTTGAAACATGTATTTTCCTGTATTTCTTCCAGGTTTTAAATTGAGTTTTGGCAGTTGAATTAGCCTAATTAAATACTGTTAAGGATTGGTTTTAGTCCCTAAATTGATTCTCCTATGTTTGATCTAGTTGTGTGTCAATTTTTGGGTTGTTTGGTGAATAATTGAATTCGAATTGGATTGAAAGAGTGGGACTGTTTTCAGGAAAACTGAAATAGGTTTCCTGAGATTTCCTTGATGTTTGAACTCAATTCTGAGTTCATTTAAAACCTGTGATGTTGTTAAATCAGTAAATTGAACCTGAGACTGTGGGACTGAAATCTGAGTTCGTGAGTTGATTTGATTTCCTTCATTTTTTCTGTACAATCCAGTAAGGACTGCCCCTCATTCACTCTTGTACACACATTTCTGATTTTCTATTTTCCTGCACACCCTCACACTCATTTGTCTAGACACCCACATTGTTTTGTACTCTCTAACACACAGCCACACATGTGTCACTCACTCACCACACTCTCTATCACACTTCACAGCTACACACACACAAGCTTCACTCTCTACACACACACATGCTCTCTCTCTCTCTCTATATTTATGTATGTATATTCTATATATGTATTATGTATATATGTAAGTAATGTATATACAATATAGGTGGCCTATGTATGCATATATGTATATATATTATATATGAATATATAATATATGTATGTATATATACTATGTGTAAAACCTATTTATGAATGTAATGTATATATGTAATGTATATTATATGTACATATCAATCTATGTAGTGTATCTATATATGGTTAATGTATATATGGTGTTTTGAGCCTATGTATATATATATATATATATATATATATATATATATATATATATATATATATATATATATATATATATATATATATATATATATAAAATATATATATATATATATATATATATATATATATATATATATATATATATATACCCCTTGCTCCCCGAGAGATCCCCCCCACCACCTGGCCGGCCTAGGCCGGCCGCCCCTCCCTCCATTCCAGCTCCGCCCCTTCCTCCCCCCCCCTCCTCATCTCCCCCCTGTGCCTCCCCGATGTCGCCCTCCTGGCCTCCCGACGTAGTAGCCTTGTTCCGTCGTCACCTCCTCTCCGCGGATCTCCTGTCCCGCCCCTCTCCTCCTCATCCTTCTCCCTCCCCCCCCTCTCAGGCCGACCCCCCCTCCGCTGTTCGCCCTCCGCCGCACCCAGAGGGTGGCCCACTTGGCCTCTCGCTGGCTCCGCTAGCAGGAGCTCTCCCTCCCCCCTCCACGGTCGGCAGCTCGGTCGGCATCGCCCCCCTCCCGCCTCTTCCCCGAGTACCCCGTCCATCCCTCAGTTCGAATTTCAAATTTCCACACTCGGGAGCCGCGCCCGCCTGTTCGGATGTCTTCGGGCCCCCCGCCCCATTGCCCCTCGGGCTCCCCAACCGCAGCGCGCGTTCCGAGGAGGCCTCTCTTGCGCAGCTGCTGGAGATGGCGTCCTCTATTTTTGCGCAGCAATTCTGGAGCCTTCTTACCCAGGGCGGGTCCCCTCCCCTCGCGCAATCGGCCCCTGTTTCCCTCCCTCGGGATGCGGGCTCTTTTGGTGCGCAGTCCCCTTCTTTTTCCCCCAGGGGAGAGGCCCCGCAGGGTGGGTCCCCCTTCTATACGCAAGCGGCTTATCCTCACCATGCGCAGTTCGATCCGTCTATTACCGCTTGGGAAGCGGTCTCTCAGGGTGGGCCCGTTCCCTCTGCGCAGTTGCCTTCCACTTGGGGAGCAGCTTCCCAGGACGTATCACCCCCCATTGCGCACCCTCTCACCTCTCCCCTCCCCAGCGCAATTCGGCTCCCGTCCCCTTGCGCAAATCAGCATCTCCCATCGGTCTCTCCCCCCCCATTGCGCACTCTTACACCTCGCCCCTCCCCAGCGCAACTCAGCTCCCGCCCCCTTGCACGAATCAGCATCTCCCATCGGTCTCTGGGCTGCCCTCCGCCCCACCACCCCTGAGCGCGAACCGCGCGTCTCCTGCGCAGTTACCCCGGGGCTCCTCCTCTGTGGTGGTCGACGCGGCGCGCCACTGCCACTCTCTCCCGGGCGGAGTCCCGATCCCAGATCCCATCGAAGCTCAGCCCCCCGGACCCCAGCGCCCCTTGCCTGGCAGTTCCCCCCCGGCTTCCTCATCCATCGACCCAACCGCGGGGACCATCCTCCCTCCGGGCGGCCATTCCTCTGCCCACTTAAACTCCAAGGGTCCGTCTGCCCCGGGGTCGGATCTCCCGTCCTACGCCGCTGTACTGCGCCCGGATCTTTCCCCTTCGAAGGGCCTGTCTCTCCCAGACGTTCTTCTGTCGGACATTGATTATCCTCAAGACTCTTCGGCCCCAGTCATACCATTCTCAGAAGTGGAATTGTCTTCGCTTGCTGAAGCCTTTCCTCACACCTTCATTCTGAAATTCTCCTCGGGTTGTCCCAAACTAGCCAAGGTCCAAGAAGCGATCGCCACGTGGAATCTAGCGTCCGCCTATCGTGTGGCCCCCGTAGACCCCAGGCACATCATCCTTCACCTTTCATCGGATGCCGACCACAGGTCCGTGTGGTCCAAGGGCACTGCCAGGATTGAGGGTCTCCAGATGAAGATCATTAAGTGGACCCCGGGATTCAATACCAAGGAAGACTCACCCACCGTGGCAGCGTGGGTAACCCTCCCTAACCTCCCTCTAATTTGCTTCGTCCCAGCGGCGCTAAAACGCATCGCCAACTCATTCGAAACGTATGTGGCCACGGCACCCGAAACCAGCAATCTCACTAAAGCCCACTACGCCAAAATTTGCGTTGAGCTAGACCTCTCCTCAGATCCTCCCAACTTTATCACCATCGAACTGGGCAATCACTCCCACACTTAACGAATCATCTACGACAATCATATTCAGTTTTGCAACCACTGCCACCTAAGAGGCCATCTTCCAAAGTTCTGCCACCAGCTTCACCCGGAGCTAAAAAAGAAGCAATCCAGGAAAGAGAGAGTCCCTTCCAAGGGCAGTTCCCCAAAGTCTCCCATTTTACCTCTCCCGAATTCTCACATCCGATTCGAATCCAGCCCCAGCGAGCTAGCCTCCAGTGAACCACCGAGCAGGGCGATGGTCCCGTATATTTCCCAGCACATAGCAACATCCAACCAATTCGCCATTCTCGAATCAGAGGACCCGGAATCGGACAGTACCCACGATGATGCTAGGCTTCCTGAGCCTCAGTCACCTACCCTACCCTACCCTCCCCCATCCTCCTGAGAGCGAAGAAGGGTTGCGCCCCAGGCAGCGCAGAGCAGCTCCTCCCCCTTAGTGGTAAGGAGGCAGACCCCGAGGTGTCTTCCCCAAACGACGCAGATCATCAGGCTCCCATGGAGAATTCAGTCGTTGACGCCCTAGCTCTCCTTGGTCCCGACCAAGCGAGAAGAGGAAAGCAGGTCCTGGATGCAGGAGTTCCTCTGCAGCAATTGATGACCGACGACTCCCTGGCCATCCCCCCGGAGGATCCTATTGTTGACTCAGCGGGCGACCTAATAGGCCCATCTTCCAGTCCGACTAAACTCCTCAACCCTAATCCCCCAACAACATCGAGAGCGGAAGCACCGAACCCCAATCGGAGCTCGGAAAGCGCAGATAAGTCCGTAACCATCCTTACCAGGTCCGCCGCAAGGCGGAACAAAAAACCAGCGCACCATCCCACCCATGCTTAACATCCTATCCTGGAATGTGAGAGGACTGGCCAACAAACCAACTCTTAGAAGAATTTCAGGCCTTCGGAAAATTCACAAGATTGACATCTTCATCATCATTGAACCAAAAATCCCGGCCAAACGTCTGAAATCTATCCAGCTGGCTCTTGGCCTGCCAACAGCAATCTCAGGCAAGCACGACATTTGGATTCTGGGTTCGAAGGAGGTCACCCTTGACATCATCCAGGATTCCCAACAAGCCCTCTCTTGCTGGATCACCCACCCCACCCTCCCTGAGCGCGCCATCCTTTCAGCGGTACACGGCAGCTGTGTCATCGCTGAGCGCAAAATCCTCTGGAACGACCTCCTCGATACCTACCTCCACAACACTAACATCCCCTGGCTCTGCATAGGGGATTTCAATGCAATCACCCGCAGAGATGAGAAGATCGGAGGTCGTCCCACACCCCTCTCAGCTATGCAAGACTTCAACGACTTCATATTCAACGCTCATCTCACTCCTCTTCAGTTCAGAGGCAGCGAATTCACCTGGTGTAACATGCAAGACGACGATCGCCGACAATATTCCCGCCTGGATAGAGCCCTCATCAATGCAAACTGGCAAGGCATGAGAATCAGTTCCACCCTGTCCCACCTTAACTCTACCGAATCCGACCATGCCCCCCTTCTGATGGAGATTAAAAACAACACCATCCTCCCCAAGAAGAACTTCCAATTCCTCGACTTTTGGACTGATCACCCGCAGTTCCTGCGCATCGTTGCCGAAGCTTGGAATAGCCAGGACTCCCCCAACCCCCTCACTCGGGTCAGTAACAAGCTCAAGGCTACCAGGAAAGCCCTTTCCAATTGGAGCAAACAAGCCTACGGGGACATTTTCCAAGCTATTCGCGTCGCCGAAGACGACGTCGCCCGGGCCGAAGCCAATTTCCTTATCGACCGATCCCCCGAGGCCAGGAGAGCTCTCAACCTTACCAAGGCCATCCTCAAATTCAGACTCAAAGTTGAGACCGAATTCTGGAAACAGAAAGCTAGGCTGAAGTGGGACAGTGACGGGGACAACAACTCCAAATACTTCCACGCCTGCGTCAATGGCAGAAGAAACAAACTATCTATTCATCATATAACCGACGAGCACGGCATCATTAGAACTGACCACAAGGGCATCCAAGAGGCGGCGACCGATTACTTCACCAAATTATTCTCCAAGGAAACGGTCAACAAAGACGCCTCTTTCCTTGACCAAATCCCTTCTATCATTAGTGAGTCCGATAACTTACAGCTGGAGCGACCCCTATCTGATCAGGAAGTGAAAGACGCGATATGGGCATTGAATGAGCATAGCGCCCCCGGCCCAGACGGATTTACAGGGACATTCTTTCGCTCCTGCTGGAAGATTATCAAGCGAGACATTACCGACGCGGCCATCGCCTTCCTTCAAGGAGCTCATTTCCCCAAAGCCATCTCCAGCGCCAACCTCATCCTCATCCCGAAAAAAGATAACCCCAACTCATTCCGCGACTTCAGGCCTATCAGTCTTTGCAACTTCATCAACAAGATTATATCCAAAATCATTGCTTCCAGAATGTCTGACATTCTTCCCAAAATCATATCGGAGGAGCAAAGCGGATTCGTTCGAGGGAGAAACATCCAGGACAACATCATGTTGGCCCAAGAGCTTATTACTTGCATGAAATTTCCTGTTCGAGGGGGCAACATCGCCATCAAAATCGACATAGAGAAAGCCTACGACAGACTCGATTGGCAGTTCATGATCTGGGTCTTTAGAGCTTTCGGATTCTCGGAGATTTGGACCAACACAGTGTGGAGAGCCATTAGCAATTCATGGTTCTCCACAGTCATCAACGGACAATCCGAGGGATTTTTCAAATCCAGTCGCGGAGTCAGACAAGGCGATCCCTTGTCATCCACGATCTTCATCATAGCAGCTGACGCTCTGAGCAGAAACCTCAACAACATGGTCAACATCCCAAACTTCCAGCAATATCACACCGCCAGCGGTTGCCCCATCATCACCCACCTGGCTTTTGCTGACGATTTACTTATTTTCTCATCCGGGGACGTCGGGTCGATGGAGGTGGTGCATAACACTCTGAATAGGTATTCCAAATGCTCAGGCCAGAAAATAAATCACTCCAAGAGCGTCATCTATACCCACCACAGCACCAACATCGAGAATACCACCAGTCTTACCAACATATCTTCCTTTGCGGTGGCCCACCCACCCTTCAACTACCTTGGTTATCCCCTGGTGTATGGGAGATCCAATGCCAGCACCTTCGAGACCCTCATCACCAAGATCAGAAACAAAATTGATGGGTGGCACAACGCCACCTTATCCCCTGGCGGCAAAATAATCCTCATCAAGCACGTGCTCAACTCCGTCCCCATCCACACTCTAGCGGCTTGCTCTCCGACCAAGAAGGTCCTGGCGTCGATCGAGCAGATCTTTTACAAGTTCTTTTGGGGCCACAATGACGGTCATGACAAGCACCACTGGGCTAGTTGGGATGCCATGGCCACTCCGACCGCGAGCGGCGGGCTTGGATTCACTAAACTCAATCACACCGTGAATGCATTTTCTATGAAACTGTGGTGGAAATTACGCACATGCGATAACCTTTGGACCAGATTTATGAAGGCAAGATACTTCAAACACATCCACCCAGCGCTAGCCAGAGCTAATTGCAGATCCTCAGCGGCTTGGCGCCGCATCCTTCAGGGCCGAGAGCTGGCAGAACCGGCGATTAGACTCCAGCTGGGTGACGGCATGGCCAACCTCTTCCTGGAGAAATGGACCGGTGACAGCCTGATCCCGAACATCTATGGAGCCCCAAACAACAGCAGGATTAAAGACCTGTAGAACTCCACTAACAACGTCTGGAATTGGGACCTGATTCGCGAATGGGCCGGCGACAGAACAGTCGACTGCATTCGTCAGCAAGGGCTTATCATTGGTAACGACAAGGACAAGCTAAGATGGTCGCTGGAAGGTTCCGGAGTATTCTCGGTGCGATCGGCGAGGGCTGCGATCCAAGAGAACGGACAACACCAGTTCATTGAGCAGTACTGGCAATCTTGCATCCCAAAGAAATGGTCCTTCCTCTTGTGGAGAGTCTTGAGAAAGAAGCTGCCAAAGACGAGACCCTTAAGTCCATCGGCTTTAGCCTAGCGTCTGCTTGCAATTGCTGCATTGAGAGACAGTCGGAGACCATCGACCACATCTTCCGAGAGGGAAGGCTCCCCGAACAAATCTGGAACATCCTCAACGGCATCCACAGCATCATCCCAGGCGACGGGCGCTTTAACGATCTCCTAGCCCTCTGGGGAAGAGAATCCCACGGCCACCAGATCGTAGCAGCGGCAGCCACCTGGGCAATTTGGAAGAATCGCAACAAAGCGAGATATGAGGGCCACCAGTACTCAGCCGAGCAGTTGATTCGAGAAATCCACCGGCAATGCCGCAAAAGGAGCGTGGTGTGCTCCCACTATCCCCCTTCATTCTGGCAACCCCCCTTCGGTTAGTTTTGGGCGGGTGCTGTCGCTTTCGATAGCATCCTCATTTTGTAATCCCTTCAGGCTTCGGCATTTTGAGCCTTGATTAATAAAAGTGGGGGTTCTGTTAAAAAATATATATATATATATATATATATATATATATTATATATATATATATATATATGTGATGTTCCTAATGAATTGTACTATAACCTATATGTAAAGTATCTAAATAAATAGGTATATTGATAAATAAGTTAGACATGTTGAATGTATGCTAGTTATATAGCATATAGCTATATTGTGATGATGTGATATAGCTAGTATAGACTTGATAGGCTTGCATAGCCTTGTAATGGTATGTGTTAGCTAGTTTGGCCTAGTATAGACTTGTGTAGTCTTGTTAGACCTAGAATAGACTAGTTAGGCTACTATAGGCTTGTTTGACCTAGTTTAGACTTGTTGGACCTAGTTTGACCGTAGTTGACCTAGTTTGACTTCTAGGGTTGACTAGAGTTGACCAAGGGTTGACTTTGGCCTAGACTGACCTAGATTCATTTAGAATGCATTGAATTGCATCTTGTTATCATTTTAGACTTGTTGTGACTTGTGTTGTTCTATAGGAGACAGACACCACTCCTCGGACAGTAGATATTCTTCAGACACTCAGGATACAGGCGAGTACATTCTCTGATCATTTCATATCCTGCTTAGAATTATATTCCTGCTTTAGATTACCTTACTTGATGCTGTCACGACATTATCACGGATTAGTACTATATGGATCTCTTCATGCGATGTTATCCCCCTCGGGAGCATCGGGTACATTGTGTCATGTGCGTTTCACTTTTATCATATACTCCTGTGCTTTCACCATACATGTACACTCCTGTGAATCATGTACTCTCATGTTCACGGAGCCCTCATGTATACTATCATGTGCACCCTTTCATGGGCCCCATGTGATATCATGTATAATAACATAAGCTGCTTAGATTCTTGTGTATTGATTGGGGAAAAACGGGGGAGTGCTAGTAGTCATGTGAACAATTCCATAGTAGTGTAGATCATATGAAACTCTTTAGTGTAGATCATGTACAAATCTGTTCTGTTCATATGTGTTATCCTGTACTCTACATCACTAGCCACTATAGTTCTCTATATACAGTAGCTATTTACATACAGTTCTCTTCTTTTACATAATGTACTTCCTTTCAGTTTTTTGTATCTTACTCTACTGTATGTTTATATTTTCTAACCTGCTATGAACTGTTAATATGTACTGTGCTCGCTCCTGTTCTGACTGGACCTGTTGAAAATATTACAGAGGGCGAGGAGGAGGCCTGTGTGGATACCTTCTGCAGGACAACTCTAGCTGACGACTTTACCCTACTGCCTAGACTAGCTTAGTTAGGCTGTATCTTACTTATGTTGTCTTGAGTCCAGTAGTTAGACTTTATTTCTGTCTTTGAGATCTGGGTTGTATATTCTTTCATATTCAATGGCTGAGACCTTGTACTCTGGATATATGTTGAGATGTTATCTTAGACTGTCTGATCATCTGTATTTTTCTTGAGTTCTATATCATATCGTGCTTTCTTCTTCCTTAGTTGTGATTGAGTTTACTTCTGCTATGTCACCCCCATTCGGGGAGTATAAACTGCTTAGTACTATATTGCTAGATGTTGTGACCTAGGACAGCGTTCTACCGCCGACACTGCGGCGTAGGCTGGACGTACCCACGTCTCGTACCCTTACTCTAGGGTACGAATCGTGACACGTTTTTAGTGGTGGCCCATGCAGGTCGAGACTAGAAGTGTAGTGGTATTCGAAGTAGAATATCACTACAGCCTGCAGTAGGATTAGGATATATATTTTTGAAGATACTCAATCACAGTTAGGATTCCTTGAGAGATTCCTGGGACGACCCTTGAGAATCTTATTTAAACTTCAATTTGAATAATTTCTCTTGTTTGTTGCTCTCACTCCTTGATTACAGAATTTGATTTTGTTGCATCGTTGTTGATTTTGATTTTCCTATCGAGATGAATTTTAAGGCCTGAGTTACGATATTTTTCTGATAACATATGTTGACGAAAATACAGGGATGAAAAAATGTCTACTTGATTATGGAGCTTATAGTTTATCGCAGCCATATTAGCTGGCATGGCCGAAACATAGAGACCAGACTTTGGATGTACGTATCTTGGTTATGAGATTTGGAATTTCTCACAGCTATACTAGTCGGCATAGCGAGATTTCCAAACGACATGATTGTAGAAGTGCATACCCTAGTTATGGAATCTATCGTTTATCGCAGCCTTGCTTACTGGCAGGGCGAGGACTCTGAGTAACATGATTTTGGACAGACGCATATGATTATTAGATTATATCTTGAGAATGTTTTTATACATATCATCTCTATCGTACCATTCTGTTATTATAAATTGTATTCCATCATCAAATAACTTAGGAGTAGGAGTATGAGTAGGAGTGGCTTAGCTGTTATTATAAATCTAGTGTAACTTCTTGCTATAAATTCTTTCTAATACAATGAATAGATGATTTTGCTAGACCTTAACTTGGATTTGATGTTATAACTCTGGTTTCAAAATGGTTCCTTTTTTTTTCTTCTATATAGATAAGCAGAACAGATTTTATCATTATCTTCTTCTTACCATTATTCTTGTATTACCTTAGAATATATAATATAGTGGACACAGATGCTTGCCTGACATGTATGCATGCTACACTTGATTACCCACCTATCTAAATGCATATTAATATATTGATGTTAATTTCTCAAATCCCAATAATTCTAATATAGGACAGTATCAGTGACTAGTTCTCCGTTTCCCAGATTAATTTCGTAAATTAAATTTAAATTTCATAATATTAGTTGTTGTTTACATCACTACACATGTATGTTATATACAAGGTTTTAATTCTTAAAGATATTGGTTGAGTTTTGTGTTGAATTTGTCAAACCTGAGACTGTGTACATATTAAACCTTTAACCCTGGATTCTAAGTGATTAGTCAAATTGTAGTTTTCTTTAATGTAATGTTTTGAGCCGTGTACATTGTTGTGTTTAGGTATATAATGTTAGGTTTCATACTCTTACATGTTAGGTTGTGGTTGTGGTAAACATTGAGTTGGTTTTGATGTTCGAATTTCTCTAAATTTTTGAAAACTGAATACATGTTAACATTTTTACATTGCTTTCAAATGCGTAGTTCAATTTCAGATCTAATATGTAATGTTGAACTAAGCTGAATGATGAACCCTTCATTTCAAGTTTTAACCCATGTACACTTGACACTCTACACTAATGTTCACAACTGCCATGAAAACCTAACCCTTCATCTCTATGTTATGTTCATATAGCTATATAGATATATATATACATTAACCATATATAGTTCTGTATACATGTTATAATGTATGTAGGTGCATAATTAAATCTCTACCTCTCTATACATATAGATATACTTATATATATGGTTAGCCATGCATGTTATGAGTAAATTGCTTGTGCGTTGTAGACTGTTTAACCAATATGCCATGAATAGTGTAACTTGATAGCTATAGTTGAAACCCAAATTCCCCTATACACTTTCATGTATAATTTACACACACAGACCACAAAATCCTTACATAATGCTAGCTTTTCCCTCTCTAACACACTCTATATATATATATCGTGATTGGATTTCAATGCTATTGACTTTCGTTCCTTAAACTTTTGATCTTGATTTTTTTTAAATAGTACCCCTTTAATTTTTTTTTATTTTTGATAATTACCAGTTTTCAGATAGGATGGTAGACTGCCTTACAGCCTTGACGATTGTTGTTTTTATCCTTTCCAGTATGGCACCCATGACCCGAGCCCGTCACCTAAGAGCAGCTGCAGCTACTGAGAGTGTGCTTCCACCTCCTATTGTTCAGGAGGTAGTGATCCCTCTATCTGATCAGGGGGTGGTGGCACCTCCTACCATTAAGGAGATGGTGGTAGCCTCGCCAGAGAGTCTTCCTTCATCTCCTGTCGTTCAGGAGAGAGCTGTGGATTTGCCTGAGATCGAGAGCCTTTCCCTACCCCTTGTACTCCATACTGTACCACCCAGAGGTTTGTTACTTGACGCCGCCCAGGTGTTTGGATATTTCCAAGAAAGGTTGATTGAGTCATAGAGAGTTCATGATGAGGCCATGAGGGAGCAATACCAGAGGTTGCTACGTCTGCGGGACTCTGTGCTTCCAGGAGGAGAGCCTAGCTCCAAGAGGACGAGAAGCAGTACCCAGTCCTACCCAGAGTTTGAGGAGTACCCATATATCCAGCCTATATCATCATACCCAGTCTAGTCTCCTGTCCAGCAGAGGCCAGCTGAGCCAGAGCCTATCTGTGCCTACTGTAAGAAGTCTGGACACAGGTGGAACTTCTGTAGAAAGAGACTAGGATTGTGCCTATTCTGTGCGTCAGCTGCACACTAGATGCAGCACTGTCCTGATATACCTGTCCCAACCAGGGCCCTGCTTCCAGGAGGGAGTTCTAGTTCTCAGACCTAGCTGGAGGTGAGTTTTGACCTAACCTTAGTATCCCTTTTTGTGAATACTTGATGCATCCCTTGCTTGTATGTTTTGATACCTTGTGATTGCCTAGTACTGTAGCATGGTTGGTGTAACTAGATGAGTCCCCAGACTGATATTACATGCCATGACCCCATAGGTTACACTTTCCAACTGTATGATTTGAATAGGTTTCTGAGACTATGATTGCTGGGGGCTTAACCTAGAAGGAGTGCGATCACCTTAAATTTCGAGGACAAAATTTTTCTAAGGTGGGTAGGATTGTAACACCCAGTTTTCTAAATGAGGGTAATTTTGAAATTTTGTAATTATAATTATTATTTATTGACATTTAAATCATGATATGATTATTGGTGATTTTTAATCATTTAAAACTATTTTAAATTATGACTTATGATTTTTTATGTTTTGATAGTCTGACCTTGGAGACTGGTAGACCTAGAGCCTAGCCATGTGATTAGGATATTTTGTTTATCGTTTCTAATTTGAGGGTATTTTTGTCATTTTTGGGATTATTTAAATTTATTAGAATTTATTTGAATTTATGGGAATTTTAGGAATTATTTTGGAATTGTTTGAATGAAGGATGACTAGGTTGACTTTGACTAGCTTTGACTTGGTAAGCTAACCCTAGTTGAGTTGGTATTGGTTAGATTATGAGAACCTAGGTTAATTTGAGTTAACCATATTCTAGTTATTAAAATCAGTTAGGAAATAGAGTTAGAATAGAAGGCTTTTAGACACAAGTCATGACTTGTGATTTGAACCATTGACTAATGACTAAGCCCAATCCATTAGCCATGTGAACTTAACCCTAACCCAATCCTTAGTGGCCGGCCACCTAGTCCTAGGGATTCCCACCATATAAATAATCTCCTCCATTAGGGCTAGCCTCCTTAGAATTTCACTAGCTTTGGAAAAAGGTGAGTTTCTATCTTCACAAATCCATAAAAATTCTATTTTAGCTCCTTTTTCCCTCAAACAAATTTTAATAGGTTCTAAATATAGTTTTCTTGCTGTTGGTATATGTTATTCTCAGATTCAAACCAAATTGGAGAAGTTCGCTAGCAAGAGGACCCCCCCCATTTGAGGCTTTTCTTGCTTTTGGTCACCAATAGGTAAGTCTATGTAAACTCCATTAATTTATGGATTTCTTTGCATGTAGACCTAGTCCTAAGTGTCCCCTAGCCGTAGGAATTTAATTCGTGTCCAGGTGGAACCATTTCGTGTCCGTATCAGACACGTACCCGACCCTAGACCTAAGTGTTTGATGAAATGCCCCAATGTGCATTTCGATTTAATTTCTAGAAAGTAAATGAATAGGAAATTATTTTTTGATGTTCCTTACATGTTTCTTTTGGTCTGGGAGTGTTTTCGTGTCGTATTGTGTCGGGTTGGACACATGCACACGCGGGTGCACGCGCGTGCGCAGACAGTGCATTCCCCTGCTGCTCGTGGCCTCGTGTTCGATGCACAGGCCACGTGGCGACCTAGGATTTGACGAGGGGGTGGGGGCAGTGTCTGACACGAGGGCCCCCAAGCCTCGAGTCATCTTGTGTCGTGTCGGACACGCACGAGGCTCTGTACTGGGTTGCCTGACTGTTCAGTCGGGTTTTATTTGACACTGATATGCTGTTCGTATCTTCTCTGGACACGTCGTGGACCTGCTTCGTGGACACTGACACACTTACCTAGACCTAGCCTAGTACTAGACTCGAGCACATGGTCCCTCGTGTTGTGTTTTGAGTCCAATATGGCTCGACATGGCCGCACGAGGCTTGTCATTCACAGTTTTTGATACATATGTGTTTCATGTGCTTGGACACTTCGTATCCACTTTGGTGGACACGAATCACTCCCTCTGACACATGTACACTCTATATGATTATTACCAACTATTATTTACACATTTTAGTTTGATTTTGATTACAAATTCCTAATTACCCCAATTTTCTGAAACATGTATTTTCTTGTATTTCTTCCAGGTTTTAAATTAAGTTTTGGCAGTTGAATTAGCCTAATTAAATACTGTTAAGGATTGGTTTTAGTCCCTAAATTGATTCTCCTATGTTTGATCTAGTTGTGTGTCGATTTTTGGGTTGTTTGGTGAATAATTGAATTCAAATTGGATTGAAAGAGTAGGACTGTTTTCAGGAAAACTGAAATAGGTTTCCTGAGATTTCCTTGATGTTTGAACTCAATTCTGAGTTCATTTAAAACCTGTGATGTTGTTAAATCAGTAAATTGAACCTGAGACTGTGGGACTGAAATCTGAGTTTGTGAGTTGATTTGATTTCCTTCCTTTTTCCTGTACAGTCCAGTAAGGACTGCCCCTCAATCACTCTTGTACACACATTTCTGATTTTCTATTTTCCTGCACACCCTCACACTCATTTGTCTAGACACCCACATTGTTTTGTACTCTCTAACACACAGCCACACATGTGTCACTCACTCACCACACTCTCTATCACACTTCACAGCTACACACACACAAGCTTCACTCTCTACACACACACATGCTCTCTCTCTCTCTCTATATATATTTATGTATGTATATTCTATATATGTATTATGTGTATATGTAAGTAATGTATATACAATATAGGTGGCCTATGTATGCATATATGTATATATATTATATAAGAATATATAATATATGTATGTATATATACTATGTGTAAAATCTATTTATGAATGTAATGTCTATATGATTAATGATATTTCGGTATATCTCAATCTATGTAGTTCTTATAGGTTATGTATATATGGTTTTGAGCCTTATATATATATATATATTATATATAATATATATATATATATATATATATATATATATATATATTTAATATATATATATATAAATATATATATATATAATATATATAGCTCAAAAAATAATATTATATATATAATATATATATATATATATATATATATATATATATATATATATATATATATATATATATATATATATATATATTTTATATATATAGATATATATATATATATATAATATAAAATATATATATATATATATATATATATATATATATAGCTAAAAAAAAATGATAATATTATATAATATTATATATTATTATATATATATATATTATATATATATATATATTTTAATGTATATATGTAATGGATATATATGATATATCAATCTATGTAGTGATCTTATATATGGTTAATGTATATATGGTGTTTTGAGCCTCTATATATATATATATATATATATATATTTTTTTTTGAGCCTATATATATATATATATATATATAGGCTCAAAAAAATGTATATATATATATATATATATATATATATATATATATATATATATATATATATATATATATATATATATATATATATATATATATATATATTTTATATATATATATATATGTGATGTTCCTAATGAATTCTACTATAACCTATATGTAAAGTATCTAAATAAATATATATGTGATGTTCCTAATGAATTGTACTATAACCTATATGTAAAGTATCTAAATAAATATGTATATTGATAAATAAGTTAGACATGTTGAATGTATGCTAGTTATATAGCATATAGCTATATTGTGATGATGTGATATAGCTAGTATAGACTTGATAGGCTTTGCATAGCCTTGTAATGGTATGTGTTAGCTAGTTTAGCCTAGTATAGACTTGTGTAGTCTTGTTAGACCTAGAATAGACTAGTTAGGCTAGTATAGGCTTGTTTGACCTAGTTTAGACTTGTTGGATCTAGTTTGACCGTAGTTACCTAGTTTGACTTCTAGGGTTGACCAGAGTTGACCAAGGGTTGACTTTGGCCTAGACTGACCTAGATTTATTTAGAATGCATTGAATTGCATCTTGTTATCATTTTAGACTTGTTGTGACTTGTGTTGTTCTATAGGAGACAGACACCACTCCTCGGACAGTAGATATTCTTCAGACACTCAGGATACAGGCGAGTACATTCTCTGATCATTTCATATCCTGCTTAGAATTATATTCCTGCTTTAGATTACCTTACTTGATGCTGTCACGACATTATCACGGATTAGTACTATATGGATCTCTTCATGCGATGTTATCCCCCTCGGGAGCGTCGGGTACATTCTGTCATGTGCATTTCACTTTTATCATATACTCCTGTGCTTTCACCATACATGTACACTCCTGTGAATCATGTACTCTCATGTTCACGGAGCCCTCATGTATACTATCATGTGCACCCTTTCATGGGCCCCTATGTGATATCATGTATAATAACATAAGCTACTTAGATCCTTGTGTATTGATTGGAGGAAAAACTGGGGGAGTGCTAGTAGTCATGTGAACAATTCATATGTAGTGTAGATCATATGAAACTCTTTAGTTTAGATCATGTACAAATCTGTTCTGTTCACTATGTGTTATCCTGTACTCTACATCACTAGCCACTATTAGTTCTCTATATACAGTAGCTATTTACATACAATTCTCTTCTTTTACATCATGTACTTCCTTTCAGTTTTCTGTATCTTACTCTACTGCTATGTTTATATTTTCTAACCTGCTATGAACTGTTAAGATGTACTGTGCTCGCTCCTGTTCCTGACTGGACCTGTTGAAAATATTACAGAGGACGAGGAGGAGGCCCTGTGTGGATACCTTCTGCAGGACAGCTCTAGCTGACGACTTTACCCTACTGCCTAGACTAGCTTAGTTAGGCTGTATCTTACTTATGTTGTCTTGAGTCCAGTAGTTAGACTTTATTTCTGTCTTTGAGATCTGGGTTGTATATTCTTTCATATTCAATGGCTGAGACCTTGTACTCTGGATATATGTTGAGATGTTATCTTAGACTGTCTGATCATCTGTATTTTTCTTGAGTTCTATATCATATCGTGCTTTCTTCTTCCTTAGTTGTGATTGAGTTTACTTCTGCTATGTCACCCCATTCGGGGAGTATAAACTACTTAGTACTATATTGCTAGATGTTGTGACCTAGGACAGCGTTCTACCGCCGACACTGCGGCGTAGGCTGGACGTACCCACGTCTCGTACCCTTACTCTAGGGTACGAATCATGACACGTTTTTATTGGTGGCCCATGCAGGTCGAGACTAGAAGTGTAGTGGTATTCGAAGTAGAATATCACTACAGCCTGCAGTAGGATTAGGATATATATTTTTGAAGATACTCAATCACAGTTAGGATTCCTTGAGAGATTCCTGGGACGACCCTTGAGAATCTTATTTAAACTTTAATTTGAATCATTTCTCTTGTTTGTTGCTCTCACTCCGTGATTACGAAATTTGATTTTGTTGGATCGTTGTTGATTTTGATTTTCCTATCGAGATGAATTTTAAGGCCTGAGTTACGATATTTTTCTGATAACATATGTTGACGGAATACAAGGATGGAAAAACGTCTACTTGATTATGGAGCTTATAGTTTATCGCAGCCATATTAGCTGGCGTGGCGGAAACATAGAGACCTGACTTCGGATGTACGTATCTTGGTTATGAGATTTGGAATTTCTTGCAGCTATACTAGTCGGTATAGCGAGATTTTCCGAATGACATGATTGTAGAAGTGCATACCCTAGTTATGGAATCTATCGTTTATCGCAGCCTTGCTTACTGGCAGGACGAGGACTCTGAGTAACATGATTTTGGACAGACGCATATGATTATTAGATTATATCTTGAGAAGGTTTTTAACATATCATCTCTATCGTACCATTCTGTTGTTATAAATTGTATTCCATCATCAAATAACTTAGGAGTAGGAGTATGAGTAGGAGTGGCTTAGTTGTTATTATAAATCTAGTGTAACTTCTTGCTATAAATTCTTTCCTAATATAATGAATCGATGATTTTTGCTAGACCTTAACTTGGATTTGATGTTATAACTCTAGTTTCAAAATGGTTACTTTTTTCTTCTATATAGATAAGCAGAACAGATTTTATCATTATCTTCTTCTTACCATTATTCTTGTATTACCTTAGAATATATAATATAGTGGACACAGATGCTTGCCTGACACGTATGCATGCTACACTTGATTACCCACCTATCTAAATGCATATTAATATATTGATGTTAATTTCTCAAATCCCAATAATTCTAATATAGGACAGTATCAGTGACTAGTTCTCCGTTTCCCAGATTAATTTCGTAAATTAAATTTAAATTTCATAATATTAGTTGTTGTTTACATCACTACACATGTATGTTATATACAAGGTTTTAATTCTTAAAGATATTGGTTGAGTTTTGTGTTGAATTTGTCAAACCTGAGACTGTGTACATATTAAACCTTTAACCCTGGATTCTAAGTGATTAGTCAAATTGTAGTTTTCTTTAATGTAATGTTTTGAGCCGTGTACATTGTTGTGTTTAGGTATATAATGTTAGGTTTCATACTCTTACATGTTAGGTTGTGGTTGTGGTAAACATTGAGTTGGTTTTGATGTTCAAATTTTTCTAAATTTTTGAAAACTGAATACATGTTAACATTTTTACATTGATTTCAAATGCGTAGTTCAATTTCAGATCTAATATGTAATGTTGAACTAAGCTGAATGATGAACCCTTCATTTTAAGTTTTAACCCATGTACACTTGACACTCTACACTAATGTTCACAACTGCCATGAAAACCTAACCCTTCATCTCTATGTTATGTTCATATAGCTATATAGATATATATATATATACATTAACCATATATAGTTCTGTATACATGTTATAATGTATGTAGGTGCATAATTAAATCTCTACCTCTCTAACATATAGAATTCTTATATATATGGTTAGCCATGCATGTTATGAGTAAATTGCTTGTGCCTTGTAGACTGTTAACCAATATGCCATGAATAGTGTAACTTGAGCTATAGTTGAAACCCAAATCCCCCTATACACTTTCATTATAATTTACACACACAGACAAATACCCTTACATAATGCTAGCTTTTCCCTCTCTAACACACTATATATAGATATATCGTGATTGGATTTCAATGCTATTGACTTTCGTTCCTTAAACTTTTGATCTTGATTTTTTTAAATAGTACCCTTAATTTTTTTTTTTTTTTGATAATTACCAGTTTTCAGATAGGATGGTAGACTGCCTTACAGCCTTGACGATTGTTTTTATCCTTTCCAGTATGGCACCCATGATCCGAGCCCGTCACCTAAGAGCAGCTGCAGCTACTGAGAGTGTGCTTCCACCTCCTATTGTTCAGGAGGTAGTGATCCCTCTATATGATCAGGGGGTGGTGGCACCTCCTACCATTAAGGAGATGGTGGTAGCCTCGCCAGAGAGTCTTCCTTCATCTCCTGTCGTCAGGAGAGAGCTGCGAGTTTGTCTGAGATCGAGAGCCTTTCCCTACCCTTGTACTCCATACTGTACCACCCAGAGGTTTGTTACTTGACGCCGCCCAGGTGTTTGGATATTTCCAAGAAAGTGTTGAGTCATAGAGAGTTCATGATGAGGCCATGAGGGAGCAATACAGAGGTTGCTACGTCTGCGGGACTCTGTGCTTCCAGGAGGAGCCTAGCTCAGAGCGAGAAGCAGTACCCAGTCTACCCAGAGTTTGAGGAGTACCCATATATCCAGCCTATATCATCATACCAGTCTAGTCTCCTGTCCAGCAGAGGCCAGCTGAGCCAGAGCCTATCTGTGCCTACTGTAAGAAGTCTGGACACAGGTGGAACTTCTGTAGAAAGAGACTAGGATTGTGCCTATTCTGTGGTCAGCTGCACACTGGATGCAGCACTGTCCTGATATACTGTCCCAACCAGGGCCCTGCTTCCAGGAGGGAGTTTAGTTCTCAGACCTAGCTGGAGGTGAGTTTTGACCTAACCTTAGTATCCCTTTTTGTGAATACTTGATGCTCCCTTGCTTGTATGTTTTGATACCTTGTGATTGCCTAGTACTGTAGCATGGTTGGTGTAAATAGATGAGTCCCAGATTGATATTACATGCCATGACCCCATAGGTTACACTTTCCAACTGTATGATTTGAATAGGTTTCTGAGACTATGATTGCTGGGGGCTAACCTAGAAGGAGTGCGATCACCTTAAATTTCGAGGACGAAATTTTTCTAAGGTGGGTAGGATTGTAACACCCAATTTTCTAAATGAGGGAATTTTGAATTTGTAATTATAAATTATTTATTGACATTTAAATCATGATCTGATATTGGTGTTTTTAATCATTTAAAACTATTTTAAATTATGACTTTGATTTTTTATGTTTTGATAGTCTGACCTTGGAGATGGTAGACCTAGAGCCTAGCCATGTGATTAGGATATTTGTTTATCATTTCTAATTTAAGGGTATTTTGTCATTTTTGGGGTTTAAATTATTAGAATTATTGAAATTTATGGGAATTTTAGGAATTATTTTAGATTGTTTGAATGAAGGATGACTAGGTTGACTTTGACTAGCTTTGACTTGGTAAGCTAACCCTAGTTGAGTTGGTATTGGTTAGATTATGAGAACTAGGTTAAGTGAGTTAACCATATTCTAGTTATTAAAATCAGTTAGGAAATAGAGTTAGAATAGAAGGCTTTAGACACAAGTCATGACTTGTGATTTGAACCATTGACTAATGACTAAGCCACAGCATTAGCCATGTGAACTTAACCCTAACCCAATCCTTAGTGGCCGGCCACCTAGTCCTAGGGATTCCCACCATATAATAATCTCCTCCATTAGGGCTAGCTCCTTAGAATTTCACAGCTTTGGAAAAAGGTGAGTTTCCATCTTCACAATCCATAAAAATTCTATTTAGCTCCTTTTCCCTCAAACAAATTTCAATAGGTTCTAAATATAGTTTCTTGCTGTTGGTATATGTATTCTCAGATTCAAACAAATTAGAAGTTGTGCTAGCAAGAGGACCCCCCCCCATTTGAGGTTTTTCTTGCTTTGGTCACCAATAGGTAAGTCTATGTAAATCCATTAATTTATGGATTTTTTGCATGTAGACCTAGTTCCTAAGTGCCTAGCCGTAGGAATTTAATTCGTGTCAGGTGGAACCATTTCGTGTCCGTATCGGACACGTACCCGACCCTAGACTAAGTGTTTGATGAAATGCCCCAATGTGCATTTCGATTTAATTTCTAAAAGTAAATGAATAGGAAATTATTTTTTGATGTTCCTTACTATTTTTTGGTTGGGAGTGTTTTCGTGTCGTATTGTGTCGGGTTGGACACATGCACATGCGGGTGCACGTGCGTGCGCAGACAATGCATTCCCCTGCTG
>JANAVB010027598.1:16425646-16553827 GCA_029216955.1 Iris pallida
TTCTCTATATACAATAGCTATTTATATACAATTCTCTTTTTTTACATCATGTACTTCCTTCAGTTTCCTGTATCTTACTCTACTGCATGTTTATATTTTCTAACCTGCTATGAACTGTTGAGATGTATTGCTCGCTCCTGTCCTGACTGGACCTGTTGAAAATATTACAGAGGACGAGGAGGAGGCCCGTGTGGATACCTTCTGCAGCACAACTCTAGCTGACGACTTTACCCTACTGCCAAGACTAGCTTAGTTAGGCTGTATTTTACTTATGTTGTCTTGAGTCTAGTAGTTAGACTTTATTTCTGTCTTTGAGATCTGGGTTGTATATTCTTTCATATTCAGTGGCTGAGACCTTGTACTCTGGATATCTGCTGAGATGTTATCTTAGACTGTCTGATCATCTGTATTTTTCTTGAGTTCTATATCATATCGTGCTTTCTTCTTCCTTAGTTGTGATTGAGTTTACTTCTACTATGTCACCCCTATTCGGGAAGTATAAACTGCTTAGTACTATATTGCTAGATGTTGTGACCTAGGACATCGTTCTACCGCCGATACTGCGGCGTAGGCTGGACGTACCCACGTCTCGTGCCCTTACTCTAGGGTGCGGGTCGTGACACATTTTTAGTGGTGGCCCATACAGGTCGAGACTAAAAGTGTAGTGGTATTCGAACTAGAATATCACTACAGCCTGCAGTAGGATTATGATATATATTTTTGAAGATACTCAATCACAGTTAGGATTCCTTGAGAGATTCCTGGGATGACCCTTGAGAATCTTATTTAAACTTTAATTTGAATCATTTCTCTTGTTTGTTGCTCTCACTCCGTGATTACGAATTTGATTTTGTTGGATCGTTGTTGATTTTGATTTCCTATCGAGATGAATTTTAAGGCCTGAGTTACGATATTTTTCTGATAACATATGTTGACGGGAATACAAGGATGGAAAAAACGTCTACTTGATTATGGAGCTTATAGTTTATCGCAGCCATATTAGCTGGCGTGGCGGAAACATAGAGACCTGACTTCGGATGTACGTATCTTGGTTATGAGATTTGGAATTTCTTGCAGCTATACTAGTCGGTATAGCGAGATTTTCCGATGACATGATTGTAGAAGTGCATACCCTAGTTATGGAATCTATCGTTTATCGCAGCCTTGCTTACTGGCAGGACGAGGACTCTGAGTAACATGATTTTGGACAGACGCATATGATTATTAGATTATATCTTGAGAAGGTTTTTAAACATATCATCTCTATCGTACCATTCTGTTGTTATAAATTGTATTCCATCATCAAATAACTTAGGAGTAGGAGTATGAATAGGAGTGGCTTAGTTGTTATTATAAATCTAGTGTAACTTCTTGCTATAAATTCTTCCTAATATAATGAATCGATGATTTTTGCTAGACCTTAACTTGGATTTGATGTTGTAACTCTAGTTTCAAAATGGTTACTTTTTTTCTATATAGATAAGCAGAACAGATTTTATCATTATCTTCTTCTTACCATTATTCTTGTATTACCTTAGAATATATAATATAGTGGACACAGATGCTTGCCTGACACGTATTCATGCTACACTTGATTACCCACCTATCTAAATGCATATTAATATGTTGATGTTAATTTCTCGACCAAAGGTCGTTGATAAGAGCTCGGTCCCATATCCGACCAAAGGTCGTTGATAAGAGCTCGGTCCAAATGGGAGTATTGTCGCCTAGCTCCTTCCTACATATTGTACCAGGTGAAAGAGTTGCTAGAGAAGGGGAGTGGATTGAGGTGGGCATTGAAGATGATGTTGTTGAAATCTTCCATAGCCGGGAGCGGAGGCGGGCGGCCTCCTGACTTCTCGGAGCTGCATGAGATCGTGTTGAAGTCGCCAATACATAACCACAGGAGATTGCTGAGAGGGAGGTGACAGGTTAGGAGGTTATCAAAGAGGATCCTGTGCTCGATAATGTCGCAGCTGCCGTGGGCTGCAGAGAGGAGAGATCGAGACCGATGTTCCGGGTGTTCCATCTAGACGGAGAGAGCCTGACTCGAGTCTTGAACCATGCCAAACTTGATTCCAGCAGCGAAGAAAATCCAGATATCGTGGCATCCGGAGATAGCGCGTTGGAAACCAAGCTTGTGCTGGATACCTTTTATTCTTTTCTGAGGGATTTTTGGTTCGATGACAACCAAAATATCGATTTGGTGGGTTTTCTTGAGGCTGATGATTCTATTTAGCGTCAGTTTATTGGCGAGCCCTCTCACGTTCCAGGAAAGGATGTTAAGCATTAGGGACGGAAAGGGGATCGGGGTTGTGGATCTTCACGGTTGACTGTGTGGTCCTAGCCGATTGCTGTTTTTGGTTGATCTTTATCTTCTTCTTGTGAGCTTTATTGGTAGCTCTGTTAGGGTCTGGCGTTGTTCCTGGGGGGACTTAGGATTGGTCCTGATACCAATTGTCTGGTCAAATGCGTTGACTTCGGATTCTTCAGGTTCTGCTAGTGCACACATGGGGTTGGTGGGATCTAGGAATCTAGCCTCCTCGGTGAGTCTCCGCCTTTCTGTGATCTCTGTGTCTAAGGGTGACTAAAATTCACTGCTGCGGTCTGCAAGGATCAACGAGGAGGGGATATCGGACTCTTGAGCTGTGAGGTACGTTTCTAAGGTTTTCCTCTGATGATCGGGGTCTATTATGGTTGTTGTCTGAGCGTGGTTTTGTAGGGATTTGTTGGGGGTTGTGGACATTGGCTCTGCGTCGATAGCTATAGTGACGGTGTTTGATGGGATTTGTGGTGCCTCTTCTTCGTTGTTGACGTCTTCCAAATTTAAAGCTTCAAACCTGTTTGTGGTAGATATCGATTTAGATGTTGTGGAGGTGGGGTGGCCTTGCTTGGGGATAGGGGAGTGGTAGCCTGGGCCTTGTCAGGGCTCTTATTGAATCTGAGGTGTGAGTTTGCGGTGGGTAGGATGTGTTGCGGCGCCTCTCGCTGCTTTTACAGCGAGCGAGGCTTGTTAGACTGTTGTTTCTTTTGTTTCAGCTCCGGGTGTGCTTTGTAGCAGAACTCCATGAGGTGTCCTCTGATGTGGCAGTGATTGCAGAAGTGAACGTTGTTGTCGTAGATGAGAGGTTGGATGTGGGTCCGGTTTCCTAACTCAATGTGCATGAACTTGGGGAGGTCTTTAGAGATATCAAGTTTCATGCAGACTTTAGCGTAATTGGCTTTGGTTAGATTCTTGGTTTCCTTCGCCATAGCCACACAGGTGCGAAACGAGTTGACGATCCTTTTGAGAGTCGTTGGGATGAAGCAGATCAGCGGAGGGTTGGGGAGTGTGACCCAGGCTACCACGATGGGCGAGTCCTCTCTCGGGTTGAGAGTCTGGGTCCATCTGACCACTGTCATGGTTTTGGAGTCCACCTTACTGGTGCCGTGTGTCAGGACGATCCTTTGATCCTCTACCGATGAAAGATGGAGCAGAATATTTTTGGGGTACATGGAAGCAACTCTGTATGCCGATTGTAATTGCCATTTGGCTACGGCTTCTTGTACTTTGGGAAGCTTTGGGCATCCCGAAGAGAATTGGAGCACAAAGGTGAAAGAGAATCGCTTGTGAAGGCAGGACAGACCTGCTTCGAAGAAGGGGATCGATAATGGCTCTCCTGCAAGAGGGAAAGAGTAAGCGATCTCAGGAAACGGGACGTCAGGAAGGATCGGGGTGTGCTGGGCCACACGATCTGGCCTGACCATCTTAGCGAACGAGACTGGAAGTACGGGCCAGGTTGGGGCAAGAGAGCCTGAGTGGAGGATGGAGGTGGGTCAACCAGAGGATGGGAGGTGCCTGCCGCCACCAAGGGGGCCTCCGAGAACAGCCGTACTGGAGGAGAATCCGCGGTGAATGGGCGGGCTAGACGAGGGGGGCGGTGTGCCACCGGGTGTAATCTCGGTTGAGGGGGAGGACGCAGCCTTGCCAGGCGTGGGAGGCCTCTGTACGCTAGGGGCGCTTGAGACTGATGCGGTGGCGGGTTGGGCAGACATTAGGGTGTAGGATGGCGGAGAGGCGGCCCCGCTGGGGGGAGGTGCCTTCTGTCCATCGAGACAGGTGGGCGCATATTGGGTGGAGGCCGACGAAGGCACATGAAGTGTAGAGGCTGGCACATGCGGGCGCTCAAAGGCCAGGATGAGGTGGGGGTGGCGCATAGCTCGGATCCGGAGCCTGAATGGAGAAAGGAAGTAGGCAGGAACGTCCGAGCGGCTGACTGGAGCAGGCACATAGGCCGAGCCAGAGGGCGCATGACCCATCGCCCTGACGGGCGTATGGGAGGGGGCAAGCACCGTTAGGTGCCCTGCGGGCGCATGGCCCTCTAATCGGGTGAATGCCCCGAAGGGAGGGCGGGCGGATGTGGATGGGGCGTATATCGCTATGGCTGTTGGACCTGAAGGCGGAAGAATTGAATTCAAAATTCAAAACTTTGAGAGGGGCGAGCGAGAAAGGACGGGCCGGACGCTCGAGATGGAGAGAAGGGAGGACGCAGCTACTCCGATACTATACTCCGGCGTCGACGAGGTCTATGGGGCTGGGGCGGCGGCCTGCCCAACGCCGGGGGACGAGGCGGCCATCGCGACAAGGCTCCGTCCGACGAGTGACTGCTGGACAAGAGTCCAGTCTAGGAAGGGAGGTGCCTCGAGAACCGACAAGAGGCCAGCGCCTCCGGAGGGGAGGTGGTGGTCGGTGAGGGAGGGGGCACCAGTGGCGACCGGGGAGAAGGGCGGCCGCTATCCTGCGACAGAGGGCCTCCTCGATGGAGAGGCCAGGACGATGGACCAGATGAGGACGGGAGGATGGCATGGTTGAGGAGGAGGGGGGAAGGGGGAGGGCGGGGTTGCTGACCTTCAGCGGCGGTGGAGGGGGCACTATGTCGGGGAAGATTCGGAGGGGAGAGCTGGAGCGTGCAGATTCATCTCGGGAGTTTTCATATATATATATATATATATATATATATATATATATATAGACTCAGCATGTTTTTGGTGTTTCTACCCCTTTTCCGAGCGAATGTCTTCGCAGCCGCCTCCCTCCGCTGCTAGCCGGCGGCCGGAGCCGAGCCTCCTCCCCTGTCCTTCTGTCCGTCGTCATAGATCTTCCTCCAGACCTGCTCGCTCTCGTCAGGCGCCTCCCCATGGCGCCCTCCTCCTCCGCGGCACACCGTGTCGCCCTCCGCCTCCAGCCCCATCGTTGATCACCCAGCGTCGCCGTCCGTATTTTCATCCCCCACCCCCCGCCCCTCCCTCCTCCTCCGGCCAGCTCCCGGGCCTCCCCCTCCACCCCTCTTCGCCACCTCCGCCCTCGCCACGTCTGTCTTTTCCCCTTCTCTCCCACCCCCCCGGCGGCTCCATCCCTTGCGGCCTGGAGTGGTCCCTGGCATACTCCCCCTGCCTCATCCAGAGGCTCATCCCCTTCTCCCGTGGTCGTGGCAGCCTCCGTGGTCCCGGCCCCCGTACAGGAGCTGCCTCCGGGCCTTTCGGTTTCTCGCTCGTTGATTTCGAATTTTGAACTCCCGTCTTCTGGCCTCGCCTCGAGCTCCGTGCTCCATGAAGGAGGCCCTGTTGGGGGCGCATGTAACTCCACTTTCCTATTTTTAGAGAATTAAAAATATTTTTAATAATAATAAGTTTAGCTTAAATGATAAATATTTTGAATTATATTATTGGAGGGAAATTTGTTAGCGCATAAAATATTTTTAAATTTTTGAAAGTTTGGTGTAACAACTTTGGGGCCCACTATGTGATTTTCCTAACTGATTTTTAAACAAAGCCTGCAATAATGAAAAGGAAGAGGGGATTTGTGAAAAGTTGTTTGAGCGGAGGGGCTTATCCATAAAAAACGAAAAGGGGGAGGGCTATAGTGTTAAATTATAATATGGCGAAGGGGCCTAAACACAAATTGTCCTTGTCTTATTTGAGTGAACGGTTAGAGAGAGAGAGAGAGATCATTCTTCACTGAGCTCTCAAATTCCATTCATTCCTCCATTTTTCCTTCAGCCCCAATTTTAGTAGAGTCGTAGCCCTAGGCGACTCTCCGGCGGCGATTTTTCGACGGTGGTCATTCCAAGGCTTCTCCGGCGACGCAGAGACGATTATGGTGGCGATGGCGGCCGGCGATTCCTTTCTCCAGCGGCTAGATCGGTAGCAGCGTTCGACGTGAAGTTCGTGGCATCGCTTTGGAGCGCGAGCCTTCCTGGCGACGAGGTGCGGATCATCTCTTCCATAGAAGGACATCCCTGACCTTGACGAGCGACTCTTCGGCGTCTCTTTCTCTGGCGATGCACAGACCCACCGTGTGTCCGAGCTTGACGACAGGTGAACATAGTAAATTAGGGGTGTTTTGTTATTTTCTCGGGATCGTTTGGACTGTCAAGATCAATTGATCGGGTTTTGGTTCAGATTTGAGTTAGGAGTTCTCTATTCGATTTCCTCTCAGTAATTTTCCTCGGAGACTCGGGGAACGCTCGTCAAATTCGTGAAGGGCTTGGAGGAATAGATCGGTGAGTATGAGTTTTGTATCATTAGATCTAAAGTTTTGTTTACAATTGATTGAGTTTCTTTTGGTTAAAATGTGATCGACAGATCGAGTCTATAGCATTTTGATATCGAGTCTTTGATAGTAAGTTATTTTAATCTCCGATAATTCTGATACTTTGATTTTTGAATTCTTGAATTAATTTCCCAGTAATTGAGATTGTTCTGGTGATTCCCTGGTTCTATTCATAACTCAGGTTAAGTAGAGCTATGTCCTACCCTTGGAACGTATCCTCAGTTGCAACCAGATTTCTCCTCAGGTATATGTAGTTTTCCTTTTGATTTTAAGTTTCCATGTTAATTTTAGTTATGAGTTCGTTCGGTTTCGTGTGTTCGATGTCAGGGTTGGTAGATTGTGGTGGCGTATCGTCTGCGTGCGTGTAGGGATACCATTTGTTGTGCGGGTGCTGTTTTTCTGTTCGTGTCTTGCGTGTGTGTCCGTTTATGTGCCTTCAAGATTGCTGCTCGTATCCCAGTGCGGATTGTGTCCGAGAAGTGCGTGTGTCCAGGGATTGGAGTTAGCATTGAAGACTGCTTATTTGAGTTTAGTAGTTGAATGATTTCTACTTATTTTCCAATTTTGTATAATTCCTATTCAGTCGATTATGTACATATTTCTTGAGATGGAAATATTACATTAAATCTTCAGTAGAGTAGTTGTAGTGGGTATGGATATTCTATTTTTGAATGTTAGTAAAGAAGCCTTGGCAGCCGTCTGCATGCTGACTTGATTTCCTATTTGGTATAAGTGTTGCTTTACCTATCTATTGTACTAAGTGCATGTGTGGCAATGAAGGTCCTGTGGTAAATTGAAGGACCTGTAAAACCTTATAATAATGTTTTGATTCAATTTACTGAACCTGGGGTTCATATACCAATGCCTTGGTAAGTTTGGTGAACTGGAGATTCATATAGCAGTGCTTTGGTTCTCTTATATATATATATATTAAAATTTGACTCAGATTTCTGAACCTGAGATTTTAATCTCAGTGAGGAAGCCTATTTTCAAAAGGGTTCTTTCGTATAGAAATTGACATTAAGGTAGAAAATTTCTCGACCATAACATGAATTGATGCCAACTTATTTTAAGATTAGGGAATACTTTGGAGACTATCATAGAAAGGTAGGGAGTAATTTAGTGTACTAATTGGTATAAGTAGATAAATAGTTTTAACTAAAAACCACTAGTGTTTTCCCATTTATATTAGAATATCTAATAGAGTAATTGGAAATTATTTAATTATTAATCAACTTGTATCAAATCATTTAAATACAGGAGGACATCTAGCTCCATTCATTACCCGTACTTTCCTGGAGCAAGGCATGTACATTCTATGGTTTTTGTACATTTCATTATATCATGTGCTTTCATGTTGACACACTGCGACACAACATGTTCTTCTGGTGCTCATGTTCCTTGTTCTTATTACTTGTACCTGGGGAGGGGAAATATACTGTTTATGTGACCAAACCCAAGATACAACTCAGGTGTGTTTAGCTTAGGCCTCGCATCGTGCATGCGGGCCCTAAGCCGTACCATTCATGTGCTTACCCCTAGCCGGTCACATACTTAGTTATATTTCAAACATTGTGCACACATGTTCAGGAGATATATCTTGTACTTAGTTCCTGTGATTCCTGAGCTTATACCATGTGATACCATGTTCTTTCATGTTCTTACATACCATGTTCTTTTATTTACTTATACATCATGTTCCTTCTTGTGCTTTACATACCATGTTCTCTTGTACTTTCATATCATGATGTCTTGTTCGTTACATAGAACTGTGCTTTGCTCCACTCCTGATTGGATAAGTTGTAGGTGAGATGGAGGCTACTTGCGATACCTTTTATGGGCGTGACGTTGCCATTCTTGCTGAGCCAGCTGGAGCTGCGTTGGACCTAGAGGCCGCTGAGGCCTAGTACCTTACCTTCATGTCATTTCCTTTTTTGAGACTTTATTCAGACATTTTTTTATTTTCTGGATGAATGTAATAAAATACTTAGACTTGTACTCTGATTCTGGGATACGTTTATAGATGCTGTGATGTTATCTTACTTTCCATGATTACTTGTTAGTTTCTCTAGTATTGGTACAGCTTACTTTGTCGTGTCTAACGACGAAGGCTGGGCGTGTCTGATTCGTATTCGATTATTCGGGAACGGGTTATGACAGCGCATAGCCCACCGCTTCTTTGGGTGTATGGCCACCCAAACCCCCTGGCTTGGGCGAATGGCACCCTACATTTTTGGGGGAATGGCTTCCATCGACTGGGTCGGGGCCCACCGTTTGGAGCACCTCTCACTTGGGCGCATGGTCCCCCCCGTCCGCTATCGCTGGCCCTTGCCACTGTGCCATGGGTGCATGGCCGCTTTCTCCATTTGCTGGTGGCGCATGCACCCTCGCCAACCTCAGGCGCATGGCCCCCAGGCGTGGGCGCATGGCTCCCAGCCTCTGGCTCTCTGCACGATCTTTCAGGAGCCCTCGTCTCCACATCCCGACCTCCGCCTGCGTAGACGCATAGCCCCCGGCCTCTAGCGCATGGCCTCCCACCCCAGGGCCCCCAGGCTCTTCCTCCAGCCGTACGGCCGTTAGGTGCCGGGTACTCAGGGTCTGCCGCCTCCTCTCGTCGGCTGCCGTCGCACGTTGGCCCCTCGGCTTCCCCTCTTCTTGCTGCCCTTCCCGGGCCCTCGGACACGGCAGTGATAGCTGTTCCTACTCGCGCGATCCCGGACGACCTCCTTGCTCTTGGCCCGTCCCTGTGGGCTCCGTCTCCTCCGTCGGAGTCCTCTCCCCGGGAGACGGACCCCCTGTCCCTCCCCCCGCTGGCGTCCTCTCTTCTGGAGTAGGCGTCCTCTCTCCTCGGCAGTTGGCCCGAGGCCCCCCCTCGGTCCCTGCTCCCAGTCCCCCGGTTGCCTCGCAGCCATCCTGCCCCCTGGCTTCCCCCAGCAGCGTCCTCTCTCCATCTTCGTCTGGTGTCCCATCGCCTTCCTTCGCCGAAAAGCTTCGGCCGAACAGCGCTGCTTCGAAGGGTCTCTCCCTTCCGGACATGTCGTTGCCCGAGATTGTGTATAATGCAAAATCTCAGATCCCGACGGTTCCATTCTCGGATTGGGAGCTCTCCTTCCTCTCCTCCTCATTCCCCCACACCTTTATCCTCAAATTCTCTAATGGCTGCCCGAAGCTTGACAGAGTTAAGGTGGCCATTGCCAGCTGGCGGCTGACCGCTGAATATCGGATGGCCCCCCTGGACCCCAAATACTTACTGCTGCACCTCTCCTCCGAGCTCGACCACAGGATCGTGTGGTCTAAAGGGACCGGTAGGGTTGACTCCCATCTTATGAAGATCATCAGGAGGTCTTCGAACTTCAACACTAAGGTTGATTCAGCAACGGTGGCAGCCTGGATGACCCTTCCCAACCTTCCCCTCATCTGCTTTGTCCCCGCGGCCCTTAGACGGATCGCCAACTCTTTCGGAACGTTTGTGGCTACGACGGCAGAAACTAGCAATATCTCTAAAGCCCACTATGCCAAAATATGTGTGGAACTCGATCTCTCAATCGAGCCTCCTAACCACATTCTCATTGAGCTAGGCGATAAGACGCACACCCAGCGTATAATCTACGACAATCACATTATTTACTGCAAACACTGCCATCTGCAGGGACACATAGAAGAAAACTATTTTCGTCTACACCCCGACTTAAAGAGGAATACGGCTCGAAATGACAAAGTGGCAAAAGCTAACAAGAATCAACAACCGCTCAGGGAAGAACCGCAGCCCCTGCTACTGCGTTAGAACACCCACGTCGATTCAGTGATGGTGAAGGATCGCCTGCCAAGGTAGCCAAACCTGGAAAATCCCAGAATCAAAGCACCTCCCAACCCCCCTCCTTACCTCCCCCTGTCCAACCAGTTCATGGCTCTGGACCCGGACGCCAACGAGCTTGACCTCGAGATTTTTGAAGACGCTCTAGAACCCCTTCGACAAAGTACAGAGATGGCTCTGCCCACGGATACCCCATTGGTCGATGCTGCTCTAGACTCGGTAGCAGACCCAACCGAAACCTCTTTCGGTCATAATCCGACCAAGGAGGTCACCATAGCAGAAGCTCTAGCGATCCTAGGACCAGAACAGGTCATCAGAGGACAACATGTCATGGCTTCATGATTTCCCCTCCTATCAGCCGGAGAACTGGAAGGTGGTGCAGCAGAACGAGAAGACACCCTCATTATACCCTCCGAAGACGCCACCCTAGACTCAGCGAGAGAAAGGCTTCAACCTGCTATGGACATCATCCCATTCACAGCTGCAGAGTCAACCTTAGCCAACAACATGCTGGCGAGGGCTTCCAATAATAACAAATATAAAAAAAAATAGAAGCTTCAGAGCCGTCGATCATGCACACCAGATCCGCTACCAAGCGGACAAAAAATACCTCCGTCGATAGCATTAATGCTTAACATCCTTTCCTGGAATGTCTGTGGCCTAGCCAACAAACCAACCAAAAGACGCCTATCCAGTCTCAAGAAACTTCACAAGATTGATATACTGATTGTTCTTGAACCCAAGATCCCCCCAAGAAAATAAAGTCCATCCAGCTGCAGCTTGGATTCACTTCCGCAGTGGCTGGCAACCATGACATTTGGATCCTCTGCTCAGAGGATGTCAAGATCGGTGTGATCCTAGATTCGAGGCAAGGCCTCTTATACTGGATTGAGCACCCCTTTCTGCCCATGCGTGCCACTCTATCAGCGGTCCACGGCAGCAGTGACATCGCAGAACGCAAACAACTATGGAACGATCTCCTCGACATCCACCCCAACCACATCAATCACCCTTGGCTTTGCCTTGGGGCCTTTAACGCCATCACCTGCAGAGAGGAGAAATCTAGCAGACGACCGCCTCACCACACGGCCATACAAGATTTCAACAACTTTATTTTCAACGCCAACCTAGCCCCGCTTCAATTTACTGGCAACGAATTTACCTGGTACAACATGCAAGAAGGTCATCATCGGCAATACTCCCGCCTAGATAGGGCTCTCACAAACAACCTTTGGCAAGGCATGGGGAGCACTTCCAGACTCTCTCATCTGAATGCTACTGAATTCGACCACACACCCTTACTGGTTGAGATTAGGAGCACCTCCAGTCAAATTAAAAAGAACTTCCGGTTCCTCGACTTCTGGAGCGAACACCCATAATTTAAACACGTGGTGGAGGAAGCTTAGAACCTCGCAGACTCTTTCGACCCGCTCATTCGGGTGGCCAACAAACTTAAGGCTACCAAGAAAGCTCTGTTGGCATGGAGTAAACAGGCGTATGGGGACATTTTTTAGGCAGTCCGTATCGTGAAAGATGATGTTACCTGCGCCGAAGCCTTATTCATCAATGACAGGTCGCCACAAGTCAGGACCACCCTTAATCTCATTAAAGCTATTCTCAAATTCCGACTGAAAGTTGAAACCGACTTCTGCAAACAGAAAGTGTGGCTTAAATGGGACAGTGAGGGGGACAAAAACTCGGCCTACTTCTATGCCTGCGTCAACGGATGCAAACAGAAACTCTTCCTTCATCAGATAAAAGATGATTCTGGCAACATCATCAGCAACCAACGGGGAATCAAAGAGGCACCCGCCAAATTTTACTCTCAGCTGTTCACCAAAGAGCGGGTCCACAGAGACAACAACTCTCTGGCTGAAATCCCTCACCTCATCAACGACACTGATAACATCCAGCTGGATCTCCCTCCGTCCGAGCAAGAAGTGAAAGATGCGGTCTGGGCCCTGGATGCTCAAAGTACGTACGGCCCAGACGGATTCTCGGAGGTCTTCTTCAAAGAGTGCTGGGACATAATCAAGAAGGACATCCATGAAACGGCTACGGCCTTCTTCCATGGAGCTACTTACCCAAGAGCCATATCTTCCGCCAACTTGATCCTCATTTCGAAAAAGGATAACCCTGAAACTTTCTATGACTTCCAACCCATTAGTCTGTGCACCTTCACTAACAAGATCATCTCCAGGATCATCGCATCCCACATGTCAGACTTACTTCCCAAGATCATCTCTGAGGAACAAAGCAGCTTCATCAAAGGTAGAAACATCCAGGATAACATCATGCTTGCGCAAGAGTTAATCACCTGCATGAAACTTCCTGCTAGAGGTAGCAACGTAGCAATCAAACTGGACATGGAAAAAGCTTATGACATGCTGGATTGGCAATTCATGATTTGGATCCTTAGGAGGTTTGGCTTTTCAGAATCTTGGACCAATATCGTCTGGAGATCGATCAGCAACTCATGGTTCTCAACGGTTATCAACGGTCAAGCCGATAGATTCCTTAAATTGAGCCACGGCATCAGGCAAGGGGACTCTCTATCATCCACCATATTCATCATTGCTGTGGATGTCTTGAGTAGAAATCTGAACAAGATGACCAGCACCCCGAACATCCAACACTTTCATACCGCCAACGGCTGCCCGATCATAACTCACCTAGCTTATGCTGATGGCATCCTCATTTTCACCTCAGGGGACGTCGGGTCATTGGATGTGGTCTACAACACCCTGCAAAGATATGCCTCGTGCTCCGGCCAGAAGATCAACCCTGATAAGAGTGTCATCTACGCCCACCACAACATCAAGAAAGAGAAAGCGGCTAGTATCTCCAATATCACCTTGTTCTCCATAAGTGACCCTCCGTTTTAATATCTCGGATGCCCCCTCGTGTATGGTAAATCCAATGCTGGCATCTTCGAAGATCTCATTAATAAAATTAGAAAAAACTGGTGTGGTGGCACAATGCCACTCTATCTTCGGGTGGCAAGATGATCCTCATCAAACACGTCCTCACATCCATTTCCATATACACCCTTGCCTCATGCTCCCCTCCCAAGAAGGTGCTCACTTCGATCGAAAGCATCCTCAGCAACTTCTTTTGGGGGCATAGTGGGGGCCACGTCAAGCACAATTGGGCGAGCTGGGATACCATGGCTAAACCCAATGAGGACGGAGGCTTGGGCTTCGCTAAACTATCTTATATCATTGATGCCTTCTCGATGAAACTGTAGTGGAAGCTCCGTATGAGTAGGAATTTATGGACAAGATTCATGAAGGCCAGATACTACAAGCACATTCACCCGTCATAGGCGACTGCCAACTGCAGATCCTCCGCGGCATGGGGGCGCATCATCACCGGGCGTACCAATATCGAATCGGTAATTCGTCTTCGTCAGGAAAGCGGAGAGTCCTCTACCTTCCTAGAACATTGGGTAGGAGAATCCCCGCCCCCCCAACTTCTACAGGCTTCGGGTAACAGCAGGATCAGGGACCTATGGGATACATCCGAAAATGACTGGGATTGGGACAAGATCCGTGAATGGACTGGAGATGAAGCGGAAGAGTGCTTCCATCGACAAGGTCTAAAGATCAGCTCAGATACTGACGAGCTACAATGGTCGGCTAGTCCGGCAGGCGACTTCTCTGTCCGTTCGGCCAGGCAAGTGGCTCACGGTCGCGGGACGCCTTCACCGATCATCGCTGCCTTCTGGCAGACTTGCATCCCTAAGAAGTGGTCCATCCTTATTTGGAGAGCCATGAGAAATAAGTTACCGACCGACGATATTATGTACACCATTGGATTTAACTTAGCCTCTGCCTGCAATTGTTGTTCAGAGCGTCAGACGGAAACCATTGACCACATCTTCCGCCAGGAGGATCTTCCCGTGCAGGTCTGGACAGCGCTGTCCCAGCGTTACAGACAGGCTCAGGAGAATAAGAGCTTCATCGATCTCTTAGCTACGTGGGCATACGCCTTCCACGGTCACCAGATTGTAGCGGCTGCCGCTACGTGGGTATTATGGAAGAATCGTAACAAGGCGAGATATGAAGGGCACCAGTACAACGCTGAAATGCTCATTCGAGAGGTGATCAGGCAGTACCGAAAGATCAGGGACTCCTGCTTGCATCGCCGGACTAGTCTTAGGGTGCCTATCCTCGGCTAGGCCCCCAATTTAGATTTTGTGTTTTGTTGGTATACTTGTATAGGCGTCGACATTTTGTGCCTAAGGGTATACTTGTACAGGCTTCGACATTTTGAGCCTTTAGGGAATAAAATAAGGGGGTTTTCTTATATATATATATATATATATATATATATATAGGTTGGTAAGCTACTATTCTATTCACCCTTACTCCTAGATTAAACCAATACTCCTATCCAATGGCTATGCCTGTCCTTGCATTTCTTCTCTTGATACCAATTGTCTAATCCCAAATCATTCCTAGACCTACATGGAAAAAGAAGGATCGGCTCATACATATAAAGACTAACATAACATTCTCTATCTCTCACTTCATGTCACTCACACTACCCTAATTCTTGTATACACCGTTACCTACATTGGACTGCTCACAGGCAAAGTATATCATGCCCCGTATAGTATATTATGACCCGCACCCGCTTTTCAGGATACGAGTGCATGTCCAAGCCAACCTATGTCACAGTGTCGACGGTAGAACGTTGTCTAGCCACGTTGCTCAAAATCATAAATAATTCTCATTCACAATAACTAAATTAAATTACAATATTCAGAGATCTATATTTGATACAAGGTATAATGGCTCACAATTTATAAGGAACAACTGAATGAATACTCAACTATCTAACTAGTCTCTAGGTTTGGCCTGCAAGTACATCAATCTTTCCAATGCTAAGCGTAATCGTAGCTAACTTAAAGAATGTTGGGTTATCCAGTTAGGATGGAACGAGTACAATTCATTGAGTGCAGTTCCAATATATAAAAATGACTATGAAACAGAGGTTAGCCTTTAAACAGATGATTTGAAAAATAAAGAAAGAAAGACAGAAGAAAACTACAAAGAAAGTTGGACAGTAAATAAAATAACAAAAGAAAATACTCTCTAACTGACTGAAGTACCTTTGATATGTGATCGATCTAGGGACAATTACACGACACTGTCTACGATGTCTAAACAATGTCTACGATGTTTACTTTACAATAATAAATTACTGTCTACGATGTCTACTTTGCAATAATAAATCACTATCTACGAGGTCTACTTTTTAATAATAAATTACTGTATACGATGTCTACTTTGTAATAATAAATCACTGTCTACGATATCTACACTATATAAGGTCAGATCACACATCCTTGGTACTTCTCCTTCCCGACACGATAAAATATGGCAACACATAAAAAGTCGAGAACCACATATCTAATGACTAACAATGAGATATAGTAATAATCAATATAAAAAACAAACAATAAAATGTACTCACCTGGAATCCTTTGCTGGTGAAACCGATAATATCAACCACTCAATGTGCCACACAAAAGTCCAACTGCACAACAGTCCCCGGAGGATGAAATAGATGTTACTAAAGTGTTCAGAATACTTAAATTAGCTAGGATAGTCTATCCATAAGTCCAATTCTGAATACAGGGGCAAAACGATAATTTTGGGCCAAAACGATATCCACCGTTGTACTCAGTTTGTACCGAAAAGCGTGCCAGTGTCTACAGTCTCTAAAGTCATCAAACTATATATCTATGAATCCAGTTTGACAAGATGAACCAAACCGTATGTCTAAAGTTGGATTTCGATGGGCCGTGCACAATTCGCCCGTTGAATCGGGTCGCGGGCCCGCCAAAAGGGCGTTCCGGTCGACCTTTTCATAATTGGACCAAACTTTGCATGCAGGACCAAAAAAACGATACAGTCCCATTGGCACAAGTTTTGTCTCGAGGTGACGAACGTGTATGAAATTATGGGCTAGTTTGCAAAAGGACCGATACGGGGTATCTCGGCGGATACACTTCGATTTTGTCGCGCAAGCACAACGAAATCGAGTTCCGTCAACTCCCGTACATCGATAACGTCCATAAACGTCTTTCGATGTTTATGGGTTGTGACCACGTTCCCCGATTTGTCGGGGCGCACGCCGTATCGAGAAATTTCCTAAAAAATCTAGTTTTTAAAAACAGGTTTTTTTTTTATTTTTGAATTCGAATAACTTTGTTAATACTTAATGAAATCAGGATATACAAGATAGGTTTTAATTTGGTATATGTTGTCTGTAACTGCCTTTAGATGGATTTCTAAAATTCCTAATATTTTGTTCTAAAACCTCCATCAAACTTGCGGTATGGGACAACCCTACTGCCCTATTTTGGGACTGTTTTTCGACAGCTTCGTCTCGAATCCTCGGGCAATTGGGTTAACTTTTCCCTAATCTATCTACTGGAAGTTCAATAGGGTCAACTAGGCTTCTTATAGGATCAAAAAGTGCAAAAGTCAATCAATCATAGACGAAGAAAATATGTGAAGAACATGTGTACCTGGCTGCGGGTTAAACAGAGCATGCTCTGTTTCATGTCAGCCTAGGGCTGCGTTGGCGGATATCCGACGAGCGCACGACTGATGCAGACACCCAGGAATGCTCGCGGGATGGAGAGGAAGGCTGTGGGTTACTTAGAAGTCGAAGGTGGCTAGGTTTATCGTAAATTTGAGGTTCATTTTTTTTTTCGATAATGTCGGTTTATTGGGTTAGATATACCCGAATGAGATGTTTCGAAACCCCTACCAATTTGAGTGGAA
This sequence comes from Iris pallida, assembly GCA_029216955.1. NCBI lineage: Eukaryota > Viridiplantae > Streptophyta > Magnoliopsida > Asparagales > Iridaceae > Iris > Iris pallida. The sequence goes on from JANAVB010027598.1 coordinate 16,442,853, forward strand.
TTTGAATTAGGATTTGAGTTCATCCACAAGAGAATCAGGTTGTAAATTAGATTAGATAGGTTCCTGGAGGATTTTGTTCGAATTTCTAGTTCGTTAAGGTCTCGAACTTCTGTTCGAGTGTTTGGTCGGGATAGGCTTAAATACTGTACACCTATTAAGGAAGAAGGAAAAGAATATTAATAGTAATAATAATACTAATAATAATAAATAAAGGAAAGTACTTATATGTTTCTTTTCCCAATATATTTGTATATGCATATATAGTCTTATATATACCTCTTCAATTTTTTTTTCAATATATATATTTCTATCATATCCTAAACTTCATAAATAATTCCACAACTATTTATTAACCATATAATACAAGTTTTCTTATTTTTTATAAATAATTCCATATACTATGGTATTTAATAATTAAGAAGGTCTTTGAACTATATTTAAATATAAATAAAAATATTGTTAGGAGCCAAATTTCAGAGGGCTTACATCCTATCTAACTTATAAAAATTTTATCCTCGAAATTAAAAATAATCTTAATATCAAGTGTACGAGATTTTATACAAGGGAGAGCATGTACGTCAAATCGTAGCTCGGGTTTCGAAAGCATAGGGGAGGTATAAGAGGATCCAATTTGGCATCATATTCTACAAGATAGGTTATTTTTGGTTCAGGGCCCTACCCAACTTATAAGAGTTGGCTAACCGTGAAGATTGTCGCTACAAGACTTCTGAGCATGACAGTTTTTAAAGTGAGATGCACAAAAATGTGGGACACTTCTAACCACAGTCTCGGATTCTAAGTGAGCCTCGATATTTCATAGCATTCTTATTCAATAAATTTTAAAGGAGGATTATTACATTCTAACATCGTTTCTATCGGCCATGCTTTCAACATGAGGATAGGAATCTCTTATTCAAATATAACTAGAACATATTGGCTCAAGGAAATTTCAGTCTTTGTCTAACATGGTTAACTAAGGGATGAGAGTCCATAATAGTGCAAAACCTTGCTATATATCTTTGATTTGGTAAGTGTTTGGATTCTTTAAGTCATAAGGCCTAGTGTGTGCGGGTTTATGTTTGATGTTGTGTAGGAGGCATGGGCTTGCTTGGGTGGAATGCTTATGTCATAGGTGTGACGTGTCTTGTATGGATCATGTGCATTCAATTGGTTAAAGGAATGGGTCTATATTTGCTTAGTTAAAATCTAGTGGGACAAAAATAGGCATGATGGTTTGTTTAAGGTAAAAATAGGTCTTACATGTGGTGTAATTGAAATAGAGCACAAGAAGGTGTGTTTGTGTGGGACATGTATGTATGTTTGGCTTGATTAGTCTAGTTTATGAGTGTAAAATTGGTTGGAAGGAACATGCTAGTATTGTGCTCCATATATCCAAGTCACGGTAGAGGGTATCAATTGGTACGGATAGAAATGGACGTTATGAACCACTGAATTATTAGCCCAAGGGGAATTGAGCTACCTTGATCCTTTGCTAAATCAAGAGCCCTATGTTCTAGAGAGGCTTGTATGCTCACTCCTAAAATTTTGTTCCCGAAATTGAAACTAAGGTTTGACTCTATGATAGAACGGAATTAAAGTATTAAGGTTGCGATATTTTACCGTGGTTATCTAATCGCACGAGCAACAGGATATAAATGGCAATATGAAGATCTTAATCCAACTTCCAAATAGATGGAATAACGATTACGAATGGCATCCTATAGAGTATACTAAGTTTGAGGTTCTACCCAACTTACATAAATTGGTTATCATGGAAAGCACGGGAATGGGACTCTTAAGAAGATACATTTCAAGGAGGTGTATAAGGATATGGGGTACTTATGATCATAGTCACGGACTCTATAGGAAGCTATGGTACTATTTATTTAACATTGCCCATAATAGACCATATTTCATCAAAGCAGTAGGAGAGGTCTTGGTCAAGGATAACTAGAAACAAGTTGGTAAGGCAGCATTCCATTCATCGCACAATATATGCTAAGAAGGAATATAGCTAAGGGATTTATGAAAGGAGGATTAGAGGACCATGAGATGGAGACTGCTTAATAGGTGTAGGGACCTATTTTATAAAGTTTGATTTTATAGTCCAAATATGGCGATATGCAAGGATGGTTTAACTGGGTCTCCATGGGTTCCCTAATTGGACATCAATCTTTTATTGAATAAGTCTTTGGTTTTAATCTATATTGGTTGGACAAGATTCACAAAATCAATCTAGACCATTCCTATTAGGTTAAGGTAACCTAGAATAGGTTCCAATTCAAGTGGTTGGGCTAATTTCCAATCAACTGGTTAACTAGGTTCCTAAAGCCCAAAAATGTGCCTTCCGTGACTTTTGTGTTTAAATAGCACAAAAGGACTCAATTGATTGGCACACTAGCAGCATGTGCATAGTAGGCTTCAAGTAGATCACAACCATATATTGGGTCAAAATGTTTGAGACGAGGTTGAGTTTCTAATTTTAGTCGGGAAGTATATCGGTACCATGGTAAGGGTTCTAGTTAGTCTTTTTGACGTGAAAGTCTTATCATAAAAATAGAGTACAAGGGACATGTTTTAGTGGGACATGATATGTCTACATGAAGGTGTGCTAGTCTAGGTCTTGCATATGAAATTTATTGGAAGGTAACAGCTGGTCTCGTGCTCCGGATATCAATGTCACGATCGGGAACCCCAATTGATCTAAATAGAATGTGGGTGCTCATGTGGCACTTAATTTGTCATCCTAGTGGGAACCAACTTATCCTTTCTAAAATTCAGAAGGGATTACAATCTATTCACTCTAGAAACTAAGAAATGGTTTGGATTAGTGATGTTAGAAAAATTCCAAAGTAATGATATGGTACCTCGACTCTTGCTTATAAAGAATATTATATGACATAAAGGATAATATGGTATGGTAGATATGAATCAAGTTCAAGATCGTTCTTTCATTTTGACTAGATGAAAGACGATTGCATATGTATAGTTTTCTTGTCCATAGGTTGTATGGCGAACAAAGGGGACATTTTGGGTCTATATTCCCTCAAATACGAGCATTTGTTGTTCCGAAATAAGTAAAGACAGAAAAACAATAAGGAGTTTCGAGGGGAGGGGATCGAATGTGAATACGAGGTTCCATGGGCGATTGAATAATTCAAAGGGAGTTGTAAAGGAAGTTGCGGATGAGATCATAGAGGCATCTATATCTCAATCCACGTAGGTTAATCATGTAAAGAGCGAACCAAGTGCACTAAGGTTGATCAGACAATAGTACACCGGTTATGATTAGATTATATGCTAGCGGGCGTCCCCAATAAACATATGTCCTGAATCAAGCTTGATAAAAGAGTAAGCTTACAAAACTAGGCTATAATAGCAGCATTAGTCAAGGTATTCCAAAAATAGGCTTGCGAGACTTATGATTGAAAGACGGCACAAGTGGTTCAAGTTCCTCAAGATCCGAGACTCGTCTGGGGTTGATGCCTCTATAGCTATCCTACTAGTCTTTTTATCTAAGGCCTTGGTCGACCAATGAGTCAAGGACCTCTAACTTCTATAGTTTAAGTAAACCCATTGGTGTCTATCAAATACCTCGTTAATAGGTCATAAGGACAATGGAAAGCTAGGTTGGGATATGCATGCTACATGCCTTATTGAATTTCTACTAGCATTGGCTTTGAATTATTGGGACCTACAGGCATTTTTTCTAACCTCTATAGTATCCAAAAATTGTAATCATATCTGAAGTTATTTTACCGAGAATTTATGCTACCCAGGCTGTAGTAACCCTTGGTTTCGTGACTCAAATATGATGTAATTATTGAACATTTTATTAACTCTATCCAGTATTGACATCAAAAATGCTAAGATCAGAAATGGACAACTAAGTTAGATCTTAACATCAGTCGATAACCTACATTTACTTGAAATAATTTTAGCTTTAGTGGTCGTGCTTTGCTTGTGCGCTGCTGGCTGCAGTGAACCCCACAGTCTCCATAAGTTAAATAAACTACGACAGTGCGCTGTTGTCCTACCATTATCAGTCAAAGAACAATCTTCCAACTATATCCGTTAAGTTCAAAGGAGTTTCTAGAGTTTCAAAAAAGTTGACTATGATAGGAAACGTAAGTATCTGTCCTATAAGTCTCGATCCTTAAAATAAAAGATTGATTAGGGAGGAAATAACTAAAGACAAGACAAGTACAAACATTCTAATCCCTATTTCATGTGTATTCAAATGACTGAGGGAAAACTTTGAATCGAAACTAACTCGAGCTTCGTATATGGATAATAGAATCAAAATTTATAAAAATAATTCCTTATGGAAAAATGGAAATTAAATAGGCAATTCGGTCTTATGATATCAGGATGTTATCCAAGAAGGCAAAAGAAAAAGAATTGAACAATCTATCATTAATTCTAGGAAGGACTAACTTACCAAGTGAATAGTTTATCAACATTGGGTCATATAGTCCTATCAAAATGTAAAAGTGTATCTATGAGGATCTCTCTAATTTATAATAAATCCTCATCTAAATTTCATGGCCTATATATCGACCTTAACTACCCAACGGTCACTTTGAATAAGGGACTTCTAGTCCTAGTCTTTCTCCTAAATCAATTTAATCCTAATTATGAATGAGCATTTTATAGTACATGTTCGCAATAGTACGACTAACTTAAGTACTATCACGAGTTTGCATGATTTGTAAAAATGGACCTGTATGGGCCACCACAAAAACTTGTCACGACCCGTACCCGCTTTTCAGGATACGAGTGCGTGTCCAAACCAGCCTACGCCACAGTATCGGCGGTAGAACACTGTCTAGCCACGTTGCTCAAAATCACAAATAATGCTCATTCATAATAACTAAATTAAATTACAATATTTAGAGATTTATATTTGATACAAGATACAATATCTCATAATTTATAAGGAACAACTGAATGAATACTCAACTATCTAACTAGTCTCTAGGTTTGGCCTGTAAGTACACCCGTCTTCCTAATGCTAAGCGTAATCGCAGCTAACCTAAAAAATGTTGGGTTATCCAATTAGGATGGAACGAGTATAATTAATTGAGTGCAGTTCCAATATATGAAAACGACTATAAAATAGAGGTTAGCCTTTAAATATATGATTTGAAAAATAAAGAAAGAAAGACAGAAGAAAACTGCACAGAAAGTTGGACAGTACATGAAATAACAAAAGAAAATACTTTCTAGGTGACTGAAGTACCTTTGATATGTGATCGGTTTAGGGACAATTACACGACACTGTCTATGATGTTTAAACATTGTCTATGATGTCTACTTTGCAATAATAAATCACTGTCTACGATGTCTACTTTGCAATAATAAATTATTGTCAACGATGTCTACACTGTATAAGGTCAGATCACACATCCTTGGTACTTCTCCTTCCCGATACGACAAAATATGACAAAACATAAAAAAATGAGAACAACATATCTAATGACTAACAATGAGATATAGTAATAATCAATATCGAAAACAAACAACAAAATGTACTCGCCTGGGATCCATTACTGGTGAAACTGATAATATAAACCACTCAATGTGCCACACAAAAGTCCAACTGCACAACAGTCCCCGAAGGCTGAAAAAGATGTTACTATAGTGTTCAAAAAAGTCAAATTAGCTAGGATAGTCTACCCATAAGTCCAATTCTGAAAACATGGGTAAAACGGTAATTTTAGGCCAAAACGATATCCGTCGCTGGACTCGCTTTGCACCGAAAAGCGTGCCAGTGCCTACAGTCTATAAAGTCATCAAATTATATGTCTACGGATCCGGTTTGACGAGATGAACCTAACCGTATGTCCAAAGTTGGATTTCGGTAGACCGTACACAAATTCGCTCGTTGGATCGGGTCGTGGGCCCGCCAAAAGGATATTCCGGTCGACCTTCTCAGAATCGGACCAAACTTGGCATGCAGGACCAAAAAAACGATATGATCCTGTTGGCATAAGTTTTGTCTCAAGATGACGAATGTGCACGAAGTTATAGGCTAGTTTGCAAAAGGACCAATACAGGATATCTCTGCGGATATGCTTCGATTTCGTTGCGCATGCACAACGAAATCGAGTTTCGTCAACTCCTACAAGTCGACAACGTCCATATGCGTCTTTCGATGTTCATGGATTGCAACCACATCGTCCGGTTTGTCGGGGCGCATACCGTATCGGGAAATTTTCTAAAAAATCTAGTTTTTAAAAACAAGTTTTTTTTTTATTTTAAATTCGAATAACTTTGTGCATACTTAATGAAATCAGGATCCACAAGATAGGTTTTAATATGGTATATGTTGTCTATAACTGCGATGGATTTTTGAAATTCCTAATTCTAAAACCTCCTTCAAACTTATGGTTTGGGACAGCCCTACTGTCCTGTTTTGGGACTGTTTTTCGACAACTTCGTCTCGAATCCTCGGACAATTGGGTTAACTTTTCCCTAATCTATCTACTGGAAGTTTAATAAAGCCAACTAGGCTTCTTATAGGATCAAGAAGTGCAAAAATCAATCAATCATAGATGAAGAAAATCCGTGATAAACATGTGTACCTGGCTGCGGGTTAAACAGAGCATGCTCTGTTTCATTTCGGCCCAGGTCGGTGTTGGCGGCTCTCCGACGAGCACGCGACTGATGCAGATGCCCAGAAACTCATGTGGGATGGAGAGGAAGGCTGTAGGTTGCTTAGAAGTCGAAGGTGGCTAGGTTTATCGTGAATTTAAGGTTCAATTTTTTTTTCTGATAACGTCGGTTTATTGGGTTAGATATACCCGAATGAGATGTTTCGAATCCCCTTCCAATTTGAGTGGAATTTGAATTAGGATTTGATTTCTTCCACAGGAGAATCAGGTTTTAAATTAGATTGGATAGGTTCTTGGAGGATTTCGTTCGAATTTCCAGTTTGCGAAGGTCTCGAACTTTTGTTCGAGTGTTTGGTCGGAATAGGCTTACAAACTATACACCTATTAAGGAAGAAGGAAAAGAAATATTAATAATAGTACTAATAATAGTAAATAAAGGAAAGTACTTATATGTTTCTTTTCCCAATATATTTGTATATGCATATATAGTCATATATATACATCCTCAAATTTTTTTCTTCTTCAATATATATATATTTCTATCATATCCTAAACTTCATAAATATTTCCATAATCCGTATAATACAAGTTTTCTTATTGTTGTATAATAATTCCATGTACCAATACTAAGGTATTTAATAATTAAGAAGGTGTTTGAATTATATTTAAATAAAAATAAAAATATTGTTAGGAGCCAAATTTCAGGGGGTTTACAAAGTAGCCCAACTGCTGCTATGTCCATGCCTAGTGCAGAGCACAAACCTCACAGCAACTATTTATATTGCTGCTCCCTACAGCATACCAAAGACCCTGCTGACTGAATAAAGTAGGTATCAAGGTACACCCATATCTGATACATAGATGTTTCCCCCCAATTCAGTCCAAAACTCCAATGTACTACTTAATTTCTGACATTGGCTTGCATACCTGCTATTATACCCCTTTCCCTGACTCTCTAAACATCAGTTAGCTAAACAGATTATACAGATACACTCACACTCACATACCAACTGTCACATGGACTGAACTAAAAAGGAAAAATGGGACTAATACACTTGTAGGGATTACAAGGCTAACAGATACCTGATATGGAATTGAACAATCATATCAAAGACATGAACAATAGACTATCATGGATGAACTCAATATCTTAGCCATCTGTTACAAGTCTCAACTGACACTAATATCAGTCTCATTGATACACTATCCAACTTACCTATACTTGTGATGTCTATCCACTTGTATAAACCTCCACAGGAATCCAATTTAATTCCTGATACAACACAGGTAAATGATACGTGGTATCTCAGATGGTAAGACACACACACACACACACACTACTGACAATGCCATATCCTCACATGCCCTGCACTTGAAATGCTGTGTACCTTCATTAGTGCAGGTTTACCCTCTGTAGGCTCCCAACTGAAATGTTCTTCCTAATGTTCATACCACATGCTATCCAGGCTGCCACTGCCCCTGCTCTTATTAATTTATTACTTACTATATTAAGGTAAAAAGGGCTCACCAAACTGTTGCTAACCCACTTGTACACCAATTGCAAGTGCAAAATTGTGCACTCCTCTCCTATACTACTGATGCAATCTATAAAACTGTATTAAGATTGGTCTAAACCACTTCATTACCCAAGTCCATCTAACCTTTATCACTAACCAACTCCTAATACCCACACACACTGATACACATGCATCTAGCTAAATCCAATGGGACAAGTGATTGGTAGTGGCCAAATGAGGGCAGGACAAGAACATTATGAACCTTGGATTGCTACACAAGGAAGTCAGGGACTGCACAGTAATCAGGATACAAAGTAGTAGTAAAATGTTCAGTGCAGTGTAATGTGTCGAACATGTGTCAAGTGTCATGTGAACATGTGTCAATGGAGTGTCACTATAGTATCCAAGTGTCAAAGTATAGTACAATAAAGGATATGTAAATGGTGCAGAGGACAGTAAGTAATGTGCAGGAATGCTCGACTGCATAGAGCAGGATTTGCAGGCCATGCCATGGCTCGAAGCCCAAAACTCAAAAACCCCCTTAGTCACCTAGCCTACCTACCCAAGTGATTTGGTAGTGATACCAAGGCGTAACAGTGAAGAACAGGGACCCTAGATACATGGCAACTACTGTTTACTGCTTAAACCTAGTCGAGTGTCCCCGTGTCCAAAACCACCAACCAAATCATTTTGACTCCACCTCAGTCCAATACACAATTAAACTACAGTATATTAGCTACCCAAAAATTTAATTTATTTAGAAATTGGTAAAAAAAACATCCTATGTGACATTTCATCGAACACTTGAGACACGTATCTGATACTTTTTCGATATGCACCCCAAATAGATTTGAATTTGAACCAAAATTAGCCTAATACTAGTGGACCCTAAATGAATGCATCTATGGAAGAAAATAGAGATTATAAGGGGTTTGGGTGTTCTTACCAATTGGGAGTTGGAATTCCAATGAAAGTCCTCTTAAAAAGTTTTTCCACCAAATACAATGGTCAAATTGCTCCAAATCCATCCTACCTGGCCAATAGAGACCTCCTCTACTCAAGAGGAGTAGTTTGCAATTGGTTTGGTTGAATTTGGATTTAATTTGATAAAAGTGGCAAATTTGGGGAAGCACACCAATTTAGGGTTAGGGTTTGCAAATGAAAAAAGATAAGGGACTAATGTTGCTTTAAATAGGAAGGGGGAGGATCCTTGTGGCCGACCACGGCTGCCCCTAGGATTAGGGATTAGTGAAAATGGCTAAAAGCCTTCCAAACATGTCAATTTAAGACCCCTTAATGGAAAGGCCCAATGTGGATTTTTGTTCTAAGTCATTAATTAGATTCAAATTGACATTCTAGCTAGATTAGAGTCTAACTTAAGTTGTCTAATCTTTCTAACAAGTTTTTATGGTTATGACTCACCTCTAATCAAAGCAGTTCTAAGCTTTCACTAGCAAATGACAAAATCATAATACATCAATTAAATACTAATAAAATAATCAAAAAATTTACCAATTACCAAAATACCCTTGCTCCAGAATGTGGTGGTGACAGTATCCACCGCCGGGGTTGCTTCGCCTAGGGCTTCACATCTCCACCGCTTCTCTTCAATCGACGAGTGGTCCAGACCCGTCGCTTGCCACCACCGATTCATATCTACAACCACCCTTACCATCGATCTCGACCGCCTCTATGTCAACTTTTTGGTCTCGATCTGGCGATGTCGGTCTTCCTCCACGTTGTGCTCTGCACGGCGAGATCCGGAGCCAGTGACTAGATCTGCTTCCTCCAGCCACTTCTCTACCTCGAGACCCCATGCCACCATAGTATCTGGAGTCCCTGAGGTGAGCTCCATCGACCCTTTCTTCCTTTTCGATCTCTCTCACTCCCACACGCTCTCTTCTTCTCTTCTTTTGCTTCGTTCTCTCTTTGTTCTGAAGAATCTGAGAGAACAACAACTCTCTCTCTCCTCTTTGATTAAAGTTAGATCAGTTTTGGTGGGTCGGGTGTCAGTAGGTTTGTGCCAGGCTGCTAGATTTGTGTTAAAAAAGAAAAAAAAAGAATAGAAATAAGAAGGGGTTTGGGTCAGAACCCAACAGGCTAGAAATAAATTCAAATGTAGCTGTGGGTTTAATGTGATCTTTGGGCCAAGTTTAGATAAAGAAAAGGAAGAGAAAGAAAAAGAAATAAAATTGTGTGGATGGACCGGGTTTAGAGTTTGGACCTTCGAAAGAATACGAAAAAAGAAAATAAGTGATTTAGTTAGGAAATTGTTTTGGGCCAACCTGATATTTAGGCTATCATTAGTTATTTTTGGTTTTAAGGTTATTTGGTCCTACCTATAAAATAAATCTTTGGCTGACCTTTGACTATAGGCTTTAGGATTTATTTTAATAGTTAGGATTTGACTATAAGTGCTTTTAGTATTGAGCCAAATATTCTTAAAGATGATTTTGAGGTATATGGAAACCTAACACCTAAACCAATGTCTTTGTTAATAGGTTTGGCTCACTAACAAAGTTAACGATTTGGATCCGAGGCAAGTATAATCCTTACTTATGTTTCTCAATATATTATAAATGTAACATTTTCTTGTCATGGCATATTTTATATTGTAATAAGATTTGACACGTAATTGTACTTAGTGATCATAATTGTGCTCCTTGATTCTGATTCATAGTTATTGTTCATAGTCATGATCTTGACTTGTTTATCTTATATTGATCATGACTTATCGTACATTGATCACGACTTATCGTTATTGATTGTTCGTGTCTTGGGTAGGAGAAATGCCAAATAGGTATGTGGTCACACCTGTAGGACCGTTGAGCACCTCTAGAGGAGGGATGAATAGAGTGTGTACGTATACAGCGAAAAATAATCACCAATTAAAAATATTAAGCAATTATATATTATGGCAGATAAAAGATGGTAAATAAAATGCGGTAAAGTAAGAGTCAAGAATTTAAACTCAGTGAACACCATGATGTATACTGGTTTCCCTCTGAGAGGACTAGTCCAGTCGCGAGTACTCTTGTTCGTTGTTAATCCACTATGGCACAAGCTTTAACTGAGCGCTTGTAACTCTTACAATACCGTTCTTGGCGACAAGTGCACGACCGACTTCACAATACCGTGCTTGGTGACGAGCGCACGACCGACTCCAAAAGGAAATTGGAAAACATGAACGTTTTTTGAATACAACCTCTCATACAACTCTTCAATACCAAACTCTAGATTAAACAGAACCTATACTAGCTTGGCTAAGAGTGTAAAGGATTAGATATGAAAGTAAAAAGCTCAGAACACTTTAGATAGAGAAGAGAAGAGAAAAGATGAAAATGGGATGACTTAAATGAATGGTAATCTCAACTCTATTTATAGTATTTTTGGGGGATCGAACTCGGGCAGAGTTCGGATGCTAGAATTTCGCATACGAACGTTGGATACAGATTTGGTGGAAACTGTATTTCGAATTTACCCAGATCGAACTCGGGCCGAACTCGGATCGAACTCGGACCGAACTCAGTCAGAGTTCTGTCAGAGTTCTGCTAGGTTAGAACAGTAAGAAATGGGCCAAATTTGCGTAGGCATTGGACTTTTTGGAATTATAGATTTTTGGGATACACAGGTAGGTTTATTTTTGTTTGTGGACTGAGAAAAACCTAAGCCTGTACCGATCCGATCAATCTCACATTTTTCCTATACTCAATAAAAGGAAAAATACAAAATAAATATAAAAACTAATAGCCCATTTGATGACGCCTTTCTCCTGACATCTAAGCAGACTCATTTTTTCTTGACGGCAATCGTCCAAAGATAAACAGATCTGGAAATCTGAATACCTTTCTGGAGCTTTACCTCCAAACCCCCACGGAGGGTGCTGCCCCTTCGACCCCCGTCCGCTGACCGGGCAGCGTAACCCTCGATGCGAGGCCCCGGATAGGTCGTTAGACGGTTTAGAAAAATCTTCTTGTATTATGCCATCTTTGGCCCATCAATAATTCTTCGTTGCATATGTCCTGGTTTGATTATTCTTACTGCTTGTTTGCAAGTACATGTTAGACGAACAAAATAATATGATGCAGTATAATGCAAGCATAGCAATATGATATAGACTATTTAGGACAATGCTAAGTTTAAGTAGCAACATGATAGTGATTACATGAATATTAGTAACATCATTAGTTAAACTTAATTGATTAGCCATATTTTAAAACATGATATAATCATTGGGCTAACAACACCCAGTTGATATCGTACATATTGTAAATAGCACACATACACCTCACTTATGTCGTGCCATACTTCTATCGTTAATAGCCATCTTCGGATGTGCCGTATTACCCCAACCGACCACATATTGAACACGGTATTTCCCATGGTTTATATTCGTGTTTTTTTTATCATGGTTATTCTCATAGTTGTTCATGTTGCAGGTTGTATTGCATGACATTATCTCGTTTCATATAATCTGGTTCATTTATTTTTCGTATTTACTTTATTGCTTTATTTTGGATCATGCGACAATTGTTTGAGGGTTGTAATTTGCTCATTTCCTGACTGGATCATTGATATATTAGGCCAGGGCTTAAGGACATGACTTGGATGAATGACGACTCGAAGAAGGTTCTGGAAGACTCTAGAAGATTAGGACATAATACTTTTGATGTATCAGATGGTTTGGATAAAGACAGATATATTAGATGTACGAGTTATTTGCGGATATGGATTACTGGATTTGTCTCTGTAGATGGAACATATAGATATACTCAAAAGTGATTGTAGATGTTGTGATCGTGTGTTGACTTGGTTTTGGTTTTATTTTTCGTCTAGTTTCATGATTGAGAAAAAGATTGATCTTGTGATTAATTGGAGATTATCGAGGTCTATACAGCTAACTACCACCGATTCTGCGGTGTAGGTTAGACACGCTCACAACCCGTACCCAAACATGTGGGTGTAGGGCGTGATACATTTTTATGGTGGCCCGTACAAGTTATGGTGCTTAGGACTAGAGTGCCATTGGGAGCCTGCAGAATAGGAATGCTCAATCATGACTTAGGAATTTTCGATTCTAACTATTTTCTTATTTCTTTATTCCTTGTGATTAAGAGTATAGTACTATTATAATCCTATACATATATTTCTTATACTAGTTGTTTTTCTAATATCTAAGTCATTTCATCCTAGAATCTCATTATCTTATCTTTCTTTTCCAGAATGGCTAAAGAAAAGGGAGTGACTCGAAGACGTAATATGGACATTGCTGGTTCCGGAGGATCGTCTTCATCTCCTCCTGTGACTTCTAAAGGGACCAAGACTCCTTTACCACTTTTACCTCCTCCATCTCTTCCAACCCAAGAATCTACCCCGACCAACAATCATATTCTTGAGGAGACCAAACCTATTCATGGAGAGTTGCCTATGAGTTGGAAGCGAATGTTTGAGATTTTTAAAGGAATAATACAGGCACATATGATTCAGACAGAAGCACAACGGGAACAGATAGATGCAATAAAAAAAGGAATAGAGGGTATTCAGTCAGCAAAGTTGGAAGCAATAAATAGAGTAGCAAGTCTTGGGATTTCTGCACTTAGGAAAGAACTATTCTGGATTTCAAGAAAATGGGTCCCCAAGAGTTTCGTGGTAATGAAGGGATATTATATGTTGATGAGTGGTTAGAAGACATAGAAAGGGTTTTGCGAGTTGTACTACTTTTTGATGATTTGAAGATAGAAGCCGCTGGACTTCAACTTCATGACTTAGCTAAAACTTGGTTTAGGAATGAACCTAAGCTAGAAAACCCTAATCTGACTTGGTAGAAGTTTAGAAAGCAATTCAAAAGGAAATTCTTCTCGGTCGTTGCCAAATAGATGTTAGAGAGACAGTTTCAGAATCTAGAGCAAGGTGATATGACAGTTGATGAGTATGTAGCCAAGTTTAGCAGGCTTAGTAGATATGTTGAGAGCATAGTGAAAGATCCTAAAGTTAGGGATCTAAGATGTCTTCATGGCTTAACTAAAGAGATTAGAATCTACGTCATAGCAAATGGTGTCATTACCTATGCTGATATAGTATCCATAGCTCAAAGAATAGAAGTTGATTTGGATCTGAAATGTAAGAAAGATCATAATCAATCCTGGATAGACGAAGCGCCATCATGGTCAGCAGGAGATTTCTCAAGATCAGGTTCCGATGCAGCAGTTGTTCCAAGGGCTTGCTCCTGTTTAGAAGCAACATGAGGTTGGCTATAATTTTTGCAAGAGGTCGGGCCACAAGTGGAATGAATACATAGTGAGATTAGGACAATGCCTCCACTGTGGATTAAATGACCTTAAAGTCAGAGACTATCTACGAAGGAGATTCTAGCGTTTGATTCTCATGGAGTGATGGATTCATGATCTGTTAGTTGTATTTCTGGATTTGAAAATAGAGGAGTGATTGAGGAATAATGGTCAGTGAGACCTTGTAGTAGCCGTAGTAGTTGTAGTAGTATGGGATGATTACCTTGTATTTTCCTTTTTTCTATCCTATCTTGTAATCGTTTGATTTTTCTTACCTTATAGTATAAATTTCCTTTCCAGTTGATTTCAGTAAAATTATTTTCGATGATTCTCTAAACTTGACCATATATGAATTCTAATTTTGCTAGCTTTCGATTCTACTTCAGATTCTTATCCATTACAAGGTTTCTTCGATTTTAATATTTATCGTACCTAAAATAACTTCAACCATGACTACATTTTTGATTATCATGCCCAACTCTTTAGCTTTGATCGTTCCTAGAGGACTTTGACTTTGATTATGTCTAGATTCTATTGACTAATCACTCTATGCCTAGACTTTTGACTCTATCATGACTTAAATGATTTTAATAATTCTTAGATGGCTTTGGGCAATCATATAATCGTGACATATGATTTTTGTTTCATTTATATCATGCCTAAACTCATGCCTAAACTTTTGACCTTCGATCGTGCCTAGAAGCTTAATTAGCCTTTAATTGTGCCTACATTCTGTTGATAGGTCATTATATACTTAGAATTTTGACTTTATCATGACTTGATTCTATCATCGTAACCATATGATTTTGATTATGCTCAGATCGTGCCTAGACGATTTTATTAGTCGTAACCATATTGTGCCTAAACGACTTTGACAATATTTCGATTCTATTCTTAATCATTCGTAAACGATTTGTGATTTCGTCCTTGACCATTCCTAAGTAATTTTGATTTCATTTTTCATGCCTAAATGACTTTGATCGTGACTAAAGGATTCCTTTGATTCCGACTATTCTTTGTCATTCTCAATAGATCGTGCCTAGGTATTCTGACTTAACCATGACTATACCATTTCAGCTCTATGTTCTTATCGTGCCAAAATTTTGATAGATGACTTCCCATGACTAGGTGATTTTAAATCGTGACTAGATTTTGATTCTTCAATGTGCCTACATTTTGACTCCTGATTATAAACGTTACTTCGATTCTGTAATCGATCGTGCATATATGACTTAGACTATTCCTAGTCATGGCTAGGTGATTTTGCTCACCATAACAATATAACCGTGCCAAATAATCTTGGTCTTGATCATATCTACATGATTTTGATCATAACTAGATAATTTGATCTGAATCATGTTTACATTCTAATTTGACCAAGACTCTACCATTTCGGGTCCATCGTGCCTAAGTTTTGATTTTTTTTTTATCATGCTTAGATGATCATGCCTCGATGACTTTAATTCTACTAGTCGGGACTAAATTTCTTTCCCACTTTGTGCCTAACTAATTTTTGATCGTGCTATTTTCAAATCCATGTATTCAATTACCTTAATCGTGCTAAATCATTTCAAATCCTTGTATATGATTATCATGCCTAGTTGTTACTAAACTTGTTTTTCGATCGTGCCTAACTAATTTTGATCTTTGCGCCATTTCTGTATTCTTAATCGTACCTAATCGTGCTATTTAAAATTTCGAGGATAAAAATTTTCTAAGGTTGGTAGATATGTAACCCCCTATTTTTGATTTTCCCTAATTTTATATTTTCCCAATTCCTAATTTTGTGTTTTATTTTTTAGATAGTATTTGGAGTTATTTTGATGATTATTGAAAACGGAATGTCATTTAGTAATTTATGGTGTATAAGTAGGCTAATTAGGAACTCATGAAGAGGGAGTGACAAATTTGTAATTAATTAGAAGTGGAGTGGTTTATTCATATTTGAAAGTGGAGTGGTATTCTTGTAAATACCATTGTGGGATAATCAGTTTTGGTAATTATGGTAGCCTAGGCTAAGAGTGGGAAGTTTCTAGATGGTTAATTAGGCAAGGCTTAATTAATTAGTCATGTGACTAATTATCAAGTTAGTTATAACTAACTAATTCCCTAATTACTTTGTAACTAACCATAACTAACTTCTAACCAAACTTGGAACCCAAGTCCTCTTCTCCTATAAATACCCCTAACTATTATTAGTGCTAATCATTCCCATTACCAATAAGGTCCTAATGATCGTGTCCTAATTGTGTCCGTGCCCACATCTATTTCATTGATATTCCTAGCTATTATATTTACATTTTCTTGTGTCTGACACGACACGATTCTAAACAAAACCCACATAAATTGTAACATCTTCGTCGTGTCCCCGAGTCCGACCCCGAGGATACGGACACACCACCACACCATAGTTATAATTCTCCATCTTTGTGTCCTATGTCTCTGATACGGACACGACATCCCCAAATCTGTCCAAAAACCCTAACCCTAAGTTCTTCCTCTGCCGCTGCCATGTCCGCTGTCGGTCGAGCCTTCGTCGGAGTGCCTCTCTCTCGCCACATTTTGGTAAGCCGTATGGATCTTTAGATCTGAGCACCGCCTCCCCCTCTGGTTGCGTCTTCCTCACTAGCGGAGTCGGTTTTCCACTGCAGCGCCGCCTCGCTCCGGCAAGTTCCTGGACCGGAGTGCCATCGTTTTCAAACGAGAAGTCACCGCCTCGACAAACCCTAGCCGCCGAGTGCTGCCATCTTCCTCCTCGCCGAGTTGACCTCGTGGTAGCCGTCACCATCACCCACCACAGCTGAAGAACCGCCATAAGAGCTTCTCGTTCATCGATCTCCCCGGGCACCGCTTTCTCGAGCGGTGAGCTCTTCGACTGGCGAGCTATTCTTCTCGAGCCGTGCGCTCGTCGTGCCGCCGCGAGTCCCGATGGTGCAACACATCCATCAGTCGCTGCCACCACCCCTGCATCCACCATCGGGGCTGCTTCGCCAAGGGCTTCACCTTTCCACCGCTTCTCTTCCACCAACGAGTCGTCTAGACCCGCCGTTCGCCACTACCAATTCAGAGCTACAGCCACCCTCACCATTGATCCTGACCGCCTTTGCGTCGACTTTTCAGTCTTGATCCGACGACGTCGTTCTTCTTCTACCCCGACCTCTACACAGCTAGATCCGGAGCCAGTGACAGGATCTGCTTCCTCCGGCCACCGTCTCTGCCTCAAGACCCTATGCCGCCACAGCATCTGGAGTCCCCAAGATGAGCTCCATCGAACTTATCTTCCTTCCTCGATCTCTCTCACTCCCATACACTCTCTTCTTCTTCCCTCGGCTTCATTCTCTCTTCATTCTGAAGAATTTGAGAGAACAACAACTCTTCTCTCTTTCATCTATGATTAGGGTTAGATTAGTTTTGGTGGGTCGGTATTAGTAGGTTTGGGCCAGGCCGCTGGATTTGTGTTGGGAAAGGCCAAAAAGAAAAGGAAAGAAAGAATAGAAATAGAAAGGGGTTTAGGCTAGAGCCCAACAGGCTGGAAAAAAAATACAAATGTGGTTGTGGGTTTAATGTGATCTTTGGGCAAGGTTTGGATAAATAAAAGAAAGAGAAAGAAAAAGAAGTGAAATGGTATTGAGCCAAAAATTCTTAAAGAATATTTTGAGGTATATGGAAACCTAACACCTAAACCCATGTATTTGTTCATAGGTGTCACAAATTGGGCAGTAGAATGCTGTGTAGACCACAATGCTCAAAATAATAATAATAACTTTATTTGCTCATTCACAAAACTAAATCCATTTATAACATTCAAAGTTTACATTTGATTAAAATATACAATGTCTCACAAATTATAGAAAAGACAACTAAATGAATGCTCAACTATCTAACTAGTCTCTAGGTTTGGCCTTCAATACAATCACATCTCCTCCAAGGATCCCATGCATAGAGTAGCAAGCGACTAACTTAAAAAATTGGTTTCCAGTCAGAAAAAGAACGAGTACATTCTAACAACAGTTCCAATAATTAAAAAAAATAAAACAGTAAATAATACTGAAATACATGATGGGCGGATAAACAGAGAATCATTGTATGAAATATGTGAGTAAAAGTAAGAGAACATGGTAATAAAGACAATGAAGTAACAGTGATAGACGACTGAAATGAAAACAATAATATATAGCACGACTACATCTAACTAGTGAGTTAAAATACCACTTTCGACATGTAAACGACTAAGGAATAAATTCGGTACCCCGCACATGGAATGTGCGCCTGCTATCAGGCACGAATATATATGGAGGATAGTTCTGGACTTATTTACATGTCTACTAGAGTATTTCTCCGTCCGACTAGTACTCATGGATTCAAACAGGTCATGAACACGGTAATAGATCAGTCATGAAAAACAACAAGTAAAGAATCCATAACTACTATATCATGTAACCATCGTGTCGAGAATCAACAGAAAATCAATGTAAGACAATACTAACTACATGAATCATAGAAGTTATCAAATATGAAAACTATTAGAAAATGTACTCGCCTGGGTCCTTAGCTGGTGAAATCGATAGTCCCGTTGGGTTCAGAATAGTCCAGTTGTCTAGAGTCGATGTGAAAGAGTCCAAAGTCACAAGGAAATATGGATACGATTAGTCACAATTAAGAATAAATGGATTTGTTTTTAGAGAAATTAATATTTCTTAATTAAATATATTTGTTTCGAAAAGTGTTAATAAACTGATTAGAAACCTTAGCTACCTATTAAGGAAAAGGGGGAAAAACCCATAATATACTTTATTTTGAGATTATTAAAGTCCAAGAATATATTTTTGGGTTTAGTCAAATTATATATCAAAATCTATTGGGTTTGGAATAATCAAAGCATTAAAACTACAATATTTTATTTTCTAAACTACAATATATATATATATATATATATATATATATATATATATATATATATATATATATATATATATATATATATATAAATATAAATATAAATATCAATAAATAAATAAATATATATATATATATATACTTGTAAATTAAAAAAATATATATATATACTTGTAAATTAAATCTTAATAGAAAGTAAGCCCAAACCCTATAACTAAAACCATAAAATTAGTTTTTTTTTTCCAGCCCAAATGTACTTATATTTATTGTCCATCCAAAATAATAAACATCCCAACCTCTATTGGGCTCATCCCATAAAGAAAACAAATAAAATAAAATAAAATAAAATATTTAGCTTAAAGCCTAATTTGATAAGAACTAATATATATATTTAGCCGTCGGAGCGCAGAACGGCTTGCTTTACCTCCCGTAGGGCATATACCACTGCCGAGGTGGTGGGTAGGCGGCGAAGGCAAAAGTGTCAGCTCCCCTGTTGGATGGTGAGGGAAAGACCAACTCCATATTCCGTAGAAGTTTTTACCAGAACTTGACTCCTGTGAGTCAGAAAGCAATGCTAGCTGCCTTCCTGATGATGTGGCTGAGGAAGATCGTGGTTTCGGAAGGCTCAGGCTCCGTAGGGCGGCTTAGTAGGGAGCTCATCATGCCAGTTGTGAGATTGGCCTTCGGGCATTCTCTCACTTTGCTTCTTGCCATGGTGTATAATACTCTTCGAGGCTTGCGGGAGGTCTCAAAAAAGATAATAGAGTATTGTGGGTGTGATAGCAAATTCCTTCGGACGGAGCTGCACTATCACTATCTGATGGCCTGGTTGGCAATGCGCCATACTGGTCTAATTATTTCTGCCACCATAGACGGACATGAGGAGGGGGACGCACTTTTACGTAATTACTATAAGGCGAAGTGGGTTCATGACGACGTCCCTGCTTGCAGACGGGCCCTGAACCGCTTGGATGGTTATAACTTCAGCAGGGTCTCGCCTTTCTATGGTGGCTATCAGGCAGGCGATGAGCTAGTTTACAGGGCTGGACAAGGAGACAAGCTAACCACTGGTGCTTTACGTCGGCTGTTATCCATTCGCCCTTCGCACCTGGTGTACTATAGTCAGAACAAGGTATAACTGGAGCTCTATCTACCAAGACGCTTTGTGAGACAGTTTGGCTATAGCCAGACTATGTTGAACATTCCAAGCTCGTGTCTCGGCTATAAGGGCAGCTTATTGGACGGCACCCCGCGTGGGGTCATTACAACGCCAAATCTACTAGGGCAGCATTTACGCTCCCTAAGGTGCATAGGGAACCCCGTATCCTGTATTCTGCTATAAAGTTTTATTGCCTAGTGAACAACTTTTCGTTAGGTTTTGACCGGGAGCAGAGCTTTATTGTGGATACAAAGTTCGAGAGGCCCCAGCGGCGGTCATAATAGCTTGAATTGCAGGAGATGGGTCTTCGCATGATTCTAGCGCTTCTCGAAAGCGAAGGGAGGAAACAGCGCCCCTGAGTTCCCTATTAAAACGTCAAGCTCCACCAGTGGCAAACCTTCCTACTGGCAAAAAGGTTAAAAGGGTGGCATCCAAGAGTCGTGCTTCCTTGCTGCCTAGTACACCGCATGTTGCATCGACTTCACAGGTATATTTCAGTTTCCTTTTGATTCAAATTTTTACCCACGGCTTTTTATTCATCCTATTATATTGTTGTAGACGAATAAGCATTTAGGGCCGTTCGAGGAGGATAATGTTTCTTAGGACGTCTCTTCCCCTGCCTCGTTTGAATATTAGACTCGCAATTTCTCGGAGTTCGTGGCTTTTCATTAAGAAATGGCTTCCACGGGTGGACCAGCGATTATTTCGAGGGTTGGTCTTGCGTTTCATGAAGGCGCAGTCCGGGAGCCTGGAAACCGAGACGGGTCAATCGGTCATGGGTGCTGAAGACGTATCCGCTGGTTCCTTCCGGGAGTCTTCTCCTTACGGAGGCATCGGAGGAACAGTTTTGGAATATTTACATACATCGCACCCCAACCCCGAGTGGTGATTGAAAGGAGTATAGAAATTGCTAACGAGCTAGCTGGCCGAGGCAATGCGGCCACCGCCGAGGTTCAAGTCGAGGCGGTCACTAGAATGGCTGTCGACGTTGCTGTTGATGAGCCCAACGAAGAAACCCTTACGGGCTAGACCAAGAAGACCGTGGATAAATCGACTGTCGAAACACCGATAGAGAAACCACTAAGGAGTCGGTTACGGTGACCGTCGAGAAGTCGACTACTGAGATTGCTCAGGTTCCAGTTAATGTAGCTTCGGTTGTAGATATGGTTGAAAGACCAGCGAGGAAGCCTGTTGAAAAGCCAGTTATACCCCAGACAGTGTTAGCTACACCGCCGACGGTCTCTACTACAGTCACGGTACTACCTATTTCTGCGGCAATACCTAGACGTATGTTGGCTGCCGTTGCCACCTTGGGACCTTTTATTGTGGCATCTTCAGTTACCGAAATGAGTTTGGCTGATAGTGCGTACTATATCAATCTCATTCTGGGCACCATTTGTCAAACTTTGATACGTGGTATAGAGGGTGTCTTACGAGGTAGCCAATCGCTCAGATAGGCCCGGTCTACAGTGGGGGCCCAATTGGTGGCCTTGTGTGACTATCCGGAGTATGAGGCGATAGCGGACGCGATTGACGATCTATTGGTCGAGTTGGAAGACACCGCCTTAGAGTTTTAAATTCTCGAGCGCAGTCTCCCGACTCTAGCTGCTGCGGAGCTAGAGAGGATGGCCTCTGAAGTATCCCAGTACAAACAGAGACGTCGGGCTTTAAACAACCGACTTGCCAAGGTTGAGGTCGCAATTGAAGAGGTGACCGGTGCTGAAAAGGCTCATATCTGCCGCCGCACAGCCGTGGAGGAGCAGTGCAACCCTCTGGGAGCAGATCCAAAGGCTGGAAGAGACTTTGGCCCTTACGAAGAGCGTTCTGGAGAAGTCAAGGGACGAGGGGGAGGCCCTTCATTAGCGCTATAAGATCTTGGCCCGAGAGAAGAAAAGTATTAACATGTGCCAGGCGGAACTGGCTCTTGTGTGCCAAAACCTGTCTTCGGTTGAAGATGAAGCTGCTCGCCGTCAGGAGGCCGAGCGTCGAGCCCAAGCATCGGTTGGCCCCCAGATTGCTCTTTTGAGGAGCCGACTAGAAGGACTTGTGCATCGGTCTTCTTAGTTTTGACCTTCTTTTTGTCTCCTTGTCTCTCGGTTTGGTTTGTAAGAGACTATTTTTGTAAGCTAAGAAAGAAAACCCTTTCATTCTATAAATGAAAATTTGGCTTTGCTTGTCTTTTTACTGTGAGCTTTTCTTGTATAAGTGTGAGAATTCCCTCAGAGCTAGTACAACATGAAGGAATGGAGATAACTCCGCTAGGGATAGGGTGTTTTACTCAGAGGTAATATGGACATAGTAAAAACGGACTTTTTGGGGGTAGGATCTTCCTTACTCAGAGGTAATAGGGACTTGGCAAGGATAGACTTTACGGGTGTATAGAATGATTTAGTGGTAGTATGGACGTGAAAGGTTCTATAAATAATTATGACAATCACGGGGTATTATCATGGGAGAGATGTCTACTCAGAGGTGTTATGGGCATGGTAGGCACAATCTTCACTAGGATGTAGAATAATAATTCAGAGGTAATATGGACATAAAATATTTTCTACTGGGGGAGTTATGAAAGAGGTGAACTCAGTAATAGAATTCATGGGCACCCACGGGGGATGCGGGAACCTATGCTGATTTGTACTTCAGACATAGTATTTCTTTAGAACCTTGCCATTGATTGGCATCATTAGCAAGTCGCCGTTAGGTTTGGCAAGTCGGTAGGCCCCATTGGAGTAGACCGTCTCTATGACGAACGGTCCTTCCCATTTGGGTTCGAACTTTTCAACTATCTTGTGAGTCATCACCATCGGTCTTCGAACTGATGAGACGAGGTCACCCACTTGGAATGTCCTTTCTCGGACCTTTTTATTGAAGGCGCCAGAAATTTAAGCTTGGTAAAGCTCGATTCGTTGCTGAGCTAACAAACATTTTTTTATCCAACGCCTCTAACTCCTGTAGTCACCGATATTGATTGTCTTTGTTAGTCAGCTGGTTGGTAATGGCTATCCGTAGAGACGGGATCTGGATCTCCAGGGGAAGAACTGCCTCGTTTCTATAAACCAAAGAGAATGGTGTTTTGCCAGTGGGTGTCCAAACAGTTATAAAATAAACCAATAGGCATTCCTCGAGCTTTTCATTCGGGTCGCCTTTATTAGAGGAAACGACTTTCTTGAGCAGCTTGACGATAGTCTTGTTGAATGCTTCGACTAGTCCGTTCGACGCAGGATTGTAAGCTGTTGATGCCATATTTTTGTATTCGGTTCTTATCATAGAACCGACGGAATGCGTGGCTCACGAACTGAGGACCGTTGTCGTAGATAATCCTCCTGGGAACCCCGAAGCGGTATATGATGTGATGCTTGATAAAACTGATCACGTTCGAGGTTTTTACCTCGTCCAGAGGTACTGCTTCTGCCCACTTAGAAAAGTAGTCGGTGACGATGAGTATGAACCAGTATCCTTTGGAGGATAGTGGACTGATCGGCCCGATAATATCCATTTCCCATGCTTAAAATGGTTAGGCGGCCGCTGTGGGGTGTAAAAACTCAGAAGTTTGGTAGATGAAGTCAGCATGCAACTGACATACCCGGCACTTTTTTGCATAATCAACGGCCTCTGTCATCATAGTGGGCAGTAGTGGCCCATGTGACGTAGTCGGTCCTGTAACTTAGGACCAGGATGATGGGCTCTGCAGGTGCCATCGTGCGCCTTTCGGAGTGCCTCTTGCACTTCTGTCTTGGATAAATATCACAGGAGAAGCCCGTCGTATAAACGACGATATATCATTTTGGTATCCGTGTCGTAGAAGAACCGGAGAGAGCATCTCTTGATAGAAGTAGCTTCCTTCAGGTCTTTAGGTAGGATTCTGTAGACTGTGTAGTCTATAAACGGGAATCGCCAGTCCCGAATGTCACCATCAGTGTCTGTTTGTACTGAGTAACTCAGACACGTATGTAGATTGTTCTTTGGACAAACTAGCTCTCATCCCATCACCGTGATGGTATATTGGGTTCCAACCAGAGCTGCCATAGAAGCTGCGAGGCCAGCGAGTGCGTCGGCCTCCAAGTTTTGCAACTGAGGTACATGTTCTATAAAAAATCCTGTGAAGGTAGAAATGAGATCGATTGCTGCCTGGTGGTAAGGAATCAGATCTTCATGACGGACCTTATATTGTCCTCGAACCTGGTTAATGATCAATTTTGAATCTCCATAGGCTTCGATGTAGTCAATCCCCAACTTTTTAGCGAGCTGGATGTTGGCCCATTGGTCATATGGTCAACCTGATTTTAATAATTGATAAAACTCTGTCTGGATATACAAAGCTAGTTGGGACATCTTGGTTTCTTGGACATAAGCAAGATTGGCTATCCACTCCGTTCAAGACTGAAGATCTGTTTGCCTACTCGAGTCTGTATTTCCTATGCAATGTAATTTTCATTTTATTTGAGTCTAGGAATATGTTGTACACCGAGTCGTACTGGCAAATAGGCTATCCCCAAATAGTTCAAAATATTTTTAAAAAATGACCTATCAAAATGTTTTCAAAAAGGTTTTCAAAAAGGTTTTAAAAAATCACTAAAATATATTTTTTAAAAAACCCTAACCTAACCCTGACAGAACTCGGCAAGAGTTCGGCCAGAGTTCGGCCAGAGTTCGGTTGGTGGCCGTTTGATTTTTGAATTCTCTGAAACTTGGTCCTCCTGCAGTTGCGGATTTGACCGAGATTTGCTCATCGAGTTCTGCCCGAATTCTGCCCGAATTCTGACAGAATTCTTCCTTCGGAATTCCTATAAATAGAGAAGAATTTCGATCATTTCAATTCACTCATTCACTTTCAATCTTCTCTCCATCTAAAGCTTTCAGTCTTCCAAAGAGTTTTCTAGAGCTTACAATTTCAGATCCCAAGCCAGTTACAATCCTCTAGTCAATTTGCCAGTGCGATACGGTCTAGAAGTTTCTGAGAGATTGTAATCAGAAGGCTTGATTGAAGAATACCTCTTCACATTTGAAGTTGGACGAGTTCTTCGCATCAAAGCTCACGTTGTTGAAGTTGCAAGGACTTCGTAAGAAAACTTACGGTTTTTCCAATAGTGGATTCAACTGGTAGCAAGAGTTCTACCGACTGGATTAGTCCTCAACAGAGGGATACCAGTATACATCGCTGTCTTTGCGTTTGCTCTCTTAACTTTGCCTTTACATTATTTCAGTTGTGATTAATATTCTGTGATTGTGCTGCTAACATTTTTATTTAGCATTATTCCGCTGCCAACTCTATTCACCCCCCTCTAGAGTATTACGCTTTACTATTTCGTTCCTACAATTGGTATCAAAGCGGGTGTTACAGGTAAAGCAAAGGTAACAGTGCAATTATTTATTCTTTTTAATTAACTGTTATATAGATCACAGCACATCACATGGCAACTGTGAAATTCATAAGTGAAGGCCAGGCCACAAAAAGACCCCCACTGTTTGATGGTACAAATTATACATATTGGAAAACACGGATGAGTTTCTTCTTAAAATCTTTTGATTTTGATTTATGGTCGATTGTTCTTGATGGCTATCAAAAGCCACCTCGTATAAATGTTGATGGAGTTTTAGTTAAAAAACCCCATAGCAGATATACATTGGAAGAAAAGAAAAGGGCCAGTCTTGACGCACGTGCCATTAATGCTCTCTTTTGTGCTTTAGACAGAACAGAATTTAACAGGGTGTCTATCTGCACAACGGCCAATGAAGTATGGAAGCTACTCGAAGTCACACATGAAGGCACGACTCAAGTCAAAGAATCTAAAGTCAGCAGACTTACTCAAGAGTACGAGGCGTTCAAAATGAAGCCCAACGAAACAGTCACACAAATGTTCGAGAGATTCTTGGATATTGTAAATCCTTTGTCCTCCCTAGGCAAAGATTACAGTAACCATGAAAAGATTCGCAAACTCCTGCGAGCTCTCACCAAGAACTGGATTCCAAAGGCTACTGCAATCATTGAAGGGAACGATCTCACAACTATGTCCCTTGAAGTACTCATGGGTAAGCTACTCACTCATGAACTGGAGCTACAAGATTTTGAAGAGCCTGCACCAAAGGAGAAGACTATCGCCCTCAAGGCTCAGCACAGAAAAGCTGCTGAAGATGACTCAGACAGCAGTGGATCTGACGCCGAAGATCAAGCTCTCCTAGCAAGGAAGTTCAAAAGATTCATGAGACATGAGAAGAGAGTCAAAGAGAACAACAGCAACAACTGGTACCAAGAAGATGCTGTCTGCTATGGCTGCAAGAAGAAGGGACATATGAAGAAGGATTGTCCCACCAACTCATCATCGAGCAAGAAGAACAACAGGTATGAAAAAGGGAACCTGAAAAGATCAACTTCTCGGAGATATGCCAACACCAGCATATGGCATGAGAGTGAAGCCAGCGACTCAGAAGATGAACATTCAGAGGACGCTGTAAACATCTGCTTCATGGCAATCGATCAGGTGGAACACCCTTCACATGCTAGAAGCAAATGGATCCTCGACAGCGGTTGCTCACGGCATATGACCGGTGATGCTACCCTATTTGCAACACTGTCGAAGAAAAAGAAGGAAGGCTATGTCTCCTTCGGTAATAATTTGAAAGGGTATATTATTGGTATCGGTGATGTTGGTAAGTCTTCCTATCCTGTAATTAAGGATGTCTATCTGGTTACCGAGTTGAAACATAACCTACTCAGCATAAGTCATCTAGCTGATCATGGTTATGGCATCAACTTTGGCAAAGACAAATGTACTATAGTTGATAGCTCAACTGGTAGTACTATCTTTGAAGGTATCAGGGAAGACAATATATATGTTTTCTATTTGTTAGAAGAAACTAACATTTCAGGTAGATGCTTAATGGCCTAGAGTGATGAGAGTCATCTGTGGCATATGAGACTCGGTCACGCTAATATGGATACAATATCAAGATTATCTACAAAGAAGCTAGTACGCGGTTTACCGGATATTACATTCAAGAAGGATTCGGTATGCAGTCAATGTGAAAGGAACAAAGCTACCAGATCCACTTTCAAATCAGTAAACGCAGTATGTACTACTAGACCTCTACAATTGCTTTATATGGACTTATTTGGTCCTAACAGAGTTGCTAGCCTCGGAGGTAAACTTTATGCTTTCGTAATTGTAGATAATTTCTCTAGATACACGTGGGTATATTTCTTGACACGCAAGAATGATGCATTATCCGAATTTGTCGCCTTTTGCAAGAAAGTACAGAATGAAAAAGGTTACATGATCACTCGCATAAGAAGTGATCATGGTGGCGAATTCGAGAATGTTGATTTTGAGCAATTTTGTGACACACACGGTTTTATTCATGAGTTCTCCTGCCCTAGGACTCCACAACAAAATGGAGTTGTGGAACGTAAGAACAGAACTCTAACCGAAATGGCCAGAGTAATGTTAAACCAGTTTAGTCTACCCAAATATTTCTGGGCTGAAGCTGTCAATACAGCTTGCTTTGTTCTCAATAGAGTTCTAATTCGACCCAAATCGAAGAAGACTTCATTTGAGTTATGGTTTGATAGAATTCCTTCAGTTTCATACTTTAGAATTTTTGGTTGTAAATGTTTTATTCTTTATACAAAAGACAATTTAGGAAAATTTGATGAAAAGGTCGATGAAGGTATATTTTTAGGTTATGCGGCCAAGAGCAAAGGATACAGAGTCTTCAACAAACGTACCATGATTATCGAAGAGTCAATCAATATCACCTTTGATGAATTAAATCAAATGACGATTGATGACAATGACGAAGATACATCTGTACCAAGCTCAACTCCAGCTGATTCTCAACCAAGCTCTGCACTAGCTGAACCTCCTAGAGAAGATCCAGGAACCAGCTACCTTCAGAATGAAGCAAAAAGGTTGAAATTTTCAGCAAATCATCCAAAGGATTTGGTAATTGGTGATATTACCAAGGGAGTAAGTACTCGTACATCCTGTAGAGATATTGTTTCTAGTGTTGCATTTATTTCACAGCTAGAACCCAAAACCATTGATGAAGCATGTAGTGATAGTTTTTGGATAGATGCTATGCAAGAGGAATTAAACCAATTTGAACGGAATCAAGTTTGGGAACTTGTTCCCAGGCCTGTTGATCATCCGGTCATTGGCACCCATTGGGTATTCCGAAACAAACTGAATGAGAATGGTTTAGTGACTCGTAATAAGGATCGACTCGTAGCTCAAGGATACAATCAAGAAGAAGGTATCGACTACGATGAAACTTATGCCCCAGTTGCGAGATTAGAATCCATTCGCATGTTATGTGCATTTGCATGTTTTTATGATTTCAAACTTTTTCAAATGGATGTCAAGAGTGCTTTTCTAAATGGCTTTATAAAAGAAGAAGTTTTTATAGCACAACCTCCGGGTTTCACGGATTTCAAAAATCCTGACCATGTTTTCAAGTTGAAGAAAGCCTTATACGGTTTGAAACAAGCCCTTCGTGCTTGGTATGATCGTCTAAGCTCTTTTCTACTTGACAACAGATTTTTAAAAGGAAAGGTTGACACTACACTTTTTATTAAATCTTTTAATGGCAAGCTGCTTTTAATTCAAATCTATGTTGATGATATCATATTTGGATACACTGATGAATCTCTTTGTCAAGAATTTTCTAAGTGTATGCAGAATGAGTTTGAGATGAGCATGATGGAAGAGCTGAAATTCTTTCTCGGACTGCAAATCAAACAAACTGATAATGGGACATTCATAAATCAAGCCAAGTACACAAAAGACTTGCTAAAGAAGTTCGATCTGGACAATGTCAAACCTATTGGCACTCCGATGGCAACTTCAACAAAGCTTGATTCAGATGAACAAGGCAAGCCAGTCGACACACGTAAGTATCGAGGTATGATTGGTAGTTTACTTTATCTAACTTCTAGTCGTCCAGATATAATGTTTAGTGTTTGCCTGTGTGCACGTTTTCAAGCTAACCCAAAGGAATCACATCTGTCCGCAGTTAAGTGTATCTTCCGATACCTTAAAGGCACTTCTTCTGTTGGCTTGTGGTATCCCAAAACTAAGTCCTTTGACCTTATTGGTTATTCGGATGCAGATTTTGCTGGATGCAAAGTTGATAGAAAAAGTACATGTGGCACATGTCATTTCTTAGGCAAAGCTTTAGTCTCTTGGTTTAGTAAAAAGCAAAATTCTGTAGCCCTATCAACAACAGAGGCTGAGTACATCGCTGCAGGACGTTGTTGCGCTCAGATTTTATGGATGAAACAAACCTTAGAAGACTATGATTTATTTTACACACATATTCCCATTTTCTGTGATAACACGAGCACTATTAATTTGACTAAGAATCCAGTATGTCACTCTCGTACTAAACATATCGAGATTCGACATCATTTTCTTAGAGATCATCATCAAAATGGAGATATAAACCTTGTGTACATAGATACTGAAAATCAATTAGCTGACATCTTTACTAAACCTCTAGCGGAAGATCGTTTCAATTATTTACGTCGAGAATTAGAAATTTTGGACGTCAATAATATTAATTGATTATGTTTTATGATTATATCTCAATACGCAAAAACTGTGTTAGAGACAAGCCAATAAAGAGTCTGTCTGTCACCACAACTACGGTTGAAGCGAAGCGGTATTTAAGAGTTCCCCGGTGAACCTCCGCCAGCTGGGACAGTACTCCTACAGCTAATCTGAGACAGTCGCTGTGTAACGACATTTAATTCATAAAATATTATTAATTATGTTATTTGAAGGCTAAAATAACTAATCTTTGAATTAAATATTTAAAATGAGACAATGAAAAAGAAGTGGCATAAATCAACTTTGAAGAACCCTAGGCGAATTCGGCCAGAGCTCTGACCGAATTCGGCACGAGTTCGGTTGAGGGTATCTGTGTATATATCCAGAACCCGAGAGCTTCTTCTCTTTCATTGCTTCCAAACTAATTTAAACAGCAGCAGCAGCCGACCCGAATCTTCAAACCCTAGCTTTTCACCAATCCTTTTCTTCCAATCTACTTGGTGAAATCTCTCCAAAATTTGGAATCGTGCGGAAATCGACATTCTCTACAACATATCCAATTTTCGTGAGGTATAACTCCCTCTCTCTCCACCTTTCAATTAGTGCTTTTTATTCCAATGGCACCTAGATTTAATCCATCTAAGAGGAAGAAGACCACTCCTAGTGAGGAAGGGTCGTCTTCGAATCCTTACACGGATTCACTGTTTTCGCCGATCCAAACGAGCGACGGCGCTTTCGATGGGTTTTTCTTCTAAACCCTCAATCAAGCCCTATTATGGTACGGTGACTTTTCCACCCGATCCATATGCGGCGGCGCTCCGATCAAATGGACGGTATTTCCCGATCACCGTCACTTCTTTGAGGCATTAGGGTTACACCTATTTGTTAAACTGAGCTTCCCAATAGCTACTAATGCCATTCGTTTATTCTACTGCAATCTCGTAGTTAACACTTTTGTTGTGAGCACACATGTTGGAGGCATCGACATCGAGTTCGATGATGTCCTCCTAGCGGAGATTCTTGGTATTCCCAATGAAGGTGAACCGCTAGTAGATATCACGGAATTCGAGTTTCCCGAAGGCACGACACTCACTAGTTTCAAAGCGGAACTCTGTGCTCCTGACAGAGTACGCTCTGGAAAGTTCAAGGCTAACAACCTGAACTTGTTCAACTACGAACTGCACCGCATCATCTACTCTACTATCCTTTCCAAATTCACTTCCAAAGATGATGTGACCTCACTTGAGCTGTCCGCCATGTACCATATTCTTAAGGGGATTCCTTTCTCCACCCCTAAGACGATCATTCAGATGATGGGACGATGTCGTGCTAGAGATCGAAATCTCTCTTACGCGATGATTCTCCCTCGTATCTTTCAGCGATTTGATATCGATCTATCGACTTGTACTCAGGACTCTGAGCCCAAGTTGCTTCAGCTATCTCGTCGCAGCCGGACTGCTTCAGCTCCACCTACTGCTCCTCCTACTGCACCTCCTCCACCATCTCATCAGTATGCCATGACATTTGAGGGCATACATCAGCACTTATCTTCTTTGCACGTCTCGTTGACGGACATGGCTCGCGAGCGTGAGTTCCGCGATGTCATCCGTTACCAAGCGATGGCAAACTCCTTGGCCGATCTGCGTTTTGCCCAGACTGGTCACTCTGCTGTATCCATCCCTCGAGATCCAGCTTTCTTGGGTTACCGCTGTGAGGATGAGGCTGTCCATGCCTACTTCCAGCCAGGTAACGCCTATGACTGGTATCGTGCACCTCGTGACTACGTTGGTGAGTTCTATGCTGGCGTCCCTACTCATCCTTCTGGCGCTGGTACCTCTGGTGTTGGTCCTTCCGGTCATGCTGGCCGAGCTGCTGATGATGATGACGAGGATAGTGATGAGGAGATGTGATTTGATTATTTAGTGACATTCTATTGTATACTTGGAAATGCTCCAACATTCCAAGTTTTTATCTTTTTATCAGTATTTTTTTAGTACTTTTGATATTTATCAGCACTTTGTAGTATGCTTTCAGTACTTTTATCTTCATGGACATGCTTATGGTGTCTCATTTATGCTATTTCAGTTTCTTTCAGCACTTTTGTAGCACTATCTCTTTATACTGCTTCTTCATTACAAACTGCCTGTGAAATAGCATGCCTGAGATTTCTTTTATGTTTTTGTAACAATAGCATGCATGTGATGATACTTTGTAGAAACTTTACATGCCTGTGATGATATACATTCATTCTTTATGTTTTATTTATTATGTTTTTTCACTACTTGTTCCTTATGCATTAATTGCGGGGGAGCCTACTGCATTAAATGCGGGGGAGCCTTCTTTTGTGCAATTATTTTGCTAAGTGACAAAGGGGGAGAAAATTAAAGATCTAACATTTTTTTTGAGTTAAATACAGGACATGAACAATTTTTCGTTTTGATTCTTTTTGAACAAGCTTAATGTTATATCATTCATAGTTTGTCAATTATTAAATTGGGGGAGATTGTTGGCCCATTGGTCATATGGTCAACCTGATTTTAATAATTGATAAAACTCTGTCTGGATATACAAATCTAGTTGGGACATCTTGGTTTCTTGGACATAAGCAAGATTGGCTATCCACTCCGTTCAAGACTGAAGATCTGTTTGCCTACTCGAGTCTGTATTTCCTATGCAATGTAATTTTTATTTTATTTGAGTCTAGGAATATGTTGTACACCGAGTCGTACTGGCAAATAGGCTATCCCCAAATAGTTTAAAATGTTTTTAAAAAATGACCTATCAAAATGTTTTCAAAAAGGTTTTCAAAAAGGTTTTCAAAAAGGTTTTCAAAAATCACCAAAACATATTTTTTAAAAAACCCTAACCTAACCCTGACAGAACTCGGCCAGAGTTCGGCCAGAGTTCGGTTGGTGGCCGTTTGATTTTTGAATTCTCTGGAACTTGGTCCTCCTGCAGTTGCGGATTTGACCGAGATTTGCTCATCGAGTTCTGCCCGAATTCTGCCCGAATTCTGACAGAGTTCTCCCTTTGGAATTCCTATAAATAGAGAAGGATTTCGATCATTTCAATTCACTCATTCACTTTCAATCTTCTCTCCATCTAAAGCTTTTAGCCTTCCAAAGAGTTTTCTAGAGCTTACAATTTCATATCCCAAGCCAGTTACAATCCTCTAGTCAATTTGCCAGTACGGTACGGTCTAGAAGTTTCTGAGAGATTGTAATTAGAAGGCTTGATTGAAGAATACCTCTTCACATTTGAAGTTGGACGAGTTCTTCGCATCAAAGCTCGCATTGTAGAAGTTGCAAGGACTTCGTAAGAAAACTTGCGATTTTTCCAATAGTAGATTCAACTGGTAGCAAGAGTTCTACCGACTGGATTAGTCCTCAACAGAGGGATACCAGTATACATCGCTGTCTTTGCGTTTGCTCTCTTAACTTTGCCTTTACATTATTTCAGTTGTGATTAATATTCTGTGATTGTGCTGCTAACATTTTTATTTAGCATTATTCTGCTGCCAACTCTATTCACCCCCCCTCTAGAGTATTACGCTTTACTATTTCGTTCCTACACTGGAGTTCGATGATGAGAGCACTATACTCAGCAACGTTATTGGTGTACGACTCATGAGAGAATATGCACGGTGGATGATCAGGCCATCGGAAGTGATGAGAACGACTCTGACCCCAGTAATGATCTCGCTTTTGGGTCCTATTCTTGAAGCTTCGTCAAAAAACATGTGCCAAACCGAGTTATCTGAGATGGCCTTGGACTCTAGGACTTCATCGGAAATGTCGTCATAGAGCTTCGATGCCCCTGGCACAGGATGTGCCGCCAAGAAGTCGGCCAATGCTTGGCCTTTGATTGCCTTTTGTAGGACGAACACCATGTCATAAGGAGTCTAGAGTATCGCCTATATGGCTAATCGCGAGTTTAAAGCCCCTGGTTTAATCATGAGGACTCTGAGGGGGTTAACTAGGGAGACGACGTGGATTGTCTGTCCGGCCACATAATGACATATCTTCTTGATGGTAAAGAGCAGATCAAGACACTCATTCTCCACAGGATTATACTGATGCTCGGCCCCAATCATGGTCTAGTTGAGATAGTAAATCGCCTGTTCGTGGCCTCAATTGCTTTTCTGGGCTAGCAAAGCACCAAGAGAATGGTGCATAGCTCAGACGTATGGCAGGAAGGGTCTCCCTACGACTGGTGCTACTAGTACTGGGGGACTAGTGAGGTACTTCTTGTTGTCATCGAAGTGCGCTGGCATTCTTTGGTCCATACATAAGAAACCCCTTTCATCATCAGTTTGGTGAAGGGTTGACATCGGCCAGAGAGATTTGCTATGAATCTTCGGATGTATGCCAGGCGTCCTTGTAGGCCTTAAAGCTCACAAACATTCTTTGGAGGAGCCATATCCAAGATCATTTTAGTCTTTTTTGGGTCAATATGAATACCCTTGGCTCAATAAAGCCCAGGAACTTGCCACTGGAAACCTCTAGGAAAGACTTCATCGGGTTCATCTTTTGTCGATGTGTCTGCATTAAGGTGAATATCGTCCTTAGGTCATCCAAATGATTGGATTTCTTTTTGCTCTTGACGGCAATATCATCAACTCAATATTCTACTGTCTTTCGGAGGTGCTTACGGAATATGGTGCTTATAGCTCGCTGGTATGTTGCTCC
This sequence comes from Iris pallida, assembly GCA_029216955.1. NCBI lineage: Eukaryota > Viridiplantae > Streptophyta > Magnoliopsida > Asparagales > Iridaceae > Iris > Iris pallida. Next base: position 16,477,562 of record JANAVB010027598.1, read on the forward strand.
TGTATTTTTCAACCCGAAGGGCATTATTGTGTAACAGTACACTCCTTTTGGAGTCTGGAATGAAGTATGCTTCATCTTTGGAGAACATTTTGATCTGGTTATAGCCTGAGAAACCAGCCATGAAGGACATGCACTCGAAGCCACACGTGTTGTCGATCATCACGTCGGTGATCGGGAGGGGAAACTGATCTTTTGGACAGGCGGAGTTGAGATCATTGAAGTCTATGCAGACCCAAACTTTCCCGTTCTTCTTAGTAACTGGGACAATGTTGGCCACTCAATCCGGGTGTTGCTCTTCGCGGATGATGCCACTCTCTATGAGTTTGTCGACTTCTTTTTTAATAGCTTCCATGACATTGGGGCAAAAACGATGCTGTTGTTGTTTGACCGGTTTAGTATCGGGTAAGATGTTGAGGTGGTGCATGGCGACTTGTGGGCCTAGACCCGGCATGTCCTCATAGCTCCAAGCAAAGACATCAATTTATTCTAAGATTAGCTGTATCAGAGATTCTTTGTCTTCTTCCGTCAAGCTTTTGTTGATGAAGATAGGTTTTGGGGAAGCGTCATCTCGTAGCACGACTTGGACGACTTTATTTTCAGTGGGAGGTTCGCGCTGTTCGAAGCGCCATTCCCATTATGATCCCAGGCGTTAAGCCTTGTGTTCATCTTCAAGGAATTCAAGCATTTGGTCTTCCTCTTCGACTGGGGGATCTGCAGAAACCATATTGACGGATAATATCTTTTTGAAGGCTCGGTCGATACTAGTATCAGAGTCCCAGTTTGAGGAGTCGGAAGAGTGTGAATGCATCAAGACCTCCGGTTCTGAACTCTCTGAAGTTGTTGTGGGTGTAACGTAACCCAACCCCCGGCGAGTACGTTGGTAGTAATTTTAGGACTTTTTCTTTGGAGTGCGAAGTCGTAGGAGAAGGCATCGGCCTTTGCCATAATTCTGTCCTCTGTTGTTGTTCAAGTCATAGCCCATCTTCTAGATAAGGTGTTTGGCTTGAGTAGTATAACAGTAGAGTTACATCTTATCGTTATCGAGTTCTGGTTCTGCCGGAGCCAGTCGCTGAGGATGCTCCATTCGACTGAAGATGATGGGTTCCTCCTCCTTCTTCCTTGCTGGAACCAAGAAGTAGGCGCCTTGAAGAGGGACAACTCAACTTGCGAGGTTAGTAGTTGTCACTTGTATTTGTAACATACATAGAGCGTTGTCTAAGAAATACCTAGTGTTCCAATGCGCACAAGAGTAATTCAAAGACAACTTCTTATTAATAAAATACAAAATTTTATTCCAAGGGATTACATCATCTAAAGAGTGCACCTCAGTATTGGCACACACGTAGTCTCCCAACTCTTTATCTGTGAGCAGTAGGGCTGTTGTGGGAGAAGGTAGAGGAGGTTTTGTCACGCCTCGGTCTCGTAGGACCGATCGTCCTCACTATGGCGTGATGCAGCATGAGCCTATATTGTGCTTGTGTAAGGCCAAGTCCAAAAATGGCCAATTGAAGCTAGGCCACATAGTTGCACAGAGTGTCCCCATTTGCAACGGAAACTAAATGAACACAAATTGAAACAAACTCAATAGTCTTTATTGATATTCAAGAAGTATTACAAGCGGTGCTAGGCCGAGATTACAAATCACTCAAGCTCTCTCTCTTAAAACATAAAAGGCGTGCCAAATGGCTTACAAGATGAAATGATTCATAGGGATGTTCTTATACATTATGTACCATATATGGTGCTATAGTCCTTTGCAACGCTCCAAGGCTCCAGAGTTAGCTCCACGCCTTAGCACGTTCGAAGGATGTCTCCGCACCCGACGTAATTCTTCCGTACCCTGAAAGTAGACTATGTGGTTACCTATACATTATTATGCACTGATAGGGAGGCTAGCTCGCCCACATGCTATCATTACCAAAAACGTTTATTTTACTTTTGTGCCCCATCTATCATTCATTGTCTTACTAATCATGCCTTAGGGTCAGTTTCATAGCATATTATTTAAGCCTATCTCGTGTTATCGATATCAAGTGTCGCATAAGAAAACATGCACAACTTACCGTACTTACCGTATGATCATCCCTATCCAAAATAAACCAAGTTAGACAAAATATTGTGCATTACCAATTGATAGGTTTGCATAAGTATTCAAAAGTGTCGAGGGCGGTGTTTCTGCCTCAGGTGGTAGCACGTTGTAGGCATGTTTCTAACTCATTTCTACAAAGTACTCAAGTTCATCAAGATGTGTTGTATTCAAGCTTGTTCAGAAGGCGTTTCGTTCAGTTCCACAGTTGTTCATCTTACTCAAGTTGTCGGGATGCGTTGTACTCAAACGATGTTTAGATACGTTCACTCAGTAACATAGCATGTTCAACTTTAGTCAGTTTCCTTTTTTCAATATAAGGTCTCGCACGCGGATTGCCGCAATCGAGCCAACTTAATCTATATGCATCAGTCGCTGACACCACAAGCCATTTGGACATGTTTCTTTTGGTACCCTTGTCCCTATTAGTCGGATGGTTTGTACACCTCTGTTAGGCCATGTAATACTCGATCCACGTCGCTTGAATGACCAGGCCACATTCAAACATCACATAGCCCCATTTGATTACTATCTTGATCTTTGCCATGGCATCCTTATTCACTTCCTTCTCCCGTGCACTGGTTGTCCACGACCATTTCATATTATCATGTCATTTTTAACTTAATGGTTGTCTTTGAGCCATAGGTTGTCTTTGAGCCATAGTCGATTACCGACTAGGTTGGTAGCAGCATCCGTGCAGCACGGGTAGCGAGCCCCGTTGCACGTCCCCGTCATACCTGTCGCTAATCCTTATTTCCTTTCTTTCATTCATTTATTCTTTTCTTTCTTTCACTTGATTATTCGTTCATTGATTCATTCACGTATTCTTTCATTCATTCATTGATTCCTTTATTCACTTATTCGTTCATTCGATACATTATGCAACTCCCTGTACGGGAACCGCCTTGGCGTCCCATCGGTCCCGAAGCCTTTTAATGTTGCTATACTCTACTCGGAACGACTATGTCAATAGTCTTCCTTTTTTTTATTATGGCAAACCATTCATTGTTTCATGTCTCAAGTTGTGGTATGATTCTAAGTGACAAGCCTTTCGTTCATAGTTGAACGTATAAGTAAATGCACGAGCGTGGAGTGCGGTACGAGAGTTTGCATATTTCCAAGTTGTTTTCCACGTTCTATATAAGCAAACTAGATGGAATTATTCCCTTAGCTAGGTGCATTGAGTCATTTTATTAGCATATACGGTGTTATATTCTAGCGATTCTAGCAACATTGTCCGTATTATTATGTGTCTAGGCTAAGTAACGACAGGTTCATTAGAGCCACCCACCTTAGCGATGATCGAATGGGCCGAGTGAGACTCCGAACGCGCCTTTGAAAGTCTAAGTCTAGATTCTCCTGAAGGGCCAAGTCCACTGCATTTGCCTTAGGTGAGTCATTTTGCCGAGCAAGACGAGGTTCGGGTCGTTGCACTTACGCCGTTTGAGTCGGCATTCCGCTAGGGCGGAGCGGGTCATTACAGGTTTTCCCTTCAACTAGATTACCAATAGAGGTGTAGTCGGAGGTTCCTGCGACTTCAGAGTTAATTTTGGGGCCTTCCGGGAAAGCCTTATTTGCATAGGCTCGTGGCTAACGGCTGATATTATCGAGGGTGACCGAGCCGGAGCCATGCCTCAAGCTTGATGACGAGAGGAGCTGATGTTTTGGAAATGTTTTCTTCAAACGAACCCTCAATGGTTCTTCTGCGATAGTTGTACTTTACGATACAGTATCTGCCTCATCGTCGGCATTATTGGCATCATCGTCCTATGGGGCTGACTTGTATAGCTCAACATCTGTACAATATGCTTCGAGTCCTCAGAATGGGTCGATGTCAGCGAACTCGATTTTGATGGTTTCGTTGCTGGCCACTTACTTCATTCATTGATTGAGAGTGGACGGTACGATCATATACTCATGAATCCTTGGTCGTCCCAACAATATGTTGTAGTTTATATCGGCGTCAATAAAGTAGCAAGTCATGTCAGTCTAGAGATCACCTATTTGGCATTTCAGGCGAATCTTGCCCAGGTGCTCACTCTTTCCAGCATTGAAGCCGCTGATTGTAGTATTTAATGCAGTCAGTCGATGCATTGGGATCCCCAAAGCTTGGAGTAAACTCTGAGGGATGATGCTAAGAGAAGATCCATGGTCGATGTGGATGTGATCAACCTTAATGGCACCAACATACCCTATGTATTACAGGGGCCTATTGTGCCGGTTGTTCTTCAGCAATTTGTCCTGCTGGGTGAAGGTGACGTTAGGAATGACCACCACCACATTGTGACAATGTGGGCATGCAGCAGGGTCTTTCTTGGGCGGTTGCACTTGAGTGAGGACGGAGTCAGCGTTCTGTATAGCTTCGCTGAGGGCATCTCGAGTCTCTTTGGAGAGATGGAGGAGCTCGAAGAGTGACAGTCGAGCCGAAGTATTGGCCAGCTGCGCCAATATGTCATAGGGTTTGATCAGTCCTACTATCGAGTCTTTTTTTAGAGGTTTATCAAAGCAAACCTCCTTCCCCTTTTGATTGTCTGTGGTTAGGGCTTGAGACGGACCAGCTTCCGAAGTATCGGAGGCGGTGGCCGCAACATGGGGTGGTGTTTCCTCCTCCGGAGCTTGATTTTCTTCTCGTTGGTGAGCAGAACGAGTGGTAACCAGAGTGTCATCAGTCGATGTAGAGACCATACGACATAACTTGACTTTCTTCCCTTTGACAGAGTACGCTGCAGGCACCACCATGTCTGGGGCGAGATCATGATGGATCCACATCACTTCGCCTCGCGGTATTATAAATGGGATGAGGCCTTGAGCGTTGTCATAGGCCGGTAAAAGATTGACTAATTCCGTCGTTGCTCTCGCAATAGGGACTACGCCATCTTGAGCCTCTGTTCTCAGAAAACTTTCGAACTAGAGAGTGACCATGTTGGCAGTAACAGTCTTTTTCTCGTAGTTGAGCAAAATGACCTTGGCTTCGATGAGGCGCTGGATCTGTCTTTTCAACACATAGCAGTCACGTGTCGAATAGTGAACATACTGGTGGTAATAGCAATATTTTGGATTGTCCACCTTTCCCACTTCATCTGGACGCTTAGGAGGCGAGAGTTGAAGGCTGCCACCCTTCGTCAGCAAATCGAAGAGTTCTATTGTGTCTTCGTCGTTGAAGGAGTATGTCTCTTTCGGCCTCTGCGCTTCAACCGACTTAGGGTTTATTATTGCGGAACCCTTGGAGATGTTGACGGTCATGGCTTGTTTCTCTTTACCATCCTTGGGAGCGGGATTGTTGCAAGATAAGCGCCTCTTTTTGTCTTCAAGCAATGGGAATCTCAGTCCCAATAGCTGTGCGTCTCGAGCTTTCCTTTCCGCTACGTCTGCCTCTGTAATGAAGGGCGTCTACTCTATACAAGGAGTACTGTTTCACAATTGGATGGCAGGAATCATGTTTTTGTGGTAGGAGTCCATAAGCATAGGCTCTGGTATACCAGGGGTAATCTTAGAGTGGCCTGGCGGAAGCGCTCAATGTATGCGCATACAGGTTCCTTCCCCTTCTGGACAATGTCCATGAGATTCGACATTATCATGTCCATTTCTCCTTCGTAGAATCGATTAAGGAATAGGCGCTTCAAGTCTTCGAACGACGAAATATAATTGTCCAGAAGGCTACAAAACCATTCATAGGCCACCCCCTGCAGTGCTCCAACGAATATATTGGTAAGGAGAGCATCATTTTTGGTAGATGCCCTATTACTGAGGTGAAGTACCTCAAGTATCGATGGAGAGACTCCTTTGCATTGAACGACATAAGCGACTGAGGATTGTATTTGGGAGGATAGATCATAATATCCTATTCGGCATGATATGATTGCCGACTCCCCATCTTTTGAAGTGATTCTTGCTTTCTTCTGGCATCGTGGCGAGCATACAACTCTTTGAGGGCCTGCTGTACTTCACTCTACATTATAGGTCCTGTTGTTGATGGAGTAGATGATGGGGGCACTGCTTGACTCAGGATGTGGGGCACATTGGACCCGCCGTTAGTCTCTGGGTCTTGGTTCGCAGGAGCGGAGACAGCAGGTGTCAACTTCTCCTTGATCTCCAAGACGACGGAAGCCAAGGACTTCATAGTATTGTTCAACGTATTTAGGCCCGTCTTGAGAGCTTTTATACGTTTCGGCTGACTGGATCCTTCGCTACTGTCCATGTTATCGCCTCCGCCATGAACATGGATATCACGTACGGATGGGTAGAAGGGATGGTAGATCTTTTGCTTCTTGGCCCAGATGCCTGAGTCCCGTCGTCTTGAGGATAAATCGTCAGATTACAATTAACCTCAGATTCGTTATAATTTCTACCCCCAGCTTTTTGGCTACCTGTGCCTATGGAGGTATCTGTGTCATACTGTCCCTCATTGGATTGGAAGGTAGGATTGTCATGAATGGTGGAGGGTTGGTCAACCCCAGCCAATGTTGCATTCGCAGCATCACCCCCTTGCGCCAAGGATCCAGATTTGGCAAACGTGCCTTAGAATACACCCATACTGGGTACCGCTGTCTTGCTACCCCCAGGCTGATTTTTGGGCTTGTTGGCCGACATGGAACGATTCTTGGAAAGTTTTTTGAGAGACGGAGAAGCCCGCACCGCGTTGCATAAAGCAATACATAATTCAACTTCTTCTTTTCCAGATACCATCGATTGCAGTCTTTAGAAGATGTAACGCCTCTTTGGTGGCGACACGGCTGTTTGGCAACAACAGCAGTTAATGCTGATCAGGGTGCAGTTGTGCCTTGGTTTAGATACGCCTTACGTCGCAGATCCCACCCTCGCTTTACGCTTGTGGGGAGTCGTTGAGATCTCCCCTCCTGTACTCCTTTCATGCGCACAGGGAAGTTACACGGAGGAGTGAGGATGTGGAGATAGCTTCTCCCTTCTTAGTTCCTGTGCGTGAGACATGTTTAGGTCCTGATTAGTGAGTCACTGATGAGGTAGACTCCTTTCATGCTTACAGGAATACTGTTCGCACGAGTCTATCTCGATAGTAGGTACCCCCTGGCTTGAATCGTGCGCATGAGCGCTCATGTGACAGCTGGGTTTCATCGGCGAGGCATCAAAGCACTCGGACCAGTTTTGTATAGCTTCCCATTAGATGCATACGTGACTTTTAACGCGGGCCTTTAGTCTGTCGTTGGCATAGCACTTTGATCACGCAAAGCATGTGCTGCCTTGGATTTCTTCCTACTACCCCTAGAAGGTGCGTAGCATTCATAGTTCAACAGAGTGGTTGGCATAACACTGGCCGTGTAAGGCATGTGCCGCCTTGGACCTCTTTGTATTACCCCTAGAAGGTGCATAACGTTCAGAATCCAACGTAGCCTTACCCGATGGGTAGGCAATTCCGCCAAAGACAGAAGTTTTTGCCTGTGCAGCCTCCTCCATTCATGGGTGGACCACGGTGCGCTTCTTTCGACGTTATGCTTTTGTCAGACCCGTCGTAGGGGAGCCGTACTCCTCGCTGCAGTTTCACGAAGTGGTAACTGAGCGAGGCGACCTGTCAGCAGCAGCTAAAATATTCATCTGGGCTTCGTTATTTAGGGGGTTCTGGAGCGTAGTCCCCTCTGTCGTGCTGTTCTTTGCAGTTGCCGTCGGCACCTAGGTGCGTCGAGTCTTCTTCGGTTTTACGATCCAATTCGAAGGGCTCGACTTCTTCTCAGAAATTAGATCTTCAAAATCTTGTTGGTCAAAACGTACGTCCAACGTCTTCTGAGAAGATCCTAGCAAGTTGTCGTCAGATTGTGCCACCACCTTCTCGTTGGAGGAGAAGGAATTCTCCAGTAGAGTTGCCATCTTGTTTGCCATAACAAAAGGTTATAGGAACTTCTTGTATATTAAACGTAAAAAAAGTACAATCGATTCCTAAACAGGAGATCTAAGTACAAAGTTTTCTGGGGCAGTATGGCGGTAGAGATCAAGCACTACAGCGACTCCTTTTCTCCGTTGATGATCTGACGATGAGTTAAACTTGCTCTGGCTTTCTGGTGCTTGTGATTGGAACTCTGGGGTTACCAATTAAGAGGATGTCAAATTTGTGAAGATTTTGAAGCTTCTTTATCGAAGGAAAACTCCTTCTATTTATTGGAAAGCACATATACTATGTGCATAAGGATTGTACAGGAATGCTGCACATATAGATATGAGAGAATCTCGAAGTTGCAGAGTGAGGGCTATTACTAAGCTGACATGTGGCAGATGCTGGGATTCTCCTTTATCAAGATCTTGGGGAGAATTATCAACATGACCGAATAAATGGCACGTGACGTGTGTTCACCATTGATCAGATGAACCTGAGAAGATTCTGTTTCTATCCTTGAAGTTAGATTATGTCTTATCTTAGGGGGTCATTGATTAAAACAAACCAATTGGATATGACCCTCGTCTATAAGAACAAATTTTGTCCTTATCCGTGGTTTAAACAAACCGATAGAATATTGCTCTTATTAACAGAATCACACTCTGTCATATCTTAAGAGTGGTGGTTTTTAAACAAGACAATCTGAAAAGGACATAAATACCCGTCTGGCCGTGTGGAACCTCGTCACCCCCGTAAGACTATGCTTCTATGCGAGCTGTGCTTCTAGCGAGGCTTTGAGATCACTGCACTTCTAGGCGATAAGTAGACTATGCTTCAGGCGATGGAGTCACTCCGCTTTTAGAGTGACGAATGGACAAGTGTTTCAGGCAACGTAGTCACTGCGTTTTTAGAGCGACAAGTGAACTTGTGTTGTAGGCAACGGAGTTACTGCACTTTTAGAGCGACGAGTGGGCTTATGCTTTAGGCAACGAAGTCTCTGTGCTTTTAGAGCGACGAGTGAACTTGTGCTTTAGGCAACGGATTTACTGCACTTTTAGAGCGATGAGTGAACTTGTGCTTTAGGCAACGGAGTCACTGCGCTTCTAGAGCGACGAATGGACTTATGCTTTAGGAAACAGAGTCACTGTGCTTGAGAGTGTCGAGTAGACTTGTGTGTTGGACAACCAAGTGTCAGATGAAGGAGCCTTTAAACGGGTTGCGCTTTTGGATGGGACGGAGGGTGCTGCGCTTCTAGGTTGAAGTGAGGGCACAGTGAACTGGCTGCACTTCTGATTCGAAGGAGCTAGTTTCTGGCAAAGTTATAAGAGCAATTAATGACTGCACTTTTGATGGACGAGTCGGTCATCCTCTTTTTTAATTACCACCGTCACTTGGGAAATTCAAGAAGTCTGTGGCCTAGGATTCAGTCGAATGAACCTATTAAATGAGATTCATTGTACTGAGTCTTAGGTTCATCCCATTAATTTTGGAGTCTTTGACCGACGGCCACGTGGCATGTAGGTTGGACCACACTCAACCTATATAAAAGAAAGCTGTTCTGAAGGGTTGTTTCTTCTATCTTTTAACATTCCTACTGCCATGCTCGATCCCGACTTGGCTTCGAACGGCCGTTGGCCTTGCACAAGTCGACTGTTGGTTTTGGATCCCTTCCTTCCAAGAAGCTATGTGCTTGTAGAAGAACTGCTGCTGAGTTCTGAGATGTACTTGAGCGTTTGACGTAAGGAGTTCGAACCTGAACAACATCTTGGAGGTCTTCGAGATCCAAGCTTTCGGGTTTAAATTGATTGCCAAACCGAAGAGCCATAGGTTATGTTCTGTCATGCTCAATGGCGGTGGCAGCTTGTGCTCTAGACTGAGTTCTTTCTCGGGCCAATAGCTGCTTCAGGAAGTGGCTCACTCTGACAGTATTGTGCGTCTGGGGGGCTACACATCTGTGAAGATTAACCCCTTATAGATTTTTAGGTGCTTTAGTTCTTTTCATGATGAATCTATGATAGATCCTTGTAGAAAAAAGTTCTTTTCATGTAATCATGACGAAACTGTAATAGATTCTTATAGACATGATTTTAATAATGAACTCTTTATGACCCATCTGTTTTGATGATCTATCTGCACTTTTGGTGTACCTGCGCTTTTGTGAAGCCATGTGTAGTAGGGACGCCACCTGCGCTTTTTCATGCTTCTACAGTAGGGACGACCTCTTTATCCTCATCGATGTCTATATATATGCAGGTTTTAGGTTGTATCATAATTCATAGGACATTGGATCCTTGATCAGATTGGATGGGATTTGAATCATACATCCTTATCAAAATTGAATTTGTTCTTCTTAAATTTGAATTAGAAACTATCCATCCCAGTCCGTTTCTAGGGAGGTAAGGTAGGAGGATTTTGAAGGGGATTGGTTTTATATGATTTGAGATCGAGATGCGAAAGAGATTGATTTTATGTGATTTGAAATCTAGCTACAAGGGCTCTATTCAAATCCTAATTCAGGAGATTTGAATGTTCCTATTTGCAAGGACCCCCTTCCTCTCAAAGAAATTGTAACACCCTATTCAAATCAGACTATTTGCTTATACACAATTATTACACTATTATGTAAGGTATTAATATAAATATAATTTGGCTAATGGTTGGAGGAGAACAAAACAAGACTCCTTTTAATTAGGAGACCAAATTCTAGCTAGATAAGATTAGGATTTGTGATAAATAAATTCTTCACTTGGTTTAGATCAAATATAGAATTTTAAAAAGTTGTTTAATTTAATCTAAATAAAATAATTGATCATACCAATACTTTAAATTAACCCTTAGTATTATCAAATAGTTTGAATAGTATGAATTAAAATCTAGCTCAAATAAAAGATCAACATAATATTTAGTATTGTAAATAATCTTAAAATTAAATTTCATAAAATCAATTATCAAGATATTGTTAAGAATAATTCAAATACTTGTAAATCTTCATAAATACAAAAGTAAAAACTAGATTAATTAAATCTAACCATATAACTCAAATTGAGTTTTCTATAATATCAAATATTATTTAAAACAGGTTTCATAAATTCAAATCATAAATTATAAATTAATAATCCTAGATTTTTTTAAAATATAAAATAAATTTGACAAATCGCTTTTCTTTTCTAAAATATCTATAATAGAATTTGAAATTAAATTTTATTTTCTAAAAACTGAAATAAAATAAATTTTTTTTAAAGATTTCGGGAAGAGGGGTTACAACAGGTTTGGCTCACCAACCAAGTCAACGATTTGGATCCGAGGCAAGTATACTCCTTATATTTCTCAATACATTATAAATACAACATTTTCCTGTATGACATGTTTCATATTAGGACACGATTTGACATGTGATTGTGTTTAGTGATCGTAATTGTGTTCCTTGATCCTGATTCATGGTTATTGTTCATAGTCGTGATCTTGACTTGTTTATCGTATATTGATCATGACTTATCGTACATTGATCACGACTTATTGTTATTGATTGTTCGTGTCTTGGGGAAGGGAAATGCCAAGTAGGTATGTGGTCACACCCAATTGATATCATACATATCATAAATAGTACACATATACCTCACGTATGTCGTGTCGTACTCCTGTTGTTAATAGCCATTTTCGGATGTGCTGTATTACCCCAACCGACCACATAATGAACATGCTATTTCAATTGTACATGGTTTATACTCGTGTTTTTCTTGATCATGGTTATTCTCATAGTTATTCATGTTGCAGGTTGCATTGTATGACACTGTCTCGTGTCACGTACTCTGGTTCATTTATTTTTTGTATTTACTTTATTGCTTTATTTTGTATCGTGTAACAATTGTTTGGAGGGTTGGACATTGCTCCTTTCCTGACTGGATCGTTGACAAATTGGGCCAGGGCTTGAGGACATGACGTGGATGGATGAAAACTCGAGGAAGGTTCTGAAAGACTCTAGAAGATTAGGAAATAATACTTTTGATGTATCAGATGGTTTGGATAAAGACAGATGTATTAGATGTATGAGTTATTTAAGGATATGAATTAGCATATTTGTCTCTGGAGATGGAACAAGTAGATGTACTCAAAAGTGATAGTGGATGCTGTGGTCGTGTGTTAGCTTGGTTTTAGTTTTGTTTCTTGTCTAGTTTTATGATTGAGCTTGTGATTAATTAGAGATTTTTGAGGTCTAGACAGCTAACAACAGCCAATTTTGGGGCACAGGCTGGACGGACTCACAACCCATAACTGAACATGTGGGAGCGGGGCATGACACAAGGAGGTTTCGCTAGGGACTGAACCGTAAAATTCGCATCTTGGTCACTACCAATGGTGCGAGTAGTTATGCAGGGATGGTCTCTATTGCCCAGAGGGTGGAGGTTGACCTAAATCTTTTCCTGAAGAGAGATTATGACACCACTGGAGGTGTGAGTCACCCGGGACCGCCCAAGCGTCAGAATACCCAGATGAGGACCTTTACACAATAGTTACCCCCGAGAGCCCCAGTTCTGCAAAGATAGACTGTGTATATTCCTATTTGTGACCATTGTCAAAAGAAAGGAATAACTGGGAGGTTTGCCATCGACGATTGGGACAGTATTTACTTTATGGGGGGACTGACCATAAGGCTAGAGATTGCACCGCTCCTTGACCAGCAGCAGGCCCAATTCCACCTCAGAGAGGTCCCGTAGTTGCACCTTCAGGACTTCCACCGAAAGGGCCACCCCTGCCTACTCAGCAGCAGTAATTTTTCCAGCATAATAGCAGAGGGGTGGACGACCATATGGTCGAGCCTTTTCTGTGACTACAGATGAGGCAAAGCCAGTAACAACTGTGATTACAGGTAGTATATTGCTCAATTCCTTTCCCGCCATTGTACTATTCGATTCTGGAGCATCACACAGCTTTATATCACTTGAGTTCATGCATAGACACCATATGGTACCTGTATTTTCTAGGAGGAATTGTAGAATCCTAACCGATAGAGGTATAGTTTCTGTCAGTGATGTGTGTGATTGTCCTATTAGCATAGCCGAAACAGAATATATGACTCAGTTCGTTGTAATGCCACTTCCAGGATTCGATGTAGTCCTTGGTTGTGTGAGCATTTGGCCTCTATAAATTGCCACCAGAGGAAGGTAATATTTAGGCCGCTAGGTGAGATACCATTTGAGGACATGAAGAGTGCTACAGAAAGATCAAAGAGAGTCAGCTTTGGAGCATTTGTGGAAGAGAAGACGCTACCGCACCCCTCCTATCAGAGTTCCTAGATGATTTCCCTAAATATTTGCCAGGGTTGTCGCGAGACTGGGTAATCGAGTTCACTAACGATTTAGTTCCCAGATCATCACCAGTTTCCCAGAATTGCTACAGGGTTAATCCTAAGTAGGCAAATGAGATGAAGGCACAATTGACGAGTTAAAAGGAAAGGGTTTCATTCGATCGAGTGCTTCTCCCTGGGAGCACCGGTTCAATTTGTGCCTAAGAAGGATGGGACCGTCAGGATGTGCATTGATTACAGAGCCCTCAACAGCATCACCATTAAGAATAGATATCCTTTGCCTCGAATTGATGAGCTCTTTGATCAGTTGGGTGGAGCCAAGGTCTTTTTCAAAATTGACCTTCGATCCGGGTATCACCAAGTGAAAGTCAGAGAACATGATATTTCTAAGACTGCTTTCAGTACCTGGTATGGACAATATGAATTCCTAGTTATGCCGTTCGGACTCACTAATGTCCTAGCTGTCTTCATGAACCTTATGAACAAGGTTTTCCATCAGTACTTAAATAAGTTTGTGGTGGTCTTCATAGATGATATAATGATCTATTCTAAGACACATTACGAGCATGAGAAGCATTTGAGGATAGTTTTGGAGACTTTGAGAAAGGATAAGCTATATGGGAAACTCTCGAAATATGAGTTCTTCCTAGATAGAGTAGAATTTTCGGGGCATGTGGTGACTGGGAAAGGCATCGCAGTGGATCCGAAAAAGATCGACGCAGTGAAGTCATGGGCTACTCCTAGTTCAGTTGCAGAGATCATGAGCTTCTTGGGTCTAGCAGGATATTACAGGATGTTTGTATAAGACTTTTCCAATATTGCAGAACCAATGGTTTGGCTCACAAGGAAGGATAAATAATTTGTTTAGACCGAGGCATGTCAGGCAGCTTTTGAAGAATTGAAGAAGCGGTTGACTTCGGCCCATATTTTAGCTTTACCATTAGGATCAGGAGGGTTTATCATTTATAGTTATGCTTCAGGAAAAAGGCTTGGGCTGTGTATTAGAGCAGAACAAGAAGGTGATGGCATATTTTTTGAGACAGTTGAGACCCCATGACAAGAACTATGCCACCCATGACCTGGAATTTATAGTGATCATTTTTGCTCTGAAGCTTTGGAAGCATTAGCTCTACAGAAAGATAGTGGAGATATTCACAGATTATAAAGCCTGAAGTATGTCTTCACCCAAAAAGGAGATGAACATGAGACATCGGAGATGTTTAGAGCTAATGAAGGACTTTGACATTGACCTTCAGTATCATCCAGGAAAGGCTAATATTATCACAGATGCACGTAGTCGATATCCTGTGGCGATATTTCTAACCATAAACCGACATCTTCTCAAGGATTTAGAGAGCCTGGGGATAGTAATCATTATTCCAGGGATCGAAGGACAGCTGATGAGCATGCAAATGCAATCCAGGATGATAAAGAAGATCAAGGAAACCCAGTTTCTTGATGAGGATCGTCGTGGAATTAGGAAACAAGTTCGAGCAGGATTATTGGATGACTTTGACATAGCAGATGATGGTACCCTTAGGCACGATACTAGATTGTGTGTGCCGAAAAGGAGCTTGAGAGAGGAAATCATGCAGAAAGCTTACCAATTGCAGTACTAGATGCATCTATACTATGATTTACTTATTGTGCTTTAAATTATTATAATACAACTATTAGTTATATATCTTTCCTTGTCTTTCAATATGCTTTGGACCTAGTCTTAGCGGATTACCTTTTGTCAGTGCCATTCGGGAGGGAGAAGACAGTAGATGTATGGGCTACCCAAATCCAAAAGCCGTAGTAACTGCGTACTACGGTAGTCGTGTCGCGACGATCACTAGCCTCGAGCTATGTGGACTGATGGATCATGTGGGCCGCTATCCTCGAGTTATGTCTGCTGATATAATGGTAATTGACGTGTGCATATTTGTGAGTTGTGAGCTAGTCATGGGAGAGTCAGCCTTTACCTGCCCATACATTGAAATGTCTTCTAAATTTGCATATTAGAATGGTTAGGTCACACTCTGTCCTAGTTATGGCCTGGGGCAATGTCACATCACGGAATAATGTGCTACCCCTTGTCCTTCTTTGGTTGTAGGGGCAGTCCACTGTTTCGATGATGGGATATTGGGCCGTGTTATGGTTGGGACACTTTACTTTTACCTTGGGACTTCATAGTATATTTAATATCCAGTTTATATGGCATGTTCTTTATGTATCTTGTTACGTCCCTCTGAGGACCTGGTGATCTTTCCAGGTGTGTGCTTTCATATCTTTTCGCAGGTGCTCTAGCCAAGATCGAGGTCTTCCCTTTCTATTGAGGAGGATTGCTCTTGGATCTTCTATTGCCATTTTTATCAATGCTTTCCTTGTATATTTTTCTCTCATTTAAAATGGTTGGTAGAGGATTTTTTTCGTCCAACTGCATGTACAAATGACAAATTCATAGTTTATTTATATTATTATTCTCTCATTTTTATGGATGAGATTTAGTTGTCATGGTTTACTGTATTTTACAGCTTATGTACACATACGAGGATTCTACATATTGGAGTATACTTTGTATGTATACAGCTGGCATGTCTACGTACTTAGTTATAAGTACTTTAGGACTGGGACATTACATATTTTTGTGGTGGCCTATGCAGGTCAAGTTTGCCGTTTCGGTTACGTTACTGTACCGAACGGGCCTGCATATAGGATTAGAATATAGGTGTCTCATCCACATACTTGACCTCCTTCCGTGATTTCATTTTTCGAACTCCCTTTTTGACTACGTTGATTTCCTTCTGCTTGATTCCTTTTCCACCATAAAGTTTATCTTTATTTCTTCGTGCTTGATAAAGGTTATGAAGATGACTCGTAATAAGGTACGCATATATGTTATATTGTCCAAATCGCATTATTAGTCGAACTCTTATAAGTTGGGTAGAATGCATCATGACCTACCATCCTCGTTGTCCTTACGACCCTTTCAAAAAGAATATAAAAAGATTACCTAGACTATAGAGCTTAAGGGTCCATACCTCATTATATTAACCAACTCCTTAGACAAGAAGACAGTAGGACAACTGTAGAGGCAAGAACACCTGACGAGTCTTAGATTCCGACGAACTTGAACTACCTGTGCCTTCTTTCAATCATAGATCACATGAACTTATATTTTATTGACTAACTTGACTGATGCTGCTATTATATCATAGTTTTTGCAAGCTTACTACTTTATCAAGCTTGTTCAGGACATGTATTTATTGGGGACGCCCACTAGCATATTGTTTAATTAGAATCGGTACATTATGGCCTGATCAACCTTAGTGCACTTGGTTTGCTCTTCATATGATTAACCCATGCGTAACGAGATATAGATGCCTCTAAGATCTCATCCGCCACTGCCTTGACAACTCTCTTTGAATTATTCAAATCACCCTTGGGACCCCGTATCCGCATTCTATCCCCTCACCCTTGAACTCCTTATTGTTTTTCCGCTTTACCTATTTTGGAAAAAACAAAGGCTCGTATATGAAGGAAGATAGACACCAAACTGCCCCTTAGTTCACCATTCCACCTATATCCATGAAGGCTATATATGCACAATCGTTTTTCGTCTATTCAAAAATCAGAGAAACATCTTCGTAATTGATTCATATCTACCATATCACGTTACCTCGAGTATTATTCCTTGTACTCAAGGCCCAAGCACGATATCACAACTTTTGAATTTCTTCGCACTTCTTCTCACTTCATCTTGACTTAGTTTTTAGTTCAAGAAATAAAATTTGGAAGAGCATATATTGTAAGCCCTACTAGAATTTTAGGATTTACTAGGATTACCGGTTATAAGTTGGTTCCCACTAGGATGATAGTCAGTGCCTCATGAACACCCACTTTCTATTTAGATCATTTTGATGTCCCTGACCGTGACATGGATATTCGGAGCCCGAGACCAGCTCTTACCTTCCAACAAAATTTACATACAAGACATAGACGACACCACCTTCATGTAGACATATCATGTCCCACCAAAACACGTCCCCTTGTACTCTATTTTTAGGATACGACTTTTAGGTCAAAAAGGACTAGCTATAACCCTTACCATAATACCGATATAATTTTTTCCTTCAATTAGAGACTCAACCTCGACTTAACCCTTTCGAACCAATATATGGTTGTGATCTACTCGAAGCCCACTACGCACATGTCATTAGTGTGCCACTCAATTGGGTCCCCTTGTGCTACTTAAAAACAAAAGTTACGGAAGGCATATTTTTGTGCTTAAGGAACCTAGTGAACCAACACTTTTGGCAATTAGCCCAACCACTTGAGTTGAAACCTATTCTAGTGTACCTTAACCTAATAGGAGTGGTTCAGATTGATTTTATGATATCTTTTCTAGCCAATTTAGATTAAAACCCAAGATTCCTTCTATCAAAGGCTGATGTCCAAACTAGGAAACCCATTAAACCCAGTTGAACCCATCCATGCATATCGCTATATTTGGACTGTAAGACCAAACTGTATACAATAGGTCACCTATTATGTAGTCTCCATCTCATGGCCCACTAATTCTCCTTCCATAATTCCCCTAACAGCATACATTGGTAACCTTTATTAGGAGATGAATGGAACCCCATTGTACTAACTTGTTTACGGTTTTGCTTGACCAAGGCATCTCCTATTGCCTTGATAAAATATAGTCAATATATAGACAATATTAAATAAGTAACACCTAGGATTCTCATATAGTTAATGACTATGATTAGAAGTACCCCTAGTCCTTATACATCTCCTTCAAATTTAATCCTCTTAGAAGTCCTATTACCATGCTTTCCACGATTAACCAATTTCCGTAAGATTGAGTAGAACCTTGAACCTGGTATACTCCATCATTTAGAATGGGATGCCAAGCTTGGATTCTATTAATAACCGTTCTTCCATCTGTTTGAAAGTTGCGATAAAATATTTGTATTGCATTTTTATATCCATTGCTCGTGTGTTTAGATAACTGCGATAAAAGATTGCAAACGTGAATCTTCAAATTTTGCCCTATCATAAAATTGTGCTTAGTATCAGTTTTGAAACGGAAACACCTGAAGTATATAGGCAAGCCTCTATAAGAAACATAGTGTTCTTTGTATTAGCAAGCAATTGGAATGGATTAGCTCTAAGGTAGTTAATAAATCAGTGTTTCATAACGTCCACTCCAATATGTATCAATTGATACTCTCTACCATTTCTTTAATATTTGAAGCACAATACTAGTCTTTTCCTTCCCACAAACTCCATACTCATGAAATAGACTAGTCAAACTACACACATGACATATATGTCCCACACAGACACACTATCTTGTGCTCCATTTTAATTACACCATATGTATGACACGTTTTCCCTTAGAACAAATCATAGTTGTCTATTTTTATTTTATTTAATTTTAATCATGCAATATCGACCAATTCTTTTAACTAAATTAAAATGATACATGCGAGACGCTCACATATATGACCTGTGCATTCCACCCTAGCAAGCACACGCCTCCAATACGATATCAAATACCAACCCACATACCCTAGCCATTATGACTTAATGGTCCCAAACACTTAGCAAATCATATTTTATAATAAGGATTTGCGCTTATTATAAACCTTCATCCCTTGGCCCATTTATTATTCCTTCCCTGCTGAACTCTTCAGTCTCATCTTTTAGTTACTCATGTTAGGTGAAGAGTGAAATCCATTAACCCGACACGTTCTAGTCGAACATGAGATGCCTTCTACCTTGTAAAAATATGGCCCAATAGGAACGTTGTTAAACAGTAGTAATTTTCCTATAAAAGTTATTGACCACGAACAACATAGAAATATCTAGGATTCCTTTAGAATTTGTGACTACAGTTACAAGTGCCAAATATTTTGGGCCTCTCTTTGTAAATTGTCCTCCTCAAAAGTCCTGTAATGACGATTTTTTACGGTTAGCCAACTTCTATAAGTTGGGTAAGGCCTTGAACCAAGAATACCTTATCCTATAGAATATTAAGCCAATGTGGATTAATTTTAGAACTACCTCCCTCTTTTCGGAAACCGAGATACGAATTTATATACCTACCCTCCCTTGTATTAAATCCCGTATTTTGTAGATATTAAGATTATTTTGATTTCGAGGACGAAATTTTTATAATTTGGGTAGGATGTAAGATTCCATTTTTATTTAGATATTTATTTCTTATTATTTCAATTATTGGGGAAATTTTTTATTATTGATTTATTATTATTTAAATTATGAGTATTTAGGATTATTATAAAAAAATATAATAATATTCTATAGAAGAATGGAGTATTGTTATTTTCTTTAATCCTATATTATTAGAAAATATTTTTAGATTTAAAATGATATATTTTTCCTAATTATTAGGGAATATTTTTAGTTTTAATTTATAACAAGAAATAGTTGTATTAAAAAGGTTTTTATTTTATATAGAAATCAAAATAAAATAGTTACATAATACTCTCAAAAAATATAGTACAAAATATTTTTATTAAGGATTGTGATTTCAAAAAAAATATTAATAGGATTTTTTTATATTATTTTTTTTAGGTTTAAAATAAGAGAAGGAAAAAGGAAAAAAAAAGGGGCCATGTATTGTTCCCTTGCGGGAATAGTAACAGGCAAAACCCGTGCCCTCTGCTTCTAAGCTGAGAGGGGTTTGTGTGTATATATATACACAACAACCCAACAAGGAAACAAAAAAAAACCCTAAACCATCGATCTTGGTAGCCGCCCCAACCCCAAGCGAACCACCTGAGCCAGCGCGCTGTCGTCGGGCATTACTGGCCGACCGACGGTGGAGCAGATAGTCGTGCGCGCACCAGACAGCAGCAGAAGCGACAGTTCATCGCCTCATCTTCGTGGCAATGTTCTTGTCTTCCCAGTACACTAATTCGCGAACCGTCTTCTCCGGTACAACCTCGACTTAACCTCCTTCAATCACTGTTAAGTAGTTTATTTGCGAATGAAATGAATTCACAGGAAAATTGAGTTGAAAATAGGGAAAAAATTATTTTTCTGAAATATCAAAAATATGACGAATCAGTCCAAAACCCTGTTTTGGAAGGGAATTTTCGAACAGTAAAATAAGAATTTTAGAAATATACCCAAACGACTTTATAGACAACATATATATGATTAAAACCCCTTTTGTATCTCATGACTTCATCATGTATGAGCAAAGTTATTCGACTTGGAGCTAGCAGCGGTGGTTTTCGTACTCAAGTTGTGGAGGCATTATTTATATGGAGATCGGGTGGAGATTTTCACCGACCACAAGAGTCTTAAGTATGTGTTTACTCAAAAGGACCTTAACATGTGTCAGAGGAGATGGCTAGAGCTACTTGTGGATTATGACATCAACTTGCAGTATCATCCTGGGAAGGCCAACGTTGTTGCAGATGTATTTAGCAGAAGAACTGGAGTTTATTTTCTAACAGCAGAACCAGAGTTGTTAGTAGATCTTCAGAAGATGCGTATTGAAGTTGTTCTTCCTACCAATATAGTATTGATGGCCAGTATGCAAGTTCAGTCCAGTATAGTTGAGAGGATTAAGTTAGCTCAGTCAACGGATTCTAAGCTTCAGCGGCTTAGGACAGAATGTGTAGCAGGACGGAGAACAGAGTTATGTATTCATGAGGATAGTACACTTCGACACGGAAGGCATTTTTGTGTACCTAATGGCAACATCAGATAAAAGAACATGGCAGAAGCTCACAGTTTACAGTATTCAATTCATCCCAGCGGTACGAAGATGTATCGTAATATTCGTCAGCATTTTTGGTGGAATGGAATGAAGAGGGAGATAGCCCGGTTTGTCTCTCGTTCTTTAGTTTTCCAACAAGTTAAGACTGAACATTAGAGACCAGCTGGACTTCTTCAACCTTTATCGATCCCATGGTGGAAATGAGATCATATTACCATGGATTTTGTAATTGGGTTACCTAAATCTCCAGCTGGGAGAGATGTTATCTGGGTTATAGTTGACAGACTTACCAAGGTAGCTCATTTTCTCTCTTTCGAGATTGGTCAGTCGACGACCCAGCTTGCAGAGATGTACCTCAGGCAGATAATCAGATTGCACGGAGTGCCAGTCAGTATCGTGTCCGACAGAGATTCAAGATTTACATCATACTTTTGGCGGAGTCTTCAGAAGATTTTAGGGACTCGTCTCAAGTTCAGTTCAACTTATCATCCTCAGACAGATGGTCAGTCTGAGCGCACGATCCAGAATCTTGAAGATATGTTACGGTCATATATTCTCGACTTTGGTAGTTCATGGGAAGATAACCTACATCTCGTGGAGTTCTCCTATAACAATAGTTTTTAGGCCAGTATCCAGATGGTACCCTTTGAGGCCCTATATGACAGAAAGTGCAGATCCCCGTTAGCATGGGATAATGTCGGCGAGAGATAGATGCATGGTCCAGAGATGATTATGCAGACTGTTGAAGTGGCCAGACAAGCCAGAGATCATCTTCGAGTTGCACAAGATTGCCAACGTCATTGGGCCGATTCTTATCAGCATCCTCTTGAGTTTTCTATCGGCGACCACATATTCTATAGGATCTCGCCTTCCTGTGGCATCATTCGATTCGGCATACGGGAAAAGCTTAGTCCTAGGTATATAGGACCGTTTGATATTCTCGAACGAGTAGATGATGTGTCCTATCGTCTCTCACTTCTGCCATCGTTATGTGAGGTACATGATGTCATACATACATCCAAATTACGATGGTACATTCTGCATCCGACCCATGCCATTGATCATTCGGAATTGGCTATTGGTACCAAACTTTCATATGAGAAAAGATACGTATCCATATTGGACCGAAGGGAGAAGATACTCAAGAACAAGACTATTAACTTAGTCCGTGTTGCTTGGGGTCATCACTCTTTGGGTGAGTCAACGTGAAAACGTTAGGACGATATCCGATCGCGCTATCCACACATGTTTGACTCATAAGGTATAATGTCTTACTTATGCCTTGTGCTTTTACTTCCTTGCTTGCATGAATGATTGTTTGATTGACTATTAGTCGTAGATTGCTGAGTATAACTTGTCCCGACACCTGTAGCCTCTTGATTAAATTTCGAGGACTAAATTCTTTTAAGGTGGATAGAGTTGTCACTCTCGTTTTCTGTTATACGTATTTTCAGTATACGTGTACGGATTTCTTACGTTTGTCAGGTGACCCGTAGCTAGACTTGTCTTGCTTAGCCTAACCCATGTTTGCCATTGATTATCGTAGAACAAAACAGTTTTGTAGGAGGACAGAACTTTAACTCATAATTATAAACTCGCTTGTACAAAAGAGATCCTAGGAACAAAACCTAGGAAAAGCAATCTAAGTACAATTATTTAGTTTTGATTCTGGGGGTGATGGTAGAGGCTCGAAAAAGTGCTATCAACTCTACCTTACTCCTTGGACGATCGAACACAACCTCGGCTCCGGCAAAGAAATGCTCTCTCTATGCCTGGGTGTGTATATCTCTCTGTGTGTCTCTCTGTGTGTGTACAAGGGAATAGAACCTTGCTATTTATAGGAATTCAAGAGTAATGGGGGTGTGCAGCCACGTGGCTAATTTTGGGCCACATCCTTGTAACTGTGCCTCGAGAAGTGGACAGCTGGGGATTGGTTAAGATTGATCATGATCTATTTGTTGTACTAAATCCGAACTGTTAAGACTTGATCAATTTCTGTCACGTGTCTCAACTACTACTCTGTGGCGAGCCGCATGAATGATGCATCCTGGGTGAGTCGCATGAAGGACTGTCCCATAGCCAAGCCGCATGAAGAGTGTCTCATGACCGGGCCGCATGAAAGTTGTCTCATGACCGAGCCACATGAGAGTGGTCTCATGACTGAGCCGCATGGGGGTGGTCTCATGACCGAGCCGTATGAGTGTGGTCTCGTGACCGAGCCGCATGAGAGTGGTCTCATGACTGAGCCGCATGAGAGTAGTCTCATGACTGAGCCGCATGAGAGTAGTCTCATGACTGAGCCGCATGAAGGTCGCATAGGCGATCCGTATAAAGAGTTGTCTTTGGAATTTGTGAACTGTGCCAGATATCATGATAATTTTTTCGTCTTTTTAGGAACATGTCATGTCTTGTCTTTATGTCAGAGCCATCATCTCTGTCAGAGCTGTCGCCTTTATGTCAGAATAATTATGGCCAGCTGTATAGGCAGATTTTAAACCACATAAGGCCGCATGAAGCTTCCTGAGCCGCATGAAGCTTTCTGAGCCGCATGAAGCTCCCAGGGATTTTGAGCCGCATAAAACTCCCCAGGTTTTGAGCCGCATGAAGTTTTATGTTGATTCTGGGCCGCATAGAAATTTCTATTCCTTTTCATGCTGCTATAATCCTGGTTTAATCTTACCTTGGTTTACTTTGGTTCATCTTAGTGCGGCTTGGCTTGGCTTGGTTTGGTTTTGTGTGGTTTGAGATGAGAGGGGTTGAAATATAAGTCAACTCTCCTCTCTCTCTTCATTACTTTCATTTATTTCCTTCATTTTCTCAATTACTCCTCTCCACCCACCAAAGAAACCCTAGGCAAGTGCAACTTGCTTCATGATGGATCTCAAGTTTTATTGTTCCATTCTCTTCTTCAAGTGATTCTAAGCCTCTTTAGAACTTGGAGTTTTTAGTTTCCATGGATGGATTTTTGTAGATCTAAGTTTATAATTTTTCTCGATTTTTCTTGGTTTTGATCTCTTAAACTTTATTATTTTCGAAATCCAATGGTCCTATGTTGTAGGAAATTTGATTATACCCAATTTAGATCCTTGAAAGTCCCGATTTTGACTTATTTTGAGAGATTTACGACCTTTCTAGTCCATGGGTTCTCATGAACATTTGGAGACAGGCTGATGCATGCTGGCACATTCTATCCTGGCGCATGATGTGGATGGTGCCTTCTGGCCCATGGCGCATGCTATCCCTGGCATACGCTGTTGTGGCGCATGTTGTGGATGGTGCCTTTTGGCCCATGGCGCATGTTGACTTGGCGCATGCTGTCCCTGGCATATGCTGTTATGGCGTATGCTATGGATGATGGCTTTTGGCCCATGGTGCATGTTGTCCTGCCACATGCTGTCCCTGGCACATGCTGTCATGGCACATGCTGTGGATGGTACCTTTTGGACCATGGCGCATGCTGTCCTCGCGCATGTTGTCCTGGCGCATGCTGTCCTGGCTTATGTTGTCCTGGCGCATGTTGTCCCTGGCACATGCTGTGTTTGGCGCATGCTGTGGATGGTGCCTTTTGACCCATGGCGTATGCGGTCCTGGCGCATGCTGTCCCTGGCACCCCTTTTGACCCCTTGTGCCATTTCTTGCCATGATAATTCTTGTTACATTTATCCATGCTTGTTCCCGTGGTCCTTAGTGTAATATTGTGATCCTTGCTTGTACCCTTTTACTTGACTTGCCCTGTGATGACCTGACTTAATAACTTGTCGAGCATAATAAGGCATGAAATTGATAAGATTTGACTGGACTTGACATGAACAAGACTTGATAATATTGATTGTCTTGATAATTCTTGATAGTGGTCCGTCGTGACGCACACTTGTCATGATAAGTAACCTGACATGACATGATAATCTTGAACGCTGTTGCGACAGCTACCTGGACTTGCTAAGTAACTCTTATCTTGATACCGTGGTTGATTCTCTTGGTTGTGCCTGTACAAACTATATTTCTCGTCTTGTATCATGCCTAGGACATGGATTCATGATTACCATGGTCAGGGATTCATAATAAATCTAACTAGGGTAATAACTAGATTGATCAAGTAGTTCATAAAGAGATTTCCCAGCTACAGGCAGTCCCGTTATCTAGGTGCTTTAATCGGACTTGTAGCTTGCAGTCGAGTAGGACACATTTCTAGCACACTGTCATGTGTTGCACCCCAAGTCACCTAATCCAACTCTCTCAACTTGCAACTGGATAACCTGGATTAAGTCTGTAGGGCTTATGGCTGTTGGAACATCTCATTGCATCTTGTTAGTAATTAGGCTTGTGATAACCCTAGTTAGTTAAAAGTATCAAGCCGTACTTGTTGCTTGGCCGTGATTGATGGATGGAGTCCAGTCTAGTCTTGTCTAGACAGTGCCAGTTCAGGATTACTCTAGCACATTAATGTTATGCTTTACTGTTGTCGATAAATGAGTGGCGACTAAGCTCTGTTCAAGTGAAGGGTTACAACCCCAGTTCTTATTGGGTTTACGGGTTGTAACTTGGTTACCGGAATAGTTCCTTAGTTATCTTATCGTTTATCATCTTGATTTCCTTAACCTATGTCTTTCATTATCAATTACGTCTTTATGTGCTAATATGCTGGTTTTAGTTCTCAACTTAAGCCTTCCTTGTGGCACTTGCTTTTTCTGGGGTCTAACCCAGCTGGTTTTGTATGGCCAGATTTTGGAGTAGCTTTCGAGGATCTTCCAGCCAGATAGTGAACACTAGACGCAACCCTGACAACGAGTAGGTTTTATTTTGCTCTTCCACTATATTATAAATTATTCTTTTGAGGCGTTTAGCCGTCGAGCAAGTGTTAGTTCGTGTTGAAACTTACTTTTGTCTGTCTAAGGACTGTAAAATGATTGACAAATCCTATGGTTGATCATGTATGACTTAAACTCTTGCTAGTCTTCACATTTTGTATGACTAGCTTCATGATCATATGAATATGTAATGTTTGGGACGCCTTACTTTGTATGTCTGATGATCTATCATCTTGTTACAATTACTTGCTTGAGATTGAGACACTAGGCTTGTACTTGACTATAAGAGACTGTTGGCTTTTAGATAAACCCTCATGCATCTAGACAGTCGTGACCGTATTACGAGGTGGGATTCACTTCAATATACGTAGCTGGCTGTGTCTGTCCCCCGTTCTCCAGTATTCTGGTTCTGGAATGTGACACGGTTTAAGTGGTGGCCTATGCTGGTCTTGTAAATCAAGATGTATGAGGGTTTCTCTGAATAGATGTCTCAATCGGCACTTGCCTTTGATCTCTACTCGTGTCTTCTAATCTTTCTGAAATCTTGACCTGATCACATGCTTATATTCTCGATCTATCTTGGTCCTTCCTTATTATTTTCCATGTCATTTCTTCAGCGGCATTACTCATGGTCCTACCGATCAGCAAGGTGGAGTACCGCCAGTGAACCAGCAGCAACCTGGGGACCAAGCCTAGCACTCTGGAGCAGCTTCCCGAGTCATGTATTCCGGGAACCCAGAGCCCCCGGTTCAGCCAGTCTAGCCTGCAGAGCCTGGCAATGGAACCCTGGTGGGACTCATCAGGGAATTACTTATGTCACAAGATCGTCAGGGCGATGCCCTGCACCAGACAATATAAGATGCTATGGGCAGAGTTGGTTATCAAGGGAACAACGAGGCCAACAGCTTCAAGCGCCTGAACCCTCTTTTCTTTGATGGTAGTGAAGATGCTATCGCTGCTGATGCATGGCGTCAGGACATAGAGGTTATCCAAGAGGCAGTTAGGATTCCTGAGGAACAGAAGGTGGCTATTGTGCGACTACAGTTATTGGACTTAGCCCGCAGCTGGTGGGTGATGCTAGCAGTTGGATTAACAACGCTTGTTTTGTGGGTGGTATTCAGCAATAAGTTCCAGACCAAGTACTTCGACGCAGTAGCTCATTATGATCTGCAGACGAGATTCACCAATCTTAAGCAGGTGGGAAGGACGGTCGATGGATATATGGCTGAGTTTTCTAGAATTAGTCGGTTTGCTCCTACCTTGGTGGCGACCAAATTAGATCGAGCCCAGTGATTCCAGCAGGGACTCCACCAAGAGATCATTATATCAGTAGAGCAGTTTGAGCACCAGACGTTTGATGCCGTCTTGCGAGCAGCGAAGAGGCATAAGTATACTTCGCAGAGGATTATAGATAGAAGCGGAGGACGAAAGAGGTCTCATGGGAAGATGTCCCAGTCATCAGCACTGGCCCCGATAGCTAGGGCTTTGACTATTGGAGCTCCTAGGAGGGCGACCACAGTTTCGTCGGTTCAGGACTCGACACCGACGTATCCTCAGCAGCTAAAGCAGAAGCAGTCTTCCGCAAAGGACTGCTCTCATTGTGGGAAGTGAGGACATGTAGTATTAAAATGACGCAGAGCACAGGGATTGTGCTTGGCTTGTGGGGCACCGGATCACAAGATAGGGTCCTGTCCGAATAGAGCCAGTTCATCGTCATCAAACCAAACCAGTCCATCGGTTAGGAGTCCAGTACCAGTGCAACAGTAGTACCAGCCTCCGAGGCCATTGCCGCCTCAGGCTCAACAATATGCCCAAGCTCAGATTCAGAACCGGTAGAGAGGTTTCCAACAGAGGGGACCAGCACCAAGAGGACAAGGACAGGATATGGTTCTGACCGTGGCAAACGAATTGGCATCAGGTGAGGTGGTGGCAGGTACCATTCTCGTCAACTATTTTCCAGCATCAGTCTTATTTGATTTGGGTACATCGCATTCATTTATGTCTGCACGATTCACAATACGGATAGGACTGGAGCCCGAGTCATTATCAGTAAGGCTCAATATACTTACTGGTAACGGTCTTGTGGCGGTAGATAGAGTCTTCGTCGTGTCGAATCGTAGTTAGCGGTAGAGAGTTCTCCGCTAGATTGATAGAATTTTCGATGGCCGACTATGATGTGGTCCTAGGAATAGATTGGTTGAAGGATCAATACACATGAATAGACTGCTATATTGGCAGGATTATTTTTGGTATTCCAGGAGAACCAGAGCTTTTATTTTCTAGAGGCGAAGTAAAACCTTCTCCACCAGTCTTGCGGATGGCAGTAGCAGTAGCAGTTCAGTTTTCCAGACTAGTAGAAGAGTTTCCTGATGTATTTCCTAAAGAGCTTCCAGGCATGCCCCCAGAGAGAGAGATAGAGTTCACCATTGATTTTCTTCTAGGGACGGCACCAGTGTCAGAGGAGTCTACAAGATGGCACCTTCATAGTTAGAAATCTTTTACAAGATGATTGAAGAACTCAGAACCAAAGGATTCATTTGTGCTAGTGGATCACCTTGGAGAGCCCCGATACTTCTTGTAAAAAAGAAGGAAGGTACATCAAGATTATGTGTTGATTATCGTACCTTGAATTCTGAAACAATCAAGAACAGATATCCCCCACTAAGGATAGATGATTTATTTGATCAACTCAGTAGTACAGCAGTATTCTCGAAGATTGACTTACGGTCAGGGTACCATCAGATCAAAGTCAGAGAGCAAGACATCCCGAAGACAGCATTCAGATCCAGATATGGATATTGAGAGTTCCTTGTTATGCCATTTGGAGCGACCAATACGCTAGCCGCATTCATGGACCTCATAAATCATATCTTCATGCCCTATTTGGACCAGATCGTGATAGTATTTATAGATGACATCTTAGTCTATAGCAAGAATGAGGCAAAGCATGAGCAGTATCTTCGTGTAGTTCTTTAGATTCTCAGAGAGTACCAGTTGTACGTGAAGTTCAGTAAGTATAAATTTTGGCTGGATCGTATTTTGTACTTAGGTCACATCATCACCAGAGGTGGAGTAGAAGTGGACCCCCAGAAGATAGTGGCTATAGAGACATGGCCAGTACCCAGAACCATCGCAGAAGTTCAGAGTTTCCTAGGATTTGTCGGCTATTACCGACAGTTTGTGTCAGACTTTGCTCAGATTTCAGCACCATTGACGCAGTTGACCAGTACAGATGTGTTGTTTGCTTGGACAGCAGAGTGTCAGAGTTCATTTAAGAAGTTAAAGCAAGGATTGATGCTGGCCTCCATTCTCACGCTTCCAGATGGGACCGGAGGATTTTTAGTTTATTGTGACACTTCTGGCAGAGGATTGGGATGCGTCTTGATGCAGCATAGTACGGTAGTAGCTTATGCGTCACGTTAGCTTCATGATCATGAGATGAATTATCCAACCCATGACATAGAGCTAGCAGCGGAGGTTTTTGCACTCAAGTTATGGAGGTATTATTTGTATGGAGATCGGGTGGAGATTTTTACCGACCACAAGAGTCTTAAGTATGTGTTTACTCCGAAGGACCTTAACATGCGTTAGAGGAGATGACTAGAGCTACTTGTGGATTATAACATCTACTTGCAGTATCATCCTGGGAAGGCCAACGTTGTTGCAGATACATTGAGCAGAAGAGCCAGAGTTTATTTTCTAACAGCACAGCCAGAGTTGTTAGCAGATCATTAGAATATGGGTATTGAAGTTGTTCTTCCTACCAATATGGCATTGATGGCCAGTATGCAAGTTCAATCCAGTATAGGTAAGAGGATTAAGTTAGCTCAGTCAATGGATTCTAAGCTTTAGCAGCTTAGGATGGAATATATAGTAGAACGGAGAGCAGAGTTATGTATTCATGAGGACGGTAAACTTTGACTTGGAAGACATCTTTGTGTACCCAATGGCGACATCAGACAAGGGATCATGGCAGAAGCTCACAGTTCACAGTATTCAATTCATCCCGTCGGTACGAAGATGTATCGTGATATCCGTCAATATTTTTTGTGGAATGACATGAAGAGGAAGATAGCCCAGTTTGTCTCTCGTTGTATAGTTTGCCAACAAGTTAAGGCTGAACATCAGAGACCAGATAGACTTCTTTAACCTTTACCGATCCCACAGTGGAAATGGGAGCACATTACCATGGATTTTATAACTGGGTTACCTAAATCCTCAACTGGGAGAGATGCTATCTGGATTATAGTTGACAGACTTACCAAGGTAGCTCATTTTCTTCCTTTCAGGATTAGTCAATCGACGGACCAGCTTGCAAAGATGTACCTCAGGCTGATAGTCAGATTACACGCAATGCCAATCAGCATTGTGTCCGACAGAGATTTAAGATTTACATCGCACTTTTGGCGGATTCTTCAGAAGAGTTTGGGGACTCGTCTCAAGTTCAGTTCAGCTTATCATCCGCAGACAGATGGTCAGTCGGAACGTACGATCCAGACTCTTGAAGATATGTTATGGTCATGTATGCTTGACTTCGGTAGTTCATGGGAAGATTACCTGTATCTTGTAGAGTTCTACTATAACAACAGTTTTTAGGCCAGTATCCAGATGTCACCCTTTGAGGCCCTATATGGCAGAAAGTGCAGATCCCCGTTAGCATGGGATGATGTCGGCGAGAGATAGATGTTTGTTCCAGAGATGATTACGTAGACTGTTGAAGTGGTCAGACAAGTTAGAGATCATCTTCGAGTTGAGCAAGATCGCCAGCATCATTGGGCCGATTCTCCTCGACGTCCTCTTGAGTTTTCTATCAGCGACAACGTATTCCTTAGGATCTCGCCTACCTGTGGCGTCATTCGATTCGGCATACGGGGAAAGCTTAGTCCTAGGTATATAGGGCCGTTTGATATTCTCGAACGAGTAGGTGATGTGTCCTATCGTCTCGCTCTTCCGCTGTCGTTACGTGAGGTACATGATGTCTTACATATATCCCAATTACGATGGTATATTCCGGATCCGAGCCATGTTCTTGATAATTCAAAATTGGTTATTGGTACCAACCTTTCGTATGAGGAAAGGCTCATATCCATATTGGACCGAAGGGAGAAGATACTCAAGAACAAGACTATTAAGTTAGTCCATGTTGCTTGGGAACGCGAGGACGATATCCGATCACGATATGCACACCTATTTGACTCATAAGGTATAATGTCTTCCTTATGCCTTGTGCTTTTAATTTCTTACTTGCATGAATGATTGTTTGATTGACTGTTAGTCGTAGATTGCTAGTATTAGTATAACTTGTCTCGACACCACTAGCCTCTTGATTAAATTCTATGGACAAAATTTTTTTAAGGTGGGTAGAGTTGCCACTCCTATTTTTTGTTATACGTATTTTCAGTATACGTGTACGGATTTCTGACGTTTGTAAGGTGACCCATAGTTAGACTTGTCTTGCTTAGCCTGATCCTGGTTTAATCTTGACTTGATTTATTTTGGTTCATCTTGGTTCGGCTTATCTTGGTTTGGTTTTGTCTGGATTGAGATGAGAGGGTTGATATATAAGTCAACTCCCCTCTCTCTCTCTCTTCAATACTTTCATTTATTTCCTTCATCTTCTCCATTACTTCTATCCACCCACCAAAGAAACCCTAGGCAAATGCAACTTGCTTCATGATGGATCTCAAGTTTTATTGTTCCATTCTCTTCTTCACTTGATTCTAAGCCTCTTTAGAACTTGGAGTTTTTCGTTTCCATGGATGGATTTTTGTAGATCTAAGTTTATAATTTTTTACGGTTTTTCTTGGTTCTGTTCTCTTAAACTTTATTATTTTCGAAATCTAATGGTCCTATGTTGTAGGAAATTTGATACATGTTGTCCATAGATGGATTTTCGAAATCTAATGGCACATGCTATCATGGTACATGCTGTGGATGGTGCCTTTTGGCCAATGGCGCATGCTGTCCTGGCGTATGTTGTCCCTGGCACATGCTGGTATGACGCATGCTGTGGGTGGTACCTTTTGGCCCAAGATACATGTTGTCCTGGCGTATGATGTCCCTGTCGCATGCTGTCCTGGTGCATGTTGTCCCTGGCACCCCTTTTGACCCCTTGCGCGATATTTTGCCATGATAATTCTTGTTACATTTATCCATGCTTGTCCCGTTTGTCCTTACTGTAATATTGTGATCCTTGCTTGTACCCTTTTACTTGACTTGCCCTTTGATGACCCGACTTAATAACTTGTTGAGCATAATAAGGCTTAGAATTGATAAGATTTAATTGGACTTGACATAAACACGGCTTGATAATAAGGACCCGTTTTGATAATTCTTGATAGTGGTCCGTCGTGACGCACTCTTGACAAAATAAGTAACCTGACATGACATGATAATCTTGAACGTTGTTGCGACAGCTACCTGGACTTGCTAAGTAACTCTTGTCTTGACACTGTGGTTGATTCTCTTGGTTGTGCCTGTAAAGCTACATGTCTCGTCTTGCATCTTCTCTAGGACATGGATTCCTAATTACCGTGGTCAGGGATTCATACTGAATCTGACTAGGGTAATAACTAGATTGATCAAGTAGTTATAAAGAGATTTTTCAGCTACAGGCAGTCCCATTTTCTGGGTGCTTTAATTGGACTTGTAGTCTACCGTCGAGTAGGGCACATTTCCAGCACACTGTCATGTGTTGCACCCCCAGTCACCTATTCCAACTCTCTCAACTTGCAACTGGATAACCTGGATTAAGTCTGCAGGGCTTGTGCCTGTTGGAACATCTCATTACATCTTGTTAGTAATTAGGCTTGTGATAACCCTAGTTAGTTAAAAGTGTCAATCCGTACTTGTTGCTTGGCCGTGATTGATGGATGGAGTCCAGTCTAGTCTTGTCTAGACAACGCCAGTTCATGATTACTTTAGCACATTACTGTTATACTTTACTCTTGTAGATAAATGAGTGGAGACTAAGCTCTTTTCAGGTGAAGGGTTACAACGCCGGTCCTTGTTTAGTTTACGGGTTATAACTTGGTTACCGGAATAGTTCCTTAGTTATCTTATCGTTCATTATCCTGATTTCCTTAAACCATGTCTTTCATTATCAATTATGTCTTTATGTGCTAATATACTGGTTTTAGTTCTTAAGTGAAGCCTCCCTTGTGGCACTTGCTCTTTCTGGGGTCTGACCCAGCTGGTTTTGTATGGCCAGATTTCGGAGTAGCTACCGAGGATCTCCCAGCCAGATGGTGAACACTAGACGCAACCCTGGCAACGAGTGTGTTTTATTTTGCTCTCCCACTCTTTTGTAAATTATTCTTTTGAGACGTTTAGCCGCCGAGCAAGTGTTAGCTCGTGTTGAAACTTACTTTTGTCTGCTTATGGGCTGTAACATGATTGACAAATCCTAGGGTTGATCATGTATGACTTAAACTCTTGCTAATCTTTGCATTTATTATGACTAGCTTCATGATGAATATGCAATGTTTGGGATGCCTTACTTTGTATATCTGATGATCTACCATCTTGTTACATTTACTTGTTTACTTGAGATTGAGACACTAGGCTTGTACTTCACCATAAGAGATGGTTGTCTTGTAGATAAACCCTCATACATCTAGACAGCCGTGATCGTGTTGCGAGGTAGGATTCACTTCAATATACGTAGCTGGCTGTGTCTGTCCCTCGCTCTCCAGTATTCTGGTTCTGGGGCGTGACATCGACCGGAATGCATTTTTGGTGGGCCCGCGATCCGATCCAACAAACGAATTTGTGCACAGCCCACCGAAATCCAACTTTGGTCATACGGTTGGGTTTGTCTCGTCAAAATAGACCAGTAGATGTGTAGTTTGACGACTTTAAAGACCGTAGGCACTGGCACGCTTTTCTGTACAAAACGGATCCAACGGCGGACATCGTTTTGACCCAAATTTACGATTTTATCCCTGTGTCCAGAATTAGACTTTTGGATAGACGTTTCAAGACATATCATTTACACCAAGAATGTTTTTGATGTTTGTTTCAGCATCCAGAGATGTTTGTGGATAGTGATTTCTTTTGCTGTTGATTCGGACTATTGGAATGTTGCTTTTCGCACCACCACCAGGCAAAATACCTTGCCATTATACTCTGTAAATTAAATTTTATTTTTACTTCTACTATTTAGATTCAGTATATTGCCTATTTATTTTTTGTTATTCCAGTTGCATCCTTACTATGATTTACTTATCGTGCTTTAAATTATTATAATACAACTGTTAGTTATATAACTTTCCTTGTCTTTCAATATGCTTTGGACCTAGTCTTAGCGGACTACCTTTTATTAATGTCATTCTGGAGGGAGAAGACAGTAGATGTATGGGCTACCCAAATCCAAAAGCTGTAGTAACTGCGTACTACGATAGTCGTATCGCGACGGTCACTAGCCTCGAGCTATGTGGACTGATGGATCACGTGGGCCGCTAATCTTGAGTTATGCCGACTGATACATTGGTACTTGACGTTTGTGTATTATAAGTTGTGAGCTAGTCATGGGGGAGTCGGCCTTTACCTGCCCATATATTGAAATGTCTTCTAAATTTGCATATTAGAATGGTTAGGTCACACTCCATCCTAGTTATGGCATGGGACAATGTCACATCATAGAATAGTGTGCTACCCCTTGTCCTTGTTTGGTTGTAGGGGCAGTCCACTATTTTGATGATAGGATATTGGGCCGTGTTATGGTTGGAAGACTTTACTTTTACCTTGGGACTTCATAGTATATTTCACATCCAGTTTATATGGCATGTTCTTTAGGTATCTTGTTACGTCCCTTTGACGACCTGGCGATATCTTCAGGTGTGTGTTTTCATATCTTTTTGCAGGTGCTCTAGCCAAGATCGTGGTCTTCCCTTTCTATCGAGGAGGATTGCTCTTGGATCGTCCATTGCCATTTTTATCGACTATTTTTTTGTATATTTTTCTTTCATTTAAAATGGTTGGTAGTGGATTTGTCTCCGTCCAACTACATGTAAAAATGACAAATTCATATTTAATTTATACTACTATTATTTTTGTGGATGAGATTTAGTTGTCATGGCTTACTACAGTTTACAGCTTATGTATAAATACGAGGATTCTACATATTGAAGTATACAACGTATGTATACAGCTGGCATGTCTACGTACTTAGTCCTAAGTATTTTAGGACTGGGGTTGAGTATTGATTGGGGTTGACAGTGTGACACCCAAATTTTATATCCTTACTGATACCTTATGGTATTAGAACAGGTTTATTACCCTGCATATTATCACTCTTGCCTGCATTGCATGTTCTGCAACCTCATGTTGCATTCCTGCATATGACAATTAGTATCAGATAACAAATAACTGCATCCATTCCTTATATTTTTAGGCTTTTGAGCCTTTCTAGTTGTCCATGCATCGTACACTGCCACAGCACACATATATTGCTGCTGCCTGCATTATCCAGTGCAAACATTGGGTATGTCCTGCATCATCCAACTCTGGACTGAACATGGGTTCATGGCTTTGTCCACATATTCATAGCCTTCATTCAGTTTGGATACCTGTGCACTAAATGAGGATATATATATATATATATATATATATATATATATATATTTTATATATATATATATATATATATATATATATATATATATATATATATATATGTGTGTGTATGTGTGTGTGTGTGTGTGTGTGTGTGTGTGTGTGTGTGTATGTTAGATTATTTGTATATTAGGATATGTGAGGTTCAGGGTTAGAGTGTTTACTCTTAGCTAGGCATATTACATATATGTGATATTGGTATGTAGAGTGATATGGTTTTAGTGAGATAAGGATTGTTTATAGTTTAGACATTGGTTATATTGTGGTTAGTTGAGTATATGTATATATATGGTAGCCTATATGGTATCCTAAGCATCCTAGTGTATATTAGCCTATATCTAGGATTATGAGTTAGTATATCCTAGTTGACCACTAGTCTAGATGACATTGTTGACTAGTATAGGTTTGACCAAAACCCTAGATAGTTGACTTTGACTCTTTGTTTGACTAAAGGTTGACCAAGAGTTGACTTTGACTTAGAATGATCTAGTATCATGTAGATTGCATTGTAAACTTCAATTATTATATATTTAACTCATTATAACCTCAATTGCTCTAAATAGGACCTTGTGACTTCAGTTCGGACATATGTATACATCGGTTGCTCAAGTTATCAGGCGAGTACATTCTCTGATCGTTTTATACTTGCTAGGATTATATTCTTTCTCTAGACTATATTACTTGATGCTAACACATTGTTATCACGGATTAGTACTATATGGATCTTTTCTTGAGATGTTATCCCCCTTAACGGGTGCATCGGGTACTTCATGTTATGTGTTTCATGTACATCCCGTGCTCTGTGCATTCGTGTTATTCATGTACTCTCATGTGCAATCATGTACACTCATGTGCTCTCATGTACTTTTATGTGCTCTCATGTATGCCATGTTCTTACATGTGCCTCATGTATAACAAAAAACTCATGTACGTAACGTAACTTGACTGGATCCTTGTGTATTGATTGGGGGTAGGGGTGAGTATAAATGGTTATGTGATCTTTTTCCGTCATGTGCAATCCTGTTACTTATTCATGTGCAACTCAGTTAACTTAGGCATGTGCAACTCAAGCCGACTAAACCATTTTGTTCTCTAAATCACTTAGTCACTTACAGTTCTTAACATATAGATATCTCCACTTTACAAATATCTCTCTTATCTTTCATGTACATTTCTTACAGCACTTTATGTAAACTATTCTATTGCTTGTTTTATATTTTCTTTCTTGATATGAACTGCGTGAGAGTTATGTGCTCGTTCCTGTCCTGAATGGAACTGTTTAAAATATTACAGATGATACTGAGAAGTTTTCCCTACATACTATGGAGCACATCTAGACGACACTTGTGAGTTGGTCCCACTGGAGGATCCAGCTCTAGCTGAGGAGATCATCCCTATAGTCTAGACTAGATAGCTAGGCTTTATCTTATTTTATTATGCTATTTGCATTTGACATCTGAGTTGTATTTATTTCTGGATGTTGAGATGTTGGGTCGTTTAGACACTTAGACTTATTTTCTTCTGTCTGTATGTTCTTTTTTGAGATTTCATATCTATCATATCGTGTTGTTTCTATCTTAGAATTGTGATTGAGTTGTACCTTCAGTATTGTCCTCCGTTTGGAGAGTATATCCTGTGCAGCTACATTTATACTGTGTTAGATGTATATGACCTAGGGCAGCGTTCTACCGCCGACACTGCAACGTAGGCTGGACGTACCCACTTCTCGTGCCCCTACACCGGGTGCGGGTCGTGACACTAAGGATACACTAACTTTCCTCTCTAACATTCTAGGATATCTTAACTAACACCCATATCATATATCCTAACCACTAGGATACATCACTAAACTTCTTAACTAACATATCACCTACCATTTTCCTTTGATACATTCCCAAACCCATGGCCTAAGAGCTACTGCTAATGCCCAATAGCTGCTGCATTTGCAAAATGCAAATGCAAACAAGTCTCACTCACTCTCACTCTCACCCACATTAGCAGAAATATTGGCTCACTCAACGCATCTAATATATGGCCAATGGCCAAGTAACCATAGCCAACCCTCCTACAGATTTGAGCACAGTCAAACATATATACATACTACTAATATATATACATTCATTGACACTCAAACTCACTCAACCTTACCATATGTCCATATGGCCTAAAACCATATGGCCAAGGGGATAACCTCTGCTGTCCTGCCCTGCAGGCAGCTAATGCAACCTTGCCAAGCAAGCCCAAGGCAATTGCCATGCTACGCAAGCATCTGCTGTTGCATTGCCTAGTCCCCACTGCTCTCCTCTCCTCTCCTCCTACCTACTAGTCCTGTGCACAGGGAACATGACCCGCCAAACACTCACTCCCAAAGAATTGGCCAAGTAGCCAACACACCAGGTGTCACGCCCCAGAACCAGAATACTGGAGAGCGGGGGCAGACATAGCCAGCTACGTATATTGAAATAGAATACATCTCAACTATACGGTCACGGCTGTCTAGATATGAGGGTTTACTACAAGCCAGCAGTCTCTTAAGGTCAAGCCTATTGTCTCAATCTCAAGCAATTAACAGAGTTACAAGATTTTAGAGCATCAAATATATATATATAAGGCGTCCCAAATATTACATATTGGATGATCATGAAGCTAGTCGTACAAAATGATAGGACTAGCAAGAGTTCAGTCATACATGATCAACCCTAGGATTTGTTAATCATGTTTACAGCCCGTAGGCAGACAGTAAGTAAATGTGCATCGAGCTAACAGGTGCTCGTCGGCTAAACGCCTCAAAAGAATAAATTTACATATAAGTGGGTGTAACAAAAAAAAAACCCACTCTTGGCCCGGGTTCTGTCTAGTTGTCACCATTGGGCTGGAAGCTTGGTAGATCCTCGGGAGCTGCTCCGAAATCTGGCCACACAAAACTAGCTGGGTCAAACCCCAGAAAGAGCAAGTGCCACAAAGGAGGCCACAAATAAGAACAAAAGCCAGCATATCAGAACATAAAGAATAAAAGAAATTACAAGTAGGAAGGTACACAGGGCGATAAACGACTAGGGACGTGGAACCATTCCGGGAGCCAGGTTACAATCCTTAAACCAGACAAGGACCGGGATTGTATCCCTTCGCCTGAATAGCTCACTGTCTCTACCCATTTATCGTTAAAATAAGTAAAACAAACATGCTCAGGAGATAGCAGGTACTGGAGCTAGACAAGACTTGGACAAGGCTGGACACTATTCATTCACAATCGGCCAAGCAAGTACTACGGCTTACTACTTTAACTAACTAGGGTTATCACAAACCTAATTACTAACAAGATGCAAGTGAGAAACTCCCAGTCCCAAGCCCTGCAGACTATCCAGTTATCCTTCCGCAGGTTGAGAGTTATAGGTGGGTACATTGCCCGGGAGACAAATGTACCCTTAGGTGACTTAGAGGGTACAACACATGACAGTGTGCTGGAAATGTGCTCTACTCGTCGGCAAGCTACAAGTCCATTAAAGCGCCCAGATAACGAGATTGCCTGTGACTGGGAATTCTCCATGTTCTAGTTTGATCTAATCATTAGCCTAATCCAATTTAGCGCGAGTCCCTGGCCGTGGTACCCAGGAAGTCGCGTCCTAGACATGATGCAAGACAAGACAAGTGGATTGTACAAACAAGCAAGCAGGAACACCCACAGTGTCAAGTTGATTATACGAGTCAAGTTACAAGTTACAAGTCAAGTCAAGTCAGGAGTGCGCCGCCACGGGCCACTATCAAGTTATCAAGATAAATCATGTCAGGGTACTGTCAGGAGTGCGCCACTACGGGCCACTGTCAGGTCAGGTTGGTCATGTCAGGAGTGCACCACTATGGGTCACTGTCGTGTTATGCTAGGTCCTTGTCATACCATGTCTTGTACAATAGACATTCCAAACATATTAAGTAAAATCAAGTTCATGACAAAAGGCGTAAGGATATAAAATGGACGTAAAATATCTAATAAAATACCAATATATATAGGGCTATAGAAGAGCCAAGCTTAAAGAAAATAAAACCAAATCTCCAAGAGCCAATGGTTTGCGCAAGGGATCAGGGGGTTGGTTTGCGCAGGAGTCAAGTGCGCCAGGAGGCCAACTGCGCAGGGTGAGCTGCGCAGGGTACCAACTGCGCAGGAGTGAGCTGCGCAGGGTACCAACTGCGCAGGAGTGGATGGCGCAGCAGATGGATTACGTACAGGAGGATTGCGCAGGGGTAGATTGCGCAATGGTCGATTGCGCAGGGGTTACTTTGCGCATGGCTGGCTTG
Source organism: Iris pallida (assembly GCA_029216955.1). Lineage (NCBI taxonomy): Eukaryota > Viridiplantae > Streptophyta > Magnoliopsida > Asparagales > Iridaceae > Iris > Iris pallida. The sequence continues at coordinate 16,517,258 of JANAVB010027598.1, forward strand.
CGCATGGCTAGCTTGCGCCAGCGCAATCCAGCGCAGCGCAAAGCACTGGCCAAGTGATTGCGCAATCGGCCATGCGCTAAAAAGCGCAAGGCAGAAGGCTGTTCTTCCTGGCCGAGAGCAAGTCCAAGAACACCAAGAACTTCAATTCTTCATAACTTAGCCAAATTAAAACCAAATCTAGATTTTCAAAGTTCTAACTTGAGTAAAATCGAATTCTCTTCCACATGGAAGCATCAAAACAAGCAAAAATTAAAGTTTAATAGATCAAAACCAAGGATTTTTGAAAATGGTTAAAACCTAGATCTAGAAAAATGGAAGCTCCAAATCACAAAATGTCAAGTTCTAAAGTTGTTCTCCATGGCCTAATCTAGCTAATGGACAAATAAAAAATGGTGCTTATTTGATGGCAAGGTGCACTTGCCTAATGGGTTGGGGAGTTGTGTGGAAGAAGGAAGAAGAAGAAAATTAATGGAGAGTAAAGAGGAGAGAGAAAGTTTGGTGGAGATATAATGAGGGTGGTTGTGGTGTATTGAGGGAGGAGTGTAGGTTAAAGTGTACCAATCCATATGAACCAAACCAAACCAACTTCCACAAAATAAAACCAAGCCATGGTCCAAAACCCATTTACGAGAAACCAAAATCCGCAAGTCGAGAAAATTAAAATACGTGCCAAAATCAAATACGAGCATAAATACGAAATGCAGAAAATGGGGGTGACACCAGGCTATCCACCCCAGACCCTTGCTGCTGCATTTGCTGCTACCATGCTACTGTAATTGCTACTGCTACTGCATTTGATACAGCTACTGCAAAGCATCTTTGCAAACTGCCCTACTGCAGATTCAAGGCCAAAGCAACCCCACAGATACAAGATGCAAAGTATCTGATATGCACCAAACATTCTCTCATCCAACACCTACATACTTAGATACTTATATATATCACTCCTAAAATCACTAATAATCTCTGATACAAATGGACTCCCATAATTATACACTATTTAATACTCTAAGCTAATCAAGCGTACACTCACAAGTAACCCAAATTGGCATGCCCTCACACAATATATATACAATAGATGCACCCACATCACAAAAACATATTTACATATATATAGATTAGCATATATATATATTTTTTTTACATATATATATATATATATATATATATATATATATATATATATAATATATATATATACATATACATATACATATACATATACATATACATATCTCCATAACCAACTGATCTAAGTATCCATATCCTCAGATACCAACTACTGATACTTAGAGATACCCTAACTTACTCACAAAAGCATGATAGGAACTCCAAGTGGTACATGGCTAAAACACTCTAATGATTGATATAACACAAGACACCCCACTATATACTACATATGGATACACAAATTTGATACACAACACACACTCAAATCCTAACTCACACACTAAATGCTCGTTGGCCAAATTCTCATTTTCACCATATTACCCTGCCTAGGCCTATGGCCATGAAGTTATGGCCCAATGGCCAAACTCCTGACCCGCTCGACTGTAGGCAGTAGCCCAAGTCTCTAATATAGTGCACACAAACTCCAAATCACTCCCCCTTGACCTGTCACAGCAGTTCACCATGACAGTGAACATCAAATCCTAAACTCTTTACCTGCTATATATATATATATATATATATATACACACACACTAAGTGAGGAGAAACTCAGAAATTACTGAGAAATCATTTGGTCTGCAGGGGACATCACTTGACGTATAGGTAAGTCCCCTATACTCCATCTAACTGAACATACACAAGGTATTCAGGTACCAGTTATCTATCCTATCTAGACCACCCATATAACCATGTTTCATATCCTTCTCACACCCATGTAAATACAAGGACCCCCCCCCCTCTATTACAGTCACTGCTCTGTGGCTACTTGCAATTGCAAGGCAAGGATATATGTTCTGCTGTACTCTCATTGCTGCATACTGCTTGCCAAAGCAAGGCAGTGCAAAGCCACTAACACTAATAAAACCAACATACTCACAAAACTCTATCTAACTCTAGTAGATACTAACCTCTCTACTGAATTTACAACTCCAAATCTGAACTAGCCCTCACCAACTTGACATCCAATATCCAAAGGACGAGCTCTCGAACAGTGGCCAAACCCCTTGCCTATCCCCTCTGCTGTCCTGCAGGAAGTCCTCTCCCTATTCTCTGATACCTACTGTACAACCCATATATGAGTTCAAGAGACACTCCACTGAAAACTCTCCTAAGCCAAAGGCCTAATGGCTTATTGCCACTGAACACCCATGACTTGCCTATTTCCACCCCTCATACATTCATTATCCAAAACTCAAGTCAATACATATACTACTCTTCCTCTCTAAATTCAAATACAAGGTCAGGTACAAAGTGTCACTGCCCTCTCTCATAGGCCATATGGCCACACTCGTACTCACTGCTGCAGGGCTTGCCCGACCAAAGAGAGGCAGCACCCTGCCTACTGTCACGACCTGCACCCACTGTGAGGGTACGAGAACGTAACAACGCCCAGCCTACGTCGTAGTGTCGACGGTAGAACGCTGTCCTAGGTCACAACATCTAACAATATAAAACTAAGCAGTTTATACTCCCCGAATGGGGGTGACATAGCAGAAGTAAACTCAATCACAACTAAGGAAGAAGAAAGCACGATATGACATAGAACTCAAGAAAATACAGATGATCAGACAGTCTAAGATAACATCTCAACAGATATCCAGAGTAGAAGGTCTCAGCTACTGAATATGAAAGAATATACAACCCAGATCTCAAGGACAAAAATAAAGTCTAACTACTAGTCTCAAGACAACATAAGTAAGATAAAGCCTAACTAAGCTAGTCTAGGCAGTAGGATAAAGCCGTCAACTAGAGCTGTCCTGTAGAAGGTATCCACACAGGCCTCCTCGTCCTCTGTAATATTTTCAACAGGTCCTGTCAGGACAGGAGCGAGCACAATACATCTCAACAGTTCATAGCAGGTTAGAAAATATAATCATGCAGTAAAGTAAGATATAGATACTGAAGGAAATGTAGTATGTAAACAGAGAGAGAGAGAAAACTGTAATAGAAATATCTACTATAAGTAAAGAACTAACAGTGGCTAGTGCGTCAGAGTATCATATAGACATGTAAATGGCATAGGATGATTCTGATGCTGTACCATTGAAAGATTCTGATGCTACACTACTTGGATAATATTCACATGTCTACTTCTACTCCCCCGTACCCCCAATCAATACACAAGGATACAACCAGGTTATGTTATGATTCTATGTAACGGCCCCCGAAGGGTGGTACATAGTAGTCCCATAAATGGGGATTCTGGAAAATCCAATAAATGGGATAATGATTCAAAAAAAACTCTGTGATCATAAGAGTATATGTCACAAGTGATCAAAGAACCAATGAAGCATAGTGATACGCCATGTAAGTGAAACGCACAGAACATGTAGTACCCGATGCTCCCTGAAGGGATAATATCTCAAGAAGGGATCCATATAGTACTAATCCGTGTGACCAACGTGACAGTATCAAGTAAAGTAATTTAATGCAGGAAAATAATTCTAAGCAAGATATGAAATGATCAAAGAATGTACTCGCCTGTATCTGAGTATCCGGATAAAATGTACTGTCCGAAGAGAGGTGTCTGGCTCCTAATCAGAACAGCGCAAGTCACAACAAGTCTAAAATGATAACAAGATGCAATTCAATGCATTCTACATGAATCTAGGTCAATCTAGGCCAAAGTCAACTCTTGGTCAACCCTAGAAGTCAAACTAGGTCAAACAAGTCCAAATTAGGTCAAACTAGTCATTCTAGGTCTAACTAGTCCATACTAGTCTAAACAAGGCTAAACTAGTCTATGCTAGCATACCAAGTCCATACAACCCATACAACACAAGGTCAAAACCAAACATCACACAACCTAGTTTGCATCTAGGCCTACACATGGAATCTATATATATATATATATATATATATATATATATATATATATATATATATATATATATATATATATATATATATATATATATATATACATATTTATATATATATATAAAAAAAAAATTATATATATATATATATATATATATATATATATATATATATATATATATATATATATATATATATATATATTTTTTATATATATATAAATATATATATATATATATAATATATATATATATATATATATATATATATATATATATATATATAAAAAAATATATATATATATATATATATATAATATATATATATATATTTATATATATATTTATATATATATATTTTATATATATATATATATATATTATATATTATACATATATATTTATATATTTATAATATATATATATATATATATATATATATATATATATATATATATATATATATATTAAAATATATATATTATATATATATATATATATATATATATATATATATATATATATATATATATATATATATATATATATATATATATATATATATATATATATAATGGTGAACCCACATATTATCATGTATATGATACCTATATATATGTATCCACATATCTGCATAATACATTATATACATATATAGATATACATACATATACATATTTACATACATATACATATTCATATAATATATATACATACATATGTATATAGAGTGAGAGGGCATGTGTGTATAGAGAGTGAGAGACAAAGTGTGTGTATGTGAATGAGTGAGTGCGAGAAGTCAATGTGAGGGTGTACAGGAATTTGGTTGTGTGTGAGCAGGAAATAAGGAGAGACAGTATGTGTGTGTGTGGGTAGATGAGAGGAAATGTGTGTGAGTGTCAATGAGAGTGTGTGTGTATAGCTGTGTGTTAGGGGGGTGAGTAAAACAGTGTGGTGCAATAGGAAATAGGAATCAGTGGATACACAGTGTGTTCTCAGATTTCAGAAGTAAAGAAGACCCTCAATAGCAGTTCAAACCCACAGTTCAGTTTAGGAAAAATAGGAAGGAAAGTAAAGAAATCAATACATTACAATTTCCTGGATTTACAGAATCCTAAAGACAGTTATCTATAGCCAAAAACTCATATTTTAGTTCAACCAATGATAGTTTCAGGAAATCTGGAATAGTGATGCAAAACAGTACACTTAATTCCAATTTGTATCAGTCCTATAGCTTAATTGAAACCCAAAACATTCTAAAAATCAATGAAGCAATACAATGTATGAATTTAACATTCAATGGTCTACTAATTGGGTTCCAGGAAAAGGAAATTTAATTCAGTTATTAAGGAAAGGAAATGATATCTAATTCTCAGATTTTGTGATTTTTGTTTACAGTGTACATCAGTCCATTGGGTGCATGATCTCAGTTTTCATGTTCTAGGTGACTGTTAGGTGATGTGTGTGTGAGTGAAACAGTGGCTTGTGTCTCAGATTTGGGTGTGTGTGTAAGTCACAGTGTAATACAATGTATAACATGGTGTGGTGAATATGTTGAACTCAGTAAAACAATGAAGTTTCATATAGGATGGTGTCAACTTAGGGATTTAGTTCTTAGTGTGTGTCAAGTACCAATGTGAACCTGTGTGTGTTAGGCATGAGGGAAACAACATATGATTTCAGTTTACAGGAGGATTAAAATCTGGGAATGAAATTAAAGGAGAACCCAACCAATATGACAGTTCAGTTAAGAACAGTCCCTCAATCAACTAGCAACCTAAATCTTATTTCGAAATCCCATATGCATCTACACCAACCGAGTTTAGCATGTACTCAACCCTAACACATGTGGGTGAGTCCAATTTAACATTCAATCATAAGAATCAGCTAATTAACAGATTAGAAAATCAGGAAAATCACATTCAGCCCAGTGTATCAGTGAAAATCAGTAACAAAAGAGAATTCAAATTTTCGAACTCAAAACACATCAAGACGACAACCCAATAGTTGGTAATAATAGTTACATAGGTGCTCGTGTCCAACGTAGTGCCTCGTGTCCACCCCAGTATGACACAGTGTCCAAACCAAGGAAAACCCAAATCGAGCACAACACAAACACACACTAATACACAACATCGTGCACGTGTTCGTGCAAGTCTAGGACACGACACAAGTGTCCTAGAGTCTCGTGGTCGTGTCCCTAGGTTCGCCTAGGGTTGGTCTAGGGTTAGGATAGCCGGTCTCGTGTCCATGTCACCTCATGTGTCTCGATACGAGACCCGTATCAGTCGAGTTTCCTCGACTGGTACATGCGGTTTAGCACCGCATCGTACAGTGGTTCACGTGTCTCGTGGACACGACATGAGCCACGTGGGACCTCGTGGTCATGTCCACGTGTAGCCCACATGTTGGGCTACACACTCGTGTCAACACGAGGTGTCCTCTATGTGTCCAGAGTCGACACGACTCATGTGTCTGTGCTAAAAACTGTGTTCGTGCTCTGCAGTGAGGAACCAGTGCGAGCGTGTTTTCTCACTCCACATGACACGACTTGACACAAAACTTTAGGGATGTCTTATCAGACATTGCCCCTATGTCTGTGTCAAGTGGCACGTGTCCTGGTTGCGTGTTGTGTCCGATACAGCCCCCGAGTAGCAGGGGAGCTGTACGGTACAGAAATACATGGGTTTCGTGTCCCGTTGCATGTCCGACACACACTAAATCATGCTCAGTCAATTGGAAACCTATAAACAAGACCTAGATCTAATTTTCCATTCAAACATAATTGGAAAAACCAAACGAAATGCCCTTTGGGGCATTTCATCAAACACCTATAGGAAGGGACTGATACGTGTCTATTTAGGACACGAAATAGACACAAAACCTAGGTCTAGGCATACCTACAGTTAGGGTAAACCTAAGGCTTTCCAAATATGCAAAGAAACTAGAATTTTAATGGTGTTTATATTGATTTACCTATTGGTGTCAAAATACAAGAAAAGCTTCAAATAGAGGGGTTTCTCCTTGCTAGCAAACTTCTTCAAATTGCCCCAAAGCTGAGTTTGAACACCACAAACAACAAGAAAACTAAAATTAGGATCTAATGCAATTGATTTGAGGGAAAAATAAGATGAAATGGAATTTCTATGGATTTATGAAGATGGAGGCTCACCTCTTTCCAAAGCTTGTGAAATTCTAAGGAGGCTAGCCCTAATGGAGGAGAATATTTATAGGAGGGGATTCCCAATGTGGGTGTGATGGCTGGCCAAATAATGTTAGGGTTAGGGTTTGGCATTAGCTAATGGGCTTTGGGCTTCTATGGCTAAGTTATTGATTAATGGTTCAACCATAAGTCATGGCTTGTGTTATAACTATTCTAAATTGAGTCAAATGACTAAACCATAGGTTGTCCCTAGTCTAACTAGGGTTGCATGACCAAACCAAGTCCAAACTCAACTAGGGTTAGCTCCTAGGTTAGTCTACCAAGGTCATTGCTAGTCAAAGTCAACCTAATCAACCTTCATTCAAACAATTCCAAAATAATCCTAAAATTCCCATAAATTCAAATAAATTCTAATAAATTCAAATAACCCCAAAAATGAAAAAAATACCCTCAAACTAGAAGTGATAAACAAAATACTCTAATCACAAGGCTAGGCTCTAGGTCAACCAGTCTCTAAGGTTACACTATCAAACACCAAAATCATAAGTCATGATTTAAAATAGTTTTAAATGATTAAAAATCACCAAAAATTATATCATGATTTAAATATCATTATTAAAAGACTAAAATAACAAAAATTCAAAATTACCCTCTTCTAGAAAATTGGGTGTTACACCTACTGCACACATGCATCACAAACCCTCTATCTAGGATACTCACTCCCTCACCCTCACACACATGCAACCATACATCAATATAAAATTTAGGAAGAATATAGGTACCTATTAATGGAGAACCAAGCTATACCCAAGCCAACAAATCTGAAAATAGGACCTACATTGCCATTATGCCATTTTCACAAATATGTATGGGTCAAAATTTGTAGCCCTATACAAATAGACACAAAACTATGGGTAACCATCACAATAGACTCATTAGGACCCCAATCTACCTCCTATTAGTCATGGGTAGGGTCTCTTACATGAATGCAAGAATTTAAACCATAGAAATTAAAGTTTATAGGGTTATACCTATGTAGGAAGAAGCCCACACAATGCTCCACGAATTTGGGGAAGATGGATGGAAAAAGAGCCCTAAAATCCTAGCTAAAGCCTTCTCCAAGCCTCCTTGAGCTCCCCCAAGTTTTGTCCAAGAAATGGAGGAATGAGGAGACAATTTGGTAGAGTTTTGGATGAAGAAGTGGGTGGAAACCCTAATTAAATGTTGGCTGTCATTTTAGGGAAAAAAGGGTTTAAATAGGCTCTAGACTATCTCTAATCTCTTCTATATACTTAGTATTCGGGAGGTCCTTAAGTGGGCTAAGTGGTTTGGCTCTAATCAATGCTTGTGTTCAACCTAACCATGAATAGCGTCTAAATAATCTAACTAATTTGTCAAGTTAATCTAAAAGGTGTCTACCATGACTAATGAATAGCTAGGCTACTAATAAATACAACCATCTTACTGAAAGAAAAAAATATTCACCAAATTGTGAAATGACAAAAATGCCCTTGTTCAAGAAAAGTGGTAGTGACAACCTCCTCTCATTTCCTGATTAAATTCTTTCATCTGTAATTGAATTCATAGCCTTGTGTTCTTTTCAAAATAGTATGCCAGTCCCCATGACTCCAATCACTGATGGCGAGAATTTGATCGACATCTCCTCAACCGATCCCTTTTGGAACGTAAGTACACCCCTATTGCTTGATCTATTCTAATTCTTGATGATTGAGCGAACCTCTGCCATGGGCCGATTGTGGACATTTGTAGTGGTCGGTATTTGGATGTGAAGTTTCCAGTAGGATTCGCCTATGATATTGCTTGCATGACTGGAGTTCGATGATCAACTTCTTGATCAGAACCGATCAGTCGTGTGTGGTCGAGTCGATCGATCAAAACCGATTTGGTGAGTTCTCCTTAGACAATCTATGATCCATTCTTGATTGCTCTTTTCCTTAATATCTTTGAATTTCTTGATTGAAACAAACAAGAAAACCTATATGATTTGTTCTTGTTTCTATGCATGTGTTGTGTTCGACGAAATGTCTGAACCAGTCTTGCCATCGATTCTGGATACGGGGACGAAGGTGCCAGACATAGGGACACGAATGGTGGAAATCCTCATTACTCAGGTATGCTAGTTCTTTGATTAGCTGAATTTGTGTGAATTCTTGGTTCGATTAGCGTGAATGAGTCCTTGAGTCGAGACAAAGTTGTATTTCTGAGACGAGTTGCATTCCTGACACAAGTAGGGAGGACACAATATAGATGGACTCATATCAGTATGGGTATAACACCAGTTTTTGTATTCGACTATTATCTCTATTTTACAGAGCGGTACGTTTGAATGTGGGTCACTGTTCATGACCGTTGGGCTTAGGGTGGAGATTTGTAGGACCAGTTCAGTAGTTGGGCTCGGTTTATTAATAAATGTGTTCAGGTTTTACTATGTTGGATTGCAGCCTTGGGCCGGGGGATCAAAGTGTCATTCGGTGTGTATTTAACTTGTTACGTTGATACTTAAGGTTTTGTTCAGTGGGTTGGGCTGAACAGCATGGGTTTAAGTGTTTTTGGGCCTATTGGTAATTGTGGATATGTTTTATTCAGTTTATGGGCTAGAATGATTATTAAAAAATTATTCTAAGATTGTGGACCACAATTAGTAGATAGTTTCTCCTTGGGTTTTAAATGATAGATCAATTATCTTGGTAGGAAAACATATTGAATTGTCTGAAAGCACCTTAGAGGAATTTAGGGATCCTTAGAATTTTGTATAAATTCCTTTTCCCTATTTTTAAGTGATTTGGACGACATTGTTTTCGGGAAGAAGGCAAGTACTTGTATCTCAATTAGATTACACATTACATGCAATTCATATTTCACATGTTTTCTTGTTATTGTTTCACTTGCTTGTATATCATCGTGTCATGTCGGGAAGGGAATGTAAACTCCCTAAAATTTTCTTGTCTTTTATGTACATATGTATATTTATATTTTAACTATTTTTGTTATTTAATTAAATGAAATTTTTACTAAATTATGGCATTATACATATTATGAGTAGTAAGAAATTGTTACATATATGTATGTATAGAGTAGGTAATTCATATAAGGTTATTTATTGAATATTTTAGAAAATATTTTCTTGATTTTTAGATTTTATTTGAATTTATATGTACATATATACATGCATGTATATACATATAAACATATATGTGGATATTCTACATATAGAGTTATATATATATATATATATATATATATATATATATATATACATATATATATATATATATATATATATATATATATATATATATATATATAATAATAATAAATTTATATATATATATATAAAATAAAGCAATATATATATAAAATATAAAAATAATAATTATAATCTTTCAAAATCTCAGAGATGGTTAACATCTCGTAAGACATTATTCCATTAAAACCCGACCCCTACACCTGTGAATACTTCGGGAACAAGAGATTTGATTCAATCAAATCTTGCACTCGAGATTTTCCTAATCTATCCCATGTCCAAACCTATTAGGATTCTCTATGAATTCAACATAAACTAGCCTACAAATCCTGTTAGAAATAGGTTTAAATTCATTCGTTAAGGGGAGATGTAAACTAAGTATAAATATGAGACAACCCAAAGTTATGACCCAAAACTCCCTTCGTGAACACTTCGCAAACCCTAAGCCTTCAACCCAGAGCAGCCTCGCGTCCCTCACATGCATCACCAACCACCTGCCACCGTCGCTGAATCGTCGGAGTTGTCGCAACACCGACAACCGATTCCCAAACAGGAAAGCCTTGTTCCCGAGAGCTCGACCCAGGTACCATGTTCATAGCTCTGTTTCTTCGCGCACGCTTCGTTAAACTTCGATAAACTAGTATGGATAGCCTATGTAACCCTCTTCGAATCCCTTCAAAGGGATTTCGATATAATCGGCCATTGCATCGACGTAGAACTCGACGCAAAGTCGGGTCAAAAACTGTTAGAAAAACAGAACATTGGGTCTGACCAAACCCATACTTGGAAGAATCTCTGTCAAACCATCGACAACTTTGAATAACTACCTGAACAAATATGTAGACAACCTATCCATGAGTAAAACCTAATTTATATATTGTGATTTCATTACGTATACAGGAAGTTATTCGATTGTAAAAATCAAAGAAAAATTAGTTCTTAAACTAAAATTTTCAAAAACTTTTTTTCGATACGGCGTGCGCCTCGACAAACCGGGCGACGTGGTCGCAACCCATAATTATCGAAAGGTGCGTACGGATGTTGTCGACGTATAGGAATTGACGAAACTCGATTTCATTGCGTGTGCGCGACGAAATCAGTACGTATCCGTCATGATACCCCGTATCGACCTTTTGCAAACTTGGCCATAACTTCGTGTATGTTCATCGTATCGAGAAAAAACTTTCCCCAGCAGGTCCGTGTCATTTTTTTGGTCCTGTGTGCCATGTTTGGTCTAATTTTGAGAAGGTCGACCAAAACACTATTTGGCGGACCCGCAACCCGATCCAACGACCGAAATTATGCACGACCCGCCGGAATCCACCTTTGAACATACGGTTGGGTTCATTACCTCAAAACGGATCCGTAGACATATTGTTTGACGACTTTAGAGACCATAGATACTGACACGCATTTCGGTACAAAATGGGTCCAATGGCGGATATCATTTTGACCAGAAATTACAATTTTGCCCATATTCCAGAATTGGACTTTTGGACAGACATTTTCTAGATATATTTTTTACACCAGGAACGTTCTTGATCTTTGTTTCAGCATCTGGAGCCGTTCGTGGATTTTGAGATTCATTGCTGACGTACTTGATTGTTGGATTGCTATTCTCGTACCGCCAGACAAGATACCTTGCCACCTTACTCTGTGATTTACCTTATCTTATCTATTGTTAGTATTATATCACTGTGCGTCCAAGTCACACTTGGGTACAAATGACTGTATCGGTCATTTTACTTGTTTTGTTTTATTCTCTTGTATTGACTTAGCCTAGTGACCACCCATTGATGATGAGGTATTGGTATATCTTATACGGCCTTGACATATTCTTTATCACATGTTGTGAGTCACATATAGGATACATACTAGCATAGTTAGCTGGCCAGCGATACGTTTGAAGCGTACGACGGATAGGAGTAACTGCCAATAGAATTGCATGCTAGTAGACTTGGCAGTTACTAGAGGTTCATATTAGTCATAGAGATGACGATACTAGGCATTAGGTGGGGAGGACAATACCCGACGCATGGGCTTCTATTACACTTTCCTTTGTAACCCGGAAGCTTCGCTAGAGATACGGGTATGCTTACCCCCTCAGGTTGGCCACTGACATTCTTGAACGTTATGCGCTTGGTCACTGGTGCCCAACATGGGACTATACCGGATCCTATTATCAGCCAGGGCTCATGCATTAAAGGATTGTATCTCAACTGCATGTTCACAGTAGAATGGTTAGGAACCCAATTGCATGCATCACTTTATTTTCTATTATATATCACAGTTTATACGGCATGGATTTTCTTGTATCTTATTACGTCCCTCTGAGGACCTGGTTATCTCTCCAGGGTTAGACGATTTCCCGCAGGAGTATGAAGCGGCATTGGATCCTTCCTACATCGATGACGAGGCATCTTCTGCTGATTTTTAGTTTATTTATATATTGAGGCATTCGTGGTCATCTTATATCTCTTTACTTTCTTTTTTGTGGAGGTTGGACTCCGATCGTTTGAGACAATTTTTCATAGCTGTTTGGAGTGGGTATGTCCAGCCGTCTATCTCTTTGATACACTTATTTATTCTAGATTCTTATATCATCTGTGTTGAGCTGTGATGAAATTAGATTATTATATTCTGGCCTGTAATTATTTTATGCATACAGCTTATGTACGTATACGAGGATTCCATATATTGGAGTATTCTTCATATATGTGCAGCTGGCATGTCTACATACTTGGTCCTAAGTATTTTAGGACTGGGGCGTTGCATATTTTTGTGGTGACCCATTCAGGTCAAAAAATATTGTTGGGTTACATGACTGCGTCCAACAAGCCTGCATATAGGAATAGAATAGTATCTCATCCAGAACTACTACCTCATTTGACTTCCAATCTTTTCGAACTTTCTTTGCTTGCTTGAATTGCCTCATATCTAACCATCCTAACATCATCCTATTTTATTTGTGCCAATAGTATGATTCTAAGAAGCGGACACACTTCTGCCTTGGCCCTCACATCTGGTGAAGCGACTACCCCGGACAGATAGAATCCTTCGATGACCTCGGTGATACTGTACCAGCCAGGATAGTCTCAGCCTACTACGACTCCAATGACAGTCCACCCAGAGAACGAAGCACCCCCAGTCAGCCAGGCTGGACAGACCACTACCGTACCACCAGAAGAGAATGTACCATTACCACCACCACTACCATTCCCTCAGCAGTTTCTACTAAAGTCGGGCCCTCCGATGCCTCCACTACCGACTAATGGGAGCACTACTTCCCAGTTCATGTATGCCATGATGCAAGCTCAGTGGCAGCAGACTGAACTGATAAGACAGACTATGATGGCAGCATTGGCTAGACCTCCACCTCCATCCCCGACACCAGCACCAACACCGGCGCTACATCCTTATGAAGGCTCTACCAATAACTTCACAAACATGAACCTCAAGCCCTTCAGAGGTACAGAGAAGCCACTAGAGGTGTCTGCATAGCTTATTAGTACCGAAAAACTACTGAAGGCATCCCAGTTGCCAGCTCATGATTGGATGACAGTAGTGGATCTACTACTAGAAGATAATGCTCACCACTGGTGGAAGGCAGAAGAAAGGTGATTATGCGTTGGGATCACCAGAAAGTAGTTCTACGATCTTTTCTATGAAAGATTCTTCCCCATTCATGTTCGAGATGGTCTATACGACCAGTTCCTTTATCTGAAGCAAGGAAACATGTTAGTTGATGAGTACGACTCAGAGTTCAATCGCCTGAGTAGATTTGGTACAGGATTGATCCCGACAGAGTTGGAGAAGGCGAGGAGATTCCATAAGGGGCTTGCACTAGAGCTCAAGTCTTATATGACTATGCAGTTTTTAGTCTCCCATTCAGCTGTCTTGGAGGAAGCTCGTGCTCAGGAGCTTCTTCGCAATGAGCAACAGACACCAGGATGCCATACCTCAGCAGTTACACCAGCCCGAGCTACTCAAGGTGGACCTATCAGGAGGTCCACAGGATAGTACCAGCATAGGACTATGCCCTACCAGAAGCCCACTTGTAACTTTTATGGAAAGCAAGGTCATATCAGGAATGACTGTCGACTTCGCCTGGGATTATGTATTAGATGTGGATCGGGACAGCACTTGGCCATAGATTGCCCCAGCAGTAGGCACTAGTACATGCACATCAGACCTTGAGGTCTACAGCTTCAGCACCTTGCCCACCATTACCTCCCCAAGGTGTACAGTACAACAAGGCTAGAGCTCAGGACCCCAGTCAGAGTTATGGATCTGCCTTCTCGCTAGCAGTGGAGAATATGGAAACAGCAAGAGAAATCATAGCAGGTATGATTTTAATTGTCATATTTTCGGTTATCATGATTTTTGACATACGATCCATGCATCATGAGTTTAGCCAAAGTCGGAGAAAATCAGACAGTAGGATGATTTTGTAAGCACGAACACCGGACATGACTTAGATTCTTAAACTTTGAACTACTTGTGTATTCATTCAATCATAAATCCTGCATACCTATATTTTGATTAACTTGACTAATGCCACAATTATAGCCTAGTTTTTGTAAGCTTATCCTTTATCGAGCTTGTTTACGACATGTGTTTATTGGGGACGCCCACTAACATAATGTCTAATTAGAATCAGTGTATTGTAGTCTGATCAACCTTAGCGCGCTTGGTTCGCTCTTCTTTTGATTATCCTACGTGGATCGGGATATAAATGACTCTAGGATCTCATCCGCAACTGCCTTGACAACCTTTTTTAAATTATTAAATCATCTCTGGAACCACGTATTCGTATTCGATCCCCTATCCCTGGAATGCTTTTTGTTTTTCGCCTTTACTGATTTCGGACAGACAGATGCTCGTATTGAGGGAAGATAGACACATAATGTCCCCCTCAGTTTGCCATACCCTCTATAGCCATGAAAGCTATACTTATACAATCATTTACTTCTGTTTGAAATCGAAGTGCGGTCCTCAAACTTGATTCATGTCTACCGTATCATATTTTCTATTACATCGTAGTATTCTTCCATAATCAAAATTTGAGGTATGATATCCCGACTTGAATCGTTCTAACTTCATTAAACCATAGACCTATAACTTCGTTAAGTTCTGGAGATGAATTACGGAAGGATATAGATTGTAAAGCCTATCTATATTGTAGGTATACTAGTATTGTCAATTTATTGGCATAAAGTAGTTCCCACTAGGATGATGAATTAGTGCCTTATGAACACCCACTTTCTATTTATATCATTTTATGTCCCTTACCGTGACATCGATATTCAGAGCACGAGACCAACTGTTACCTTCCAACAAAGTTCATATGCAGGACCTAGACGAGTCCAAATTCATATAGGCATATCATGTCCTATTCAAACGTGTCCCCTTAAACTCTGATTCTATGATGCGACTTTTGGGTCAACAAGGCCAACCATAAACCTTATCGTAATACCGATGTACTTTCCGACTTCGAATAGAGACCCAATCTGAACTCAAGGCTTTTGGCCCAATATAAGTTTATGATCCACTCGAAGCCCACTACGCACAGGTCGCTAGTGTGCCATTCAATTGAGCCCCCATGTACCACTTATACACAAAAGTCATGGGAGACATATTTACAAGCTTGCGCCACTAACCAACCCGACTCGAAACTAGCCCAACCACTCGAGTTAGAATCTGTTCTAGGCTATACTAACCTAATAGTGATGGTATAGATTGATTCTATGAGATTTTGTCTTGCCAATATAGATTAAATCAAAGATTCATTCATTTAAGATGAAATCCCTTTGTACCTTTTTGTCCAGTTATATTTCGATCAATAAAATTCCTACTGTCTTGCTGGAATATGACTATAATTGAGCAATATCAAATCGGTAATTTTTTTCTTATTGTGTTAATGACCATAGGGAACCCTAGCACCTTAGAGTCCATGACTACGGTTAGAAATGCCCACTATTCTCGTGCCACTATTAGAAGTTGTCCTTCTCAGAAGTCTTATAATGACATTTATCATTGATAGCCAACTTTTATAAGTTGGGTAGAGCCTTGAACCAAGAACACTTATCCTATAGAAAATGGAGCCAATTTGGATTACTTTATATAAACTGCCCCTCCATCTATTCAAAAACCAAGGTACGACTTTTATATATTAAGTACATGTTCATTCGCATTGCATTGCATAACCCCCCCCCCCCCAAATTGATAGTTTAATTTCGAGGTTGAAATTTTTATAAGTTTGGTAGGATGTAAATCTCCTAAATTTTCTTGTCTTTTACGTACACATATATATTTATATTTTAAATATTTTTTTATTTAATTAAATGAAATTTTTACTAAATTACGGTATTATACATATTATGAGTAGTAAGAAATTGTTACATATATGTATATATAAAGTAGGTAATTCATATAAGGTTATTTATTGAATATTTTAGAAAATATTTTCTTGATTTTAAGATTTTATTTGAATTTATTTGGACATATATACATGCATGTATATACATGTAAACAAATATGTGGATATTCTACATATAGTGTTATATATATATATATATATATATATATATATATATATATATATATATATATATATATATATATATATATATATATATCGCCAAAAAATATATATATATATATCATATATCATATATCGCCGCTCCTCTGGAACCCTAGGGCTCCGTCTTCTTCTTCCTCGACTCCGGAGTGGCCTTTGGCCGCGCCGGCGTCCCTCTGGGGATGCCATACCACTTGGATGGTAGCTCCCTCCCTTGTTATTGATCTGTCCTGACTCCTAGGGTTCCATGACCTCTCGATCTTTTGTGGAGGTGGTGGGAGGCCAGAACAAGTCTGCGCCTCTCCTTCCTCCTAGATCGGTTTCGTCCTTTAAGGGCGCCCCGTCGATCTCCTTCACAGAGGAGGAGGAGTCCGCTTTGGCTTCTCCACTGCGGTTCGCGTTGGTTGGAAAATTCTCACAATATCGTCCCCCTATCGATAAGATCCGCAAAGCTTTGGCAGAGTTCACGTTCGATGGAGCTATTTCGGCTGGCCTCATAGATTCTAAACATATACTTATTCGTCCATCATGTGAATCAGACTATCTCCGTCTTCGTGCGAAGGATACCTAGTACATTGCTAGAGCTCCAATGCATATTTTTAAATGGGATCCTGACTTTTCTCCTTCCCATGAATCTCCAATAATTCCGGTTTGGATTAGTCTTCCCAATCTTCCTCACCATCTCTATGCAAAGGAGGCCTTATTTGCCATAGCAGGAGCCATAGGGTCTCCCCTAAAAATTGATAAAGCCACTGCGGAGTTGTCACGTCCAAGTCTTGCTCGAGTTGTCATTGAGATAGATGCTTCAAAGCCTCTCCAACATAAACTCCGCATTAACATGCCTCGTAATAGGAGCTTTTGGCAACATATTGAATACGAGTCCACCCCACTTTACTGCTCGATATGTCGTCACCAAGGCCACGCCACAGAGGCATGCAAGACAAAAGCGAAAGAGAAAGGCAAAGAACCTGCGGGACAAAAGGAAGCACACGTGACTCGGATTCTTCAAAGAGGGACTCACCTGGAGACTGGGGAACCATCACATCCGCCTCTGAACATAGAATCTATTCCTACCACAATATCTCCTGAGCCAAGTACACCGATCAATGATCATCCGCACAGTGGAAGCCGTCAAACCGTCTCCAATCAAGCAGGCCCGAGTATTCATACAAATACCAATCAGGTTCCCCCGATCATGCCGCCAGTCATTAATAACGAGCCCCCTCCTACTGACACCTTATTGCAGGATGATGGGAATACTTCCACTCCTGATCCTAATGCTGATAACAACATACATTGGGATGAAGAGACTCTCCCAGTCTCGGATCACGAGGGGGAGGAACATACAGATATTGAAGAGGGAGAGGTTGTGGGTCGAATCGAAGAAGGAGAAGTTGTTGGACGTGCCTGGGCCGATATTGCTAAAGAAGAGGAAGCTAGACAAGAGAATGGAGAAAAAAAGGAGGTGGTCCGGCCTCCTCAGCCGTCGCGTAAGAAAAAGCCCCCACCACCACCTTCAGACAGAGTCTTACGATCAGGTCACACTACTCCCGCTGGTACTCAAAACAAGACCATTAATGTTTAACTTCCACATTTGGAACGTACGTGGGATTGCTAATAAGATGACTATCAAGAGGATCAAATCATTACTCCGGATCAACAAGATTCAATTCCTTGCAGTCATTGAACCAAAAGTTGCTAAAGAATTAGTTTCCTTCAAATCAAGCTTGGTTGCTCTCAAGCTTTTTCTAATGATCGTGGGAACATTTGGTTGTTTGCTAGAACTGGTTCATTGATGTCATTAGTGGACTCATTTGATCAAGCGGTGACTGTTCGTTACTCCAATGACTTCTTGCCTAAGGAAGTCCTTGTGTCTATAGTTCATGGTCATGGAACCAAGGAAGGTAGAACGAGTTGTGGTCACGGCTCAGTACATACAAAACAGTTTTTCTCTCCCCTGGCGGTTGGAGGAGACTTTAATGCGGTGAGATACATTGAGGAGAAGACTGGTGGCCTTAATCCAAGTCGGCAATCTATGAATGATTTCAATGATTTTGTTATGGCATCGGGGCTTACGGAATTGCCGTACTCAGGGAGCAAATTCACATGGTTTAAATCGGAGGGAGAGAAGCAAGGTTCTAGATTGGATCGCATGCTTCTTGACAAGGACTGGTGGCAGATGTTTCCTCTATCGATTGAAGATCATCTCAATCGTAATGAATCTGACCATTCACCACTTTTGATCAAATTTAAATCTGCTAGCGCGGGAGGGAAGCGTGCTTTCAGGTTTCTAGATTTCTGGGTTTCACATGCCGAATTTACTCAGATAGTTGAGAAGGCTTGGTTCTCGGTGGATCATGCTAATGCACTCGTGCGGGTGGCGGAAAGATTGGTGGCCTGCAGAAAAGCATTGTCCAAATGGAGTCACGAGACATTCGGGGACATTTTTCAGGAAGTTAAAGCAGCTGAGGATGGGGTTCTTGCAGCAGAAATTGCTTTTGAACAGGATTGTTCTGGCTCAAACAGAGAATCTCTTCAGCAAGCGAGGGCCTTACTAAAGCAACGCCTCTCCTATGAGGAGTCCTACTGGAGGCAGAAGGCACGGACACGGTAGGATTTAGAGGGGGATCGCAACACTGCTATTTACGAATGCGTCAATAGCAAACAAGAAAACTCGCATTCATTCTATTAAAACAGAGGATGGCTCCTCTATCACTGAGCTTAAGGACCTAAGACTCGGCCAATGAATTTTTTGCTAATCATTATTTGTATGCAGGCCCGGTGCAGGATGATGGATTACTGTTTGTATTCCTAGTTTGATCAATGAAGAGGACAACTTGCTTTTGACTATGGATCCAACAAAGGAAGAACTTCATCAAACCATCAAAGGAATCGATTCCAAGAGTGGAAGGACCAGATGGCTTCACAGCTAGATTTTTCACTACAGTCTGGACTATCATAGAAGGAGACATTATGGAGGCTGTTCAATTGTTCATGGTCGGATTTGTTTTGCCTCGGGCGATCACGAGTACCTCTCTAATTCTGATCCCTAAGGTAAAACAACCTTCAACCTGGTCGGACTTCCGCCTTATAAGTTTGTGCACTGTTATGAACAAAATCATATCAAAATTGCTGGCTAACCGATTAGCTCATCTTCTTCCTCGTATCATTTCCCGGAGCAATGTGGCTTCGTCCGGGGAAGGGAGATTGTTGACAATGTTATTTTGGCACAAGAAATGATGAGTATGATGAAGATTAAGAACAGAGGAGGCAATGTGGCTATTAAATTAGATATGGCAAAGGCATATGATCGGATGGACTGGGGATTTTTGATGCAAGTTATGCGGAAATTTGGGTTCAATGAGAATTGGATCAACATGATTTTCCGTTTAATTAGCAATGTTTGGTATTCTACAGTGATTAACGGGGAATCATCGGGCTTCTTCCATGGCTTTCGAGGAGTGCGGCAGGGAGATCCTATATCTCCAGCTCTGTTCATTATAGCAGCTGAGGCACTGTCCAGAAATCTCAAGTCATTGATCGACATTCCATCTTTTACCACTACTACTCGCCTAGTGGCTGTCCGCTGTGACCCATTTAGCGTATGCAGATGATGTCTTAATCTTTGCAGCAGGGGATGTTGGTTCAGTACAAATATTGTGGGACATGTTAGCCAGATATGAGAGAGCCTCTCGGTCAACTTATTAACTCTCACAAGTCTTCTCTATACGTTCATCCATCATTTTCAGAAACTAGAGAAGCTGAATTACGTGAGATTACGGGATTCAAATCTTCTAACCCGCCTTTTTCTTACTTGGGTTGTACTGATGTCATGGAGGAAGAACGCAGGCATGTTTGAAGAATTGATATCTAAAATCAGAGATAGAGTCGAAGGATGGCAGCAACGACTTTTATCATACGGTGGTAAGCTGTTCTTCTTAAATCTGTTCTCACCTCTATTCCTATGTACACATTAGCAGCTTGCAATCCCCCTAGATCAGTTATAAAACAACTAGAAGTCATGTTCTCTCATTTTTCTGGGGATCACAAGAGGGGGTTTTCAAACATTCTTGGTTAGGTTGGGAGAAAATGGCCTGGCTGTATGAAGAAGCTGGCCTGGGGCTGCGAAGTTTGGATGAAGTCAGTGATTCCTTCCTTCTAAATTATGGTGGAAGCTTAAAACTCAGGAGTCCTTATGGACATCATTCATCAAGATAAATATTGCAAATTTGCAAGCCTTGATACTGTGCAGGCTAACTCTAATGCTTCGGGTATTTGGAAAAGACTGTTACATGGGAGATTGCTTGCTAATCATCTGATTGTTAGTGATCCTGTGGACCTTAACAGATGGAGATGGAGTCCATCTCGTACGGACTGTTTACTGTATCTTCGCCTATATTCATACTCGAATCCAGCATACTCGTCATCTAGATTTTACTCATGTTTGGAACACCTGCATTCTATTAAATGGTCCGTTCTTGTTTGGCGATTACTTCTTGATAGGCTACCAACGGATGATAGTGTCCAGAGACTGGGATATCACATTGCTTCGAAGTGTCACTGCTGTGTTAACCCAGCACAGGAATCAATCGAACATATTTTCTACAGGAGAGCTGGCTGATCAAGTATGGAAATTACTGCAATAGGACTTCTCCATTCGGAGCTCAGGAACAGTGTTGAGTCGTTTTAGACGGTGGTGGAGACGCCCAATGATTCACTTGAGAGAAATTATCGTTGGCGCTATGTTGGGTGATCTGGAAAAATAGGAAAAATAGAGGTACGAAGCTTATACGTTTTCAGAAGCTTAGGTTCTCTGAGGTCCGGAGACAAGTAGGAAAAGCCCTTGCTCGTTGCAAACACTTGAAGACTATTCCACCTGGATAGCTAGTTGCTGTTTGTTTTTGTTCACTCACTTTTGTAACTCAAAGATGGCCTCTAAAAGGAGATGAATAAGTTTAGTGTTTTTTTTAAATATATATATATATAATATATATATATATATATATATATATATAATATATATATATATTATATATATATATATAAAATTATTAGTTCACTCTATATATATCTATATTATATATCTATATTTTTTTTTTTTTTTATATATATATATATATATATAGATATAGAGGAACTAATAAATTTTATATATATATATATATATATATATATTTTATTATTTTTTTTTTTTATATATATAATATATATAAATATATATATATATATTTTATATATATATAATATATATATTTATATATATTATATATATATATATATATATTTATATATATATATAATATTGTTTTAGATATATAGAGTGAACTATAAAATTTATGTGTATAAAATTATATATTGTGTATATTAAAATATATATATATACTATATAATTCTAATATATATATATATAAAATATATATATATATATTATTTTATATCTATATATATATATTATATATAGATCTATATATTATATATATATATATATATATATATATATATATATATTTATATACGTATATGTGTGTATCTATATATATATATATATATATATATATATATATATATAATATATATATATATATATATATATATATATTATATGATATAATTTTTTTTCTCCCCATGGTCAGCCCCCCCCTCCCCAAGCGATCTGTTCTCCCTCTCCGGCCGGCCTAGGCCGGCCGCCCCCTCCAGCCCTTAGCTCCTCCGGCCCCAGGCGCGGCTCCCCGCAGTCCCCCTCCGTCCTCCTCCCCGATGTCCCCCCTGGCCCCCGGAGGTCCTGGCGTGGCGCCGCCAGCTCCACCTTCTCTATCAATCCCTCCCCCTCCCCAGCTCTCCCGGCCCGTCAGATCCCCCTTCCTCCTCGCCGCTCGTCCCTCTTCCAGGGCTGGCTCATCGGAGCTGCCTTCCACCCTCTCCTAGGGTTTCGTCGGCGGAGCTCCCGCTCCCCGCCGCCCAGGCGCTCGGACCTGCCGGCGCCGGCGTCAACGACCATCCGTCGGAGCCCCCTCCCGCTCCAGCTTCCTCCTCCTGGATTTCGAATCCACCCCTCCCCCCTCGGGTTCCGCATCACTCAACTGCTCAGGCCTCGGGCCCCCCGCCCATGGGCGTCTCGTGTTCCCCACCCGAGGCGCGCTCCACGAGGAACTCCCTTGCGCGGAGCAAGCTCTTTGCGCGGCGCCAGCAGACGTGTCCAACACTCTTGCGCATCTGCAGTCACTCGTGACCTCCCTTTCCTTTGCGCAGGATCTCCTTGTGGAGCAGCAAGCTGGTTTTGCGCGTGTCCTTCAGGACTTCGTCCCCCTTGCGCAGGCCACGTGCGCAATCCTGTCCCCTCTGCCCTTTGCGCAGGACCCGGGAGTTAACCTCCCCCCTCCCTCCTTTGCGCAGGCCCCGTGCGCAATCCTTGCCCAACCCGTCTCTGCGCAGGCCCAGAGCGCAGTCCTCCCCCCCTCCTTTGCGCAGGCTTCGAGCACGCTCCATCCCCCACCCTCCTTTGCGCTGCCCTCTCGCGCGCTCCATTCATCCCCCTCCTCTCCTCCCATTACGCTCTCCACTGGCTCCCACGGCGCGATCCACCATACTCCTTCTGCTTCTTCACCAGCCTCCCTTGCACCCCCTCTCTCCTCTGGTATCCCCGCCCGCCTTGACTCATCTCCGTCGCACTTATCTCTTCCCGCTTCCGCGTCCGCTTTTCCCCCCTCTCCTCCAGCTCCGTTGGCCAACCCCGCCCTGGTTTCCCCTGTGAGTTCTCCCATCCCCACCGCTCCCGCCCTACCAGGGTCCCATCCTCCTCCCAAGGACACCCTGGGTTCCTCCTCTAGGCCGGTGGTGCCCCCTACTCCCTCCTCCTCGCCAAGGCAGCAGGCCCACTCCTTCTCCATCCCCATCGCCGCTTCCGGGCTCGTGCCCCCCCGAGTGGCCTCCCGTTCTTTCATGGGACGTCGGGCTCTGCTCCTCCCGGCCATCCCCCCCTTCCTATGCCGCCATGCTTCGCCCGGACCTCACCCTCCCGAAGGGCACTATCTTCTCCGACGTTCATCTGTCAGACATTGAGTACTCTCTTGTGAACTCCAACCCCGTCATCCCATTCTCGGATTCGGAACTATCGTCGCTGTCGGCGGCCTTTCCCCACACTTTCATCCTCAAGTTCTCCACTGGGTGCCCCAAACTGTCAAGGGTTCAGGAAACGATCGTCAAATGGAATCTCTCGTCGATTATCGAGTTGCCCCCTCGATCCAAAACACATTCTCCTACATCTATCCTCCGACAGCGATCATAGGACCGTGTGGTCCAAGGGTACCTGCAAGATCGACACCCACCAGATGAAGATCATTAAGTGGTCTCCTGATTTCAACACCAAAGAGGACTCAGCGATGGTGGCAGTCTGGGTTACCCTTCCCAATCTTCCTCTCATCTGCTTTGTCCCGACGGCGCTTCAACGCATAGCCAACTCGTTCGGGACGTACGTGGCTTCGGCGCCCGAGACCAGCAACCTCACAAAGCCCACTACGCCAAAATCTGCGTCGAACTGGATCTCTCTGCAGAACCTCCCAATTTCATCTCTATCGAGCTAGGCAGCCACACCCACACCCAGCAGATCCTCTACGACAACCACATACAGTACTGCAACCACTGTCGCATTAGAGGACACCTTCCCAAGCACTGTCACCGCCTGCATCCGGAGCTTAAAAGGAAGCCCTCCAGAAAAGACAGAGACCTCTCGGAGGGAAGCAGCAGCCCATCCTTCCCCTTCCAAATTCTCACATCAGATTCGACTCCAGCCACGGTGAGCCAGTCTCCATCGACCCACCGAGCAGGGCCCTTATCCCCTTTATACCCCAACATTAGAGATCTCTAATCCATTCGCCATTCTCGACTCAGAAGACCGGGAGACCGGTAACAGTCAAAGAAAATCCGCTCCCCGAACCCCACCCCTCCCCATCCTCTCCCACGTGCGGAGGACGGACCTGATTCAGGCATAGCTGACCACCAAATTCTCACCTCCAGCGAAGGCAGCGAACCCTCTGTCCATCCCTCCTCCCACGAAACCCATCTGTCCCCCAGCTCCATACCAGTCGAAGACGCCCTCGCTATTCTAGGCCCCGACCAAGTCAGGAGAGGTCTTCAAGTATTAGCCGCAGGAGCCCCCCTCCAGCACCTGCTCATTGAGAATACGCACGACTCCCTTACCATCCATCGGAGGACACGACAACAGACTCAGCTGGCAATGCGATTAACCCCCCCAACCTTGGAGAGACCCACAAGTCCTTGCCGCAGGAAGCCCCCCCGGATCCGGATAACCTCCACCTCAGGAAATCAGGCACCGACAAAACCGTAACCATACTCACCAGATCCGCTGCAAGGCGGAACAAAAAACACTCCCACAACCCACCAAATGCTTAACATCATTTCTTGGAACGTTCGTGGTCTGGCCAATAAACCGACATTACGGAGAATTTCCAGTCTCCGAAAAATCCACAAGATCGACATCTTCATCATCATTGAACCTAAAATTCCCTCCAAACGTCTTAAATCCACCCAGCTGGCCCTGGGCCTACCAACGGCAATCGCCGGCAGGCACGACATCTGGATTCTTGGGTCGAAGGACGTTAAACTCGACGTCATCCAGGACACTAATCAAGTTCTCTCCTGTTGGATCGCCCACCCCTCCCTACCGGAGCGAGCTATCATTTCTGCGGTTCACGGTAGCTGTGTCATCGCAGAGCGGAAATCCCTCTGGAATGACCTTCTCGATACCTATATCCACAACACCAACATCCCTTGGCTTTGCATCGGTGACTTTAACGCCATCACTCGCAGAGAAGAGAAGATCGGAGGATGCCCTACGCCACTAGCTGCCATGCAAGACTTCAACAATTTCATCTTCAATGCTCACCTAACTCCCCTTCAGTTCAAAGGCAGTGAATTTACCTGGTGCAACATGCAGGAGGGTCACCGTCGTCAATATTCCAGATTGGACAGAGCCCTCACTAACGCCAGCTGGCACAGTATGAGGATCTCCTCCACCCTGTCACACCTCAACTCCACAGAATCTGACCACGCCCCCATCCTGATGGAAATCAAAAACAAATCCAATCCATCCAAGAAGAACTTCCAATTTCTTGACTTTTGGATCGACCACCCGCAATTCCTGACCATTGTGGCCGAAGCGTGGAACAGCCAGGATTCCCCGAATCCTCTCACTGGGTTAGCAACAAGCTAAAAGCAACCAGGAAAGCTCTCTCCAATTGGAGCAAACACGCTTTTGGGGACATTTTCCAAGCTATTCGCGTCGCTGAGGACGACGTTACCCGAGCAGAAGCTTTACTCCTTTCCGACCGTTCTCCTGAGGCTAGAAGAGCCTTGAATCTCACCAAAGCCATTCTCAAATTCAGGCTCAAAGTTGAGACCGAATTTTGGAAGCAGAAAGCTAGACTGAAATGGGACAGCGACGGGGACAAGAACTCCAAATATTTTCACGCCTGCGTCAACGGCAAAAGAAACAAGCTTTCGATTCACCATATCGCTGACGAGCACGGAATCACCAGATCCGACCATAAAGGGATCCAAAAGGCGGCCACGGATTTCTACACAAAACTATTTTCCAAGGAGACGGTCCACAAAGACATTTCTTTCCTGGAACAAATCCCCTCCATCATCAACGACTCCGACAATGCACTGCTGGAACGGCCTCTGTCCGAACACGAGGTTAAAGCCGCGGTGTGGGCCTTGAACGCGCACAGCGCCCCCGGTCCGGACGGCTTTTCGGCACCTTCTTTCGCACTTGCTGGGATATCATCAAGCAGGACATCACTGACGCGGCCATCGCCTTTCTGGAAGGAGCTCATTATCCCAAAGCCATCTCCAGCGCCAATCTCATCCTCATTCCGAAAAAAGATAACCCCAATTCCTTTCGCGATTTTCGTCCATCAGTCTTTGCACATTTACCAACAAAATTATCTCCAAGATCATCGCGTCGAGAATGTCTGATACTCTCCCTAAAATCATATCTGAAGAGCAAAGCGGATTCGTCCGCGGTCGGAACATCCAGGACAACATCATGCTAGCCCAAGAACTCATCACCTGTATGAAATTCCCAGCCAGAGGGGGCAACATCGCCATCAAGGTCGACATGGAAAAAGCTTACGACAGACTTGACTGGCAATTCATGATTTGGGTCTTCAGAGCATTCGGATTCTCCGAGAACTGGACCAACATCGTGTGGAGATCCATCAGCAACTCGTGGTTCTCACAGTTATCAACGGCCATTCCGATGGATTCTTCAAATCTAGCCGCGGAGTCAGACAGGGCGACCCTCTTTCGTCCACAGTTTTCATCATCGTTGCCGACGCTCTGAGCAGAAACCTCAACAACATGGTCAACACACCCAACTTCCAGCATTACCACACTGTCAGCGGATGCCCCATCATCACCCACCTTGCCTTCGCCGACGATTTACTCATCTTTTCCTCCGGGGACATCGGATCGTTGGAGGTTGTTCACAACACCCTGAAGCGGTACTCCAGATGTTCAGGCCAGAAGATCAACCTTTCCAAGAGCACTATTTACGCCCACCACAGCATCAATCTGAGAACGCTACCAGACTCACCAACCTAACTACTATAGCGGTGGCTCACCCTCCTTTCAACTATCTCGGATGCCCTCTGACGTACGGGAGATCCAACGCCAGTATCTTCGAGAACCTGGTTTCCAAAATCAGAACCAAAATCGAAGGATGGCATAACGCTACCCTATCCCCAGGAGGGAAAATTATCCTCATTAAGCATGTTCTCAATTCCATCCCCATCCACACCCTGGCGGCCTGCTCTCCGCCTAGGAACGTCACCGCATCGATCGAGAAGATCTTCTGCGACTTCTTTTGGGGCACAATAAGGGTCAAGACAAACACCACTGGGCGGCTGGGATTCCATGGCCATCCCCACCGAGTCCGGCGGGCTTGGTTTCTCCAAACTCGATAACATCGTCAAAGCCTTCTCTATGAAACTGTGGAAATTACGCACCAGCCAAAACCTGTGGACCATGTTCATGAAGGCAAGGTACTTCAAATTCATCCATCCCGTGTCGGCCTCAGCGAACTGCAGATCCTCACGGCCTGGCGTCGCATTCTCCATGGCCGCGACTTGGCCGAGCCTGCGATCAGACTCCAGTTGGGCTCTGGCGAGGCCAACCCCTTCCTGGAAAGGTGGACTGGCGACTACCTTATCCCGAACATTATCGAACCCCCCAGAAACTGCAAGATCAAAGACCTGTGGAACCCCACCAACAATGTTTGGAATTGGGACAGGATTCGAGAGTGGTCCGGCAATGATACTGAGGACAACATTCGTCAGCGAGGTCTTATCATTGGGACCGACGCAGACAATCTGAGGTGGTCGCCGACTGCCTCAGGTACGTTCTCGTGCGATCGGCTAGATCTTTGATCCTTGAGATCGGGCCGGATCCTTTCATCGCGGGTTATTGGCATTCATGTATCCCAAGAAATGGTCCTTCCTTCTGTGGAGAGTCATGAAAAGAAACTGCCGACCGACGAAAACCTTCACTCCATCGGCTTCAGCTTGGCGTCCGCTTGCAATTGTTGTACTGAGCGTCAGACCGAAACCATTGACCACATCTTTCAAGAGGGGCGCCTCCCTGACCAAATCTGGCACCCTTAACCGCACCTACAAACCTCTCCAGGGGACGGGCGCTTTATCGATCTTCTGGCCCACTGGGGATCCGCATCCCACGGCCACCAGATCGTTGCAGCGGCTGCCACCTGGGCAATCTGGAAAAATACAACAAAGCGAGGTACGAGGGCCACCAATACTCGGTCGATCAGCTTACCCGGGAAATTACCGGCAATGCCGTAAAAGGAGCTCTCTCTGCTCCCACACATCTCCGGCGTTTTGGCAACAGCCTTCCCCCTAGGAGCGTCGGCTGCGTCCGACACTTCCCCCCTGTCTTTCCTTTTTGGTATACTTTCCCTGTATACGTGTAAGGTTTCTCTTTGTGCCTTGATCAATAAAAGGAGGGGTTTTGGTTAAAAATATATATATATATATAATATATATATATATATATATATATATATATATATATATATATATATATATATATATATATATACATATATATATATATATATATATATATATGTATTAGACTTATAGAAATAGAAATAGAAATAAAAGAAAAAGAAATAAAATCAAAAAGGGAAAACCAAAATCCAGCCCAGCTGAGCTCGGGATAGGCTACAACTTCCCAGCCATCCAAGCCCAGCGTGAGCTGAGCCAAACAGGAAGTGGCCTGTTAAACTCCCACACCCGCGTGATGAGACCCCATCCCCAGCTCGGTTTGTAGCCTCCCTTCCCAGAATTTTGAAATAATTTTTATTTTTTTTATTTTTTTAAATGGTGATTTAGATTATTATAAATAAATTTAGTTAATTATTATGGTAGATGATTTTTAGCCATGGTTGAGTTTTGAAGTACCAGACGACTATGAATTGTGGCAGAAACTGTAACAGGGAGCCTTGACTAGTGTACTAGCCATGCCAGGGGAGGTCTAGCCATAGTGATACCCGAACTAGAAAAACCAGACCAAGTTGTGAAAGGACTCATTTAAAACGTTTAATTAGTTATTATTTAATAAATTGATTTTTAGATGACCCGGTTGTACCCAATCAGCCGAACCGGACCCGAACCAATTCCAAACCTATATGGGCATATAGTGAGACCAAGGACGACCGTATAGGCACATTTTATGTGTGCAAATATTCTTAGATTATTTTACAATTTGATATGGTATTCCTAATTATTAAGTATTATACAGTATTGGTATTAATATTATTTAGGTACTTGACAGTATCGTATGATTTTATTGAGCCAAATGAGGAGTGCGTAGGTTATATTCACCAAACGCTACCATTGAATTATTTCTTTTATTAAGTTTTATTATTTTATCATTATTAAAGTGATTTTGTGATTAAATAATCATTATTATTAGTACTATTATTATTATTATTATTGAATTGATTTATGGTAAATTTAATTTATATATGTAAATATACATATACGGTATATGTGTATACGTGTATTTGTAAAAATATATATATTATAAATATACGTATATGTGTGTATATAAACATATATAGTACATGTACAGTGTATGTGAATATATATGTATATTATAAGAGGAAAAGTTATTTGTAATTTACAATTGGCTCTTGACCCAGCAGGGACCCCTACGTAAATATAGAATATAGAAGGACTTATACGTAAATTGGCCTATGGGCTGAGCCAACCCTGTGAAACCCGAGAGGAGTAATATTCCTCACAGCCGCGTACATAAAACCTATTTATAGATCAAACGACGAAAACCCCAAACCCTAATCCACCCGCACCACCCCGATGCCTGGGCGACCGACCCGCGTCGCTCGCCGCCGGCGTATCGACCACCGGCGGCCGGAACCGCCGTCGATCGGTGCGCGGCCTGGCACACCCGCGACAGCAGCAGTAGTAGCAAGGGTTGAACGCCCCACTTTGCAGCGCGATTGCGCAGCGATCGATTGATCGTTTCACGATTTTCTCTCTTCGGCTACGAAGTCAATATGTATGTCTCTAAATCCCTTTAATTGCTTTACATATATGCCCTGGATTGCCCTAGAAACAGACTCAAAAATGGCAAAAAACTGTCCCGAAATAGGACAGGATTCAATCCCAGATACCCAACTTGGAAGGCGATTTTTTGCCAAACAATAGACCAATTCGAAAATCTATTTGAAGGCAATTATAGACAACCTGTAGGCCTTCACGACCCCTTTTATGGATTCGAAAATCATCGACTATGCGTCGAGAAATTGAATCCCAAAGTTTCCCAAAAACCTGTTTTAAAAACTAGAAAATTGTTCTACACGACGTGCGTCCCGCCATTCCGAGCGACGTGTGGTCGCGAACCGTAAGCATCGAAAGCTGCGTAACGGCTTCGTGGTCGTGTGGGCTTTGGCAGAATTCAAATTGGTCGCGTGTGTGCGACGAATTTGATGTGTATCCGTCAAAATTTACCGTATCGTTTTTCTGGTCCTGTACGCCAAGTTTGGTCCGATTCTGAGACAGTTGACAAAATCGTCATTTTGCGGGCCCCACAGTCCCACTCAACGGGCAATTTTGTGCACGGCCCGCCAGAATCCAACTTTGGACATACGTTGGGTTCGAATCGAAAAACTGGATCCGTAGACATGTAGTTTGACGAATTTAGAGGCCGTTGACTCTGGTACGCTTTTCGGTACAAAGCGGGTCCAACGGCGGACACATTTTTGCCCGAAATTACCGTTTTGCCCCTGTATCCAGAATTGGACTTAAGGACAGGCAATCATAGCTAATTTGACTATTTGAGAACGTTGGTACTATTTATTTCATCCGGAGACTTCTACATGTTGACTGATTGTGGATCATTGAGTGGTATGGTATTATTGGTTTCTCCAGCTAAGGACCTCAGACAAGTACACTTTCTGATTGCTTTGCGATTCATAGTAGTCTTTTTATTTCATATCTATACATATATCTTGCTGCTTGTCGACACGCTCGTCACACGGAGTAGTCGGGAGGAGAAATATCTTAGTACACATGTGGACTACCCAGAAATATCCCAAAATGTCTATTATTGTATGATAGCAGCTGCACACGACACGTACAGTGAGCCGGATTTACCCCCTAGCCGTTCACATGTTGAAACAGATATTTCACACCACCTAGATAGATGTCTTTCATTAGTTTTTCCTTGTTTACTTCTCTATCGTGCTATGTCATCAGTTTTCTTACTAGCTTTCATATTCCATATGCTATTTTCATGTCTTGTTAATTCTATTGTGTTTGCATTGCCGTCGGTTTGTGTACTTGTTCCATTCCTGACTGGAAACCAACATTTTTTAGGTTTAGCCGCGATCATTCTTAGCATTGGGAAGGCTTGGGTATGCTGAGGTCAACTTAGAAATAGAAAGCAATTGTATCAATTTCATTAATTAAAAATCTTGTATTTTCTTTAATTATAAATGTTATAAATGTTCTAATAAATGTAGAAATATGAATGAGCAGCAAATGTTGTATACTTTGAGCATTTATTTCTTGCAGGCTTGACAGCGTTCTACCGCCGACTCTGCGGCGTAGGCTGGCTTGGACACGTCTCATATCCGAAAAGCGGGTGCGGGTCGTGACAAGTTTTTGTGGTGGCCCATACAGGTCCGTCTTTGCAAATTATGCGAACTCGCGGTAGTACCATATTAGTCGTACTGCTGTGAGCTTGCGCCCAAGAAATGCTCATTCACAACTAGGATTAAACTGATTTAAGAGAATGACTAGGACTAGGAGTCCCTTGTTCAATTGACCGTTTGGTAGTTAAGGTTATTAGATAGGCCATGCAATTTAGATAGCTTGCTAGATCCCTATAGGTACACTATTACTTTTGATATGACAAAGTGATACAATGTGGATATACTATTCGCTTGGTATGCTAGATTTGTCTAGAATTAAGGCGTTAATTTTGATAAACTGTTTAATTTTCTGTTGCTTTATTAGATATAAATCTTATATCATAAGTTAGAATTGTCTATTTTGAATTCTCTTTTGCTGTAAGAAGTTAGTTTATAATTTTGAATCGGTTATTCAACACGAATCTTGAGGTAGATTGATTCGAGATTTTTCCTCAACCCTTGAAATGTATGTGAGATAGATACTAGAATATTTGTATTGCTTTCGTCCTTAGTTATTTTCTCCATGCTTTATTTTAAGTATTGCGACTGATAGGACTAGTACATACACTTTATTTTTAGTCAACTTGTTGAATCTCTAGAAGCTCATGAATTCTTACGGATATAGTTAAAGGAATGGTAGTTGACTAATAATAGTTAGACAGCAGCGCACTGTCGTCAATTATTTGAGAGTGGAGAATATGGGTTCACTGCAGCCAGCATCGCACTGGCCAGGCACAACCCACAGAATAGAAATCATTCTGAAGAATCATAGTCTATGGAACATTGCTAAAACTATGTTCTCGTTGACCTCTTCAGATCTTAGATACCCTTGTGTCAATATAGAGTAGAGTACATGATAGCTTATCACACCTAAATCACGAAACTAAGGGTTTGTCACAGCTAGAGTATACAGGCGAGGCATAATTATCCGTGAAATGACTTCAGATATGATTACGAGGTTAGGATATTATAGAGGATAGGAAAGTGCCAAGTATG
Source organism: Iris pallida (assembly GCA_029216955.1). NCBI lineage: Eukaryota > Viridiplantae > Streptophyta > Magnoliopsida > Asparagales > Iridaceae > Iris > Iris pallida. Next base: position 16,550,504 of record JANAVB010027598.1, read on the forward strand.
CCCTCTAGGATCCAAGGCCAATACTAGCAGAAGTTCCGTAGCATGTCTCCCCACATCGCATTATGTGGTCATTGTGACCTATCGACGAGGTAATTGACTGACACTAATAGCTTTACTTAGAAATAGAACCTAGAGTCCATAATCCATTAGTCGACCAAGGCCTTATGAATAGAAGATAGTAGGATTGACGGTATAAGCAATAACACCAGGTAAGGTTTTGGATTTTTCCAAAACTCAAACTACTTTTTCCTCCTTTCAAAAATCTCGCGTATTCGTAATTTGACTCTCTTGACGAATGCTGCTATTACAGCCTAGTTTTTGCAAGCTTACTTTTATCGAGCTTGATTCGAGACATATGTTTATTGTGGACTCCCGCTAACATATTGTCTAATCAGAATCATTGTATTACGGTCTGATCAACCATGATGCATTTGGTTCGCTCTTCATTTAATTACCCTACGTGGACTGAGATATAGAGATATCCAGGATCTCATCCACGATTACTTGACAATTCCTCTTGAATTATATATTCGCCTTTGAATCACATAATTGTATTCGGTGATGTCTCTTGAACTCTTTATCGTTTTTGCCTTTCGCTGATTGGGAAGACGAAAACTCGTAATTGATAGATAGATACCTAGTATTCCCATGACCATGATGGTTGTATACGCAAGTTTAGCCACCATCGGCCAGCCCTGTGACTAGAACCTTGCCTTGAGTTTACTCGTCCTCCCTTCGACCCTAAACCATGTCCTAGTTTCTAAGGTAGGTAGACTGTAAGCCTTCTAAAATTTGGTATATACGAGAATTACCGATTGATTAGAATAATTTTTCCACTAGCATGATAATTAGAGCCCCATGGACTCCCACTTTCTATTTAGATCATTTTGTGTCCCCGGCCGTGCCATTAATATTCGGAGCACGAGACCAGCTATTACCTTCCGACAAATTTCATATGCAAGATCTAGACGAGTCCACCTTCATCTAGGTATATCGTCCCACTCAAATCCGTCCTCTTGTACTCTATTTTTGGGGTACGACTTTCAGATTAAAAGGACTAGTTATAACCCTTACCATAGTACCGGTAAACTTCCCGACTACAATTAGAGACTCAACCTTGACTCAATTTCTTCGCCCCAATATATGGTTGTGATCCACTCGAAGCCCAATACGCACATGCCAAGAGTGTGCCACTCAACTGAGGTTTCATGTGCTACTTAAACACAAAAGTCACCGAAGGCACATTTTTGGCTTGAGGGACCTAGCTAACCAACTTGACGGACAACTAGCTCAACCCTTGGATAGAAACCTATTCTAGGATACCCTAATCTAGTAGGAAGAGTCTTATCATTGGGATCTTGCCCAATCCATTAGATTGAAATATAAGGTTCATCCAACCAACGAGTGGTGTCCAAGTAGGGAACCCATTATGACCCAATAAAACCCATCCATTCATACCACCATATTTTATCTATAGAACCGAAATAGTTAAGATAAGTCCCTATACCGACCATGTAGTCTCCACCTCCTAGAATGTGAATCCATTCGTAACCTTTATCCCATCTGCCTGAAAGTCGAGATACGATCTTGTATTGTATTTATATCCCTTGCTCGTGTGTTTAGATAACCATGAAAAAGGTCACAATCTTGAATTCGTTCTATTTTTGGAATCTTGTTTAGACTAGAAATTCGAGAATGAAGTGTCTGTATTTCATGGATTGCAAACCCCTCTAAGTAACGAAGGGCTCTTCGACGTAGCAAGTGACTGATCTAGAGTAGCCCAATCTAGCAAATAAGGCAGGGGTTCATAAACTTCCTTTCTATCTGTAACATTGGATACTTCCACTGCTCTTGAAACTTCACAGTTGCTCCCGATTATTTTGCCTTAACTTTCGTCCTCTGTACTTCGGAGCGACGAATAGTCATGCTTACTAGAGTTTATCAATACTTTTTAGCTACTTGTGTAAATTTGTTGCCTGTTAAATTTTAAGTTGTTGATAGATAGGAGAGGGTTGTAGATGCCTTATGCTATAAATATCCGTCGGTAGTTATTTTTTGCAATTAGCTAGAAGATTACATATGTATGGCGTCAAGTGTTTGAGTGGATAGTGTGACCAAAGGTGGGTAGAAGTCCTCGATGATTCGTAGTTACGAAATGGCTAGGAGAAGGATAAATAGTTCTGAAAAATTAAAATTTGAGAAATGGTGGTAATAGTGGATTTTTTTATGTTTAAATTTTTGGCATGTTTACGATTAGAATTTCGAGGACGAAATTATTTTTAAGGTGGGTAGATTTGTAGCCTCCCTTCCCGGAATTTTGAAATAATTTTTATTTTTTATTTTTTAAATGGTGATTTAGATTATTATAAATAATTATTTAGTTAATTATTACGGTAGATGATTTTTAGCCATGGTTGAGTTTTGAAGTACCAGACGACTAGGAATTGTGGCACAGAAGCTGTAACAGAGAGCCTTGACTAGTACTAGCCATGCCATGGGTGGTCTAGCCATAGTGATACCCGAACTAGGAAAACCAGACCAAGTTGTGAAAGGACTCATTTAAAACATTTAATTAGTTATTTTTTAATATATTGATTTTAGATGACCCGGTTGTACCCAATCAGCCCGAACCGGACCCGAACCAATTCCAAACCTATGTGGGCATATAGTGAGAGCAAGGACGACCATATAGGCACATTTATATGTGTGCAAATATTCTTAGATTATTTATAATTTGATATGGTATTCCTAATTATTAAGTATTATACAATATTGGTATTAATATTATTAGGTACTTGACAGTATCGTATGATTTTATGGAGCCAAATGATGAGTGCGTAGGTTACGTTCACCAAACGCTACCATTGAATCATTTTTTATTAAGTTTTATTATTTTATCATTATTAAAGTGATTTTGTTATTAAATAATCATTATTATTAGTACTATTATTATTATTATTATTGAATTGATTTATGGTAAATTTAATTTATATATGTAAATGTACTATATGGTATATGTGTATACTGTATTTGTAAAAATATATATATTATAAATATACGTATAGTGTGTATATAAACATATATAGTACATGTATACGTGTATGTGAATATATATATGTATATTATAAGAGGAAAAGCTATTTGTAATTTACAATTGGCTTTTGACCCAGTAGGGACCACTACGTAAATATAGAATATAGAAGGACTTATTGTTCGCCATGAAATATAAAAGAACAGAACAATTATCGGTGGACTAGATTTTTACTTCACGTTACAAACTCGCTTGTACAAAGAAAACCTAAGGACGAAAACCTAGGTACATCA
>JANAVB010027598.1:16553840-16683840 GCA_029216955.1 Iris pallida
TATATTTATATATATAATATATATATCTATAATATAAGATATATATATCTATATATATATATATATATATATATATATATATAAATATATATATATATAATATATATATAAAGATATATATATATGTATATTATAATATATATTATATATATGTATATATATATTTGGCCCATTTCATTTTCACACCGATTTTAATAATCGACATAAACTTAAGTTAAATAAGAAAATATACGAACTGCTGCTAATCATTTCAGGTCTTATGAAATCAATATCAACAAGCATATTATTACATCAGCAAAGCACGAAAATCATTCGTCTGAAGCTTATTTCATTAGAATCTAGTCTGAGTCATTTTACAATTATTAGGTATTTTATCTTTATTGAGTCCAGGATATAAATTGTAAGATCGACAGGATAATACTGGCTAAGGTTAATCATAGTCCATTTTTCCATACAGCCTACCCATCCATAGTTCACCTACCAAAATTCCAGTTCCATTCTGCAACAATATTTGACAAATATTTAACATTTTACTGAGATAGAACTCAAACCGAGTTCGGCCCGAGTTCGGTCCAAACTCTGCCCGAGTTCGGTCCAAACTCTGCCCGAGTTCGATCAGTTTAAATTTAAATATTTGTTACCTCCAAATCTGCATGCAACGTTCATTTACGAAATTTTTTTCATCAGAACTCCGCCAGAACTCTGCCCGAGTTCGGTCCTAGAAAACACCTATAAATAGAAGAGAATTTCTCATTCCAAATCACTCAATCAATTTCATCTTCTCTTCTCTCTTCAATAAATGTTTTCATCCGATCAAAATCTTTCATATCATACCTACACTCCTCTTAGCCAAAAGCCAGTAATATCTATTTTGATCTAGAGTTTTTTGGTTCTCAAGAGTTGTAAAGAGGTTGTTCAAAGTATAGAAACTATCTCTATTGTGGAGCCGGTCGTGCGTTCGTCACCAAGCACGGTATTGTAAAGTTGGTCGTGCACTTGTCACCAAGCACGGTGTTGTAAGAGAATGCAAGCACTCAATTTACTTGTGCCTTAGTAGATTAACATCGAACAAGAGTACTCGAGACTGGATTAGTCCTTTCAGAGGAATACCAGTATACATCGCTGTGTCACTGAGTTTTATCTCTGTATTTCTTGCTATATTTATTTACTGTCTCTTATTCACTGCCATAGTTAATTGTTTTTAATTTTAAATTAGTGATTATTTTTCACTACACTCGCACTCACTCTATTCACCCCCCCTCTAGAGGTGCTCAACGGTCCTACAATTGGTATTAGAGCAAGTTATATTCTAATATAACAAACCTCAGAGAGTATATATGGCAGCCGTGAAATCAATATTCAACGTGAAGGGCAATCCACAAATAGACCTCCACTATTTGATGGTACAAACTATACCTACTGGAAAACACGAATGACTTTTATTTTAAAGTCTCTTGACTTTAATCTTTGGTCTATATTTGTTGACTGTTATAAGAAACCGACACCTACAGTAGTTGATGGCCTGCTTCTAGACAAGCCTTATGACAAATATACAGAGGTTGAAGAAGCAAAGGCTAGTCTAGATGCTCGTGCCATCAACGCACTATTTTGTGCAATTGACAAAACAAAATTCAACAAGGTTTCAACCTGTAAGATGTCTCATGAGATTTGGAAACATCTTGAGGTAACTCATGAAGGTATTTCCCAAGTGAAGGAATCCAAAATCAGTAGACTAACACAGAAGTATGAATCTTTTAAGATGAAATCTGGTAAGTCAATTACACAGATGTTCACATGTTTTCTTGATATTACTAATCCTTTGCAATCTCTTAGTAAGGATTACAGTAATCATGAGAAGATCAAAAAAGTTCTACGGGCTCTAACCAATAACTAGAACCCAAAGGTAACAGCAATTATTGAAGGAAACGATCTCACCACCATGTCTCTGGAAATACTGATGGGCAAGCTCGTGATCCATGAGCTTGATCTACAAGAGTTTGAAGAAGCAACCCCAAAATAAAAGTCTCTCTCTTTTAAAGCTCAAGCCAGAAAATCTACATACAATAATTCTGAAGAAGAATCATCAAGTTGTGAAGAACAAGCCCTACTAGTGAAGAACTTTAAAAAATTCCTAAAGTTTGAGAAATCAAACAGAAGGAAGAGAGATATGCAAGAATACAATGAAGATGAAACAATATACTTTGGATGTAAGAAATCAGGGCACATGAAGAAGGACTGTCCAACTTCGAAGAAAAGCAGTCCATACGATAGATCAAGATCAAGCAGAAAAGCAACCACCAGTCGAAAGTATGCAAACACTAGTATCTGGCATGAAAGTGATGCCAGTGATATAGAGGAAGAAGACAGATCCTGCGAAAATGCTAATGTCTGTCTGATGGCTTTTGATAAGGTATCCTCAAACCCTTTGTATGACGACTTTACTTTCGATGAAATAGAAAATGCCTTCAGTGAACTACTTGAAGAACACAGAAATGTGCTTGACAAGTATAAGCAATCTGGAAAAGAGATTAAGGCATACACAACCGAGATACCTAGACTGTCCAGTCTTATTGAAGACATTAAAGAGACGTCTACTACCGGTAACACGGAAGGGATAGCCAAGCTTAAAGTAGACTATCATGAGGCTATCCTCAAAGTTGATAAGAAAGAAAGAGACTGTCAAAATACAAGAGCTATATGACATAGAGAAAAAGAAACACTTGGTCACAGAACAAAGACTCTTAGACATGACTGCTAAATATGAAGAGTTTTTTGCGGTTTCTAAAAAGTTAGAAATCAAGTTAGGCAAACAGGCAATACCAGTGACACAGCCTAAGTTTAGTCCTAATGCTAAGCATACATCTAAGATGACTAAAACTTAGAAAGCACGAAAGAAACACGATTATCACCATGCTTTCACTTATAGGTTTTCAAAGAAACCAAATAGGCATGTCAACACTGTTTCCACTACTACTATTTCAAAACTCACTTGCACATATTGTGGTACTCATGGACACATATCACAGTATTGTTTAGCAAAAAAACTTGTTGACAATCGTACTTTATTTTGGAGACCTACGACTAATCAAAATGGACCTTTCAGTAAATGGGTACCAAAGGATTCATCTACTTGTTTGTAGGTGGACCCTCAACCCTTTCATGCTAAAAGCAAGTAGATCCTCGATAGCGGGTGTTCGCGGCATATGACTGGTGATGCATCTTTGTTTGCCACGCTATCGATGAAGAAAGCAGGATACGTCTCCTTCGAAAATAATCAGAGAGGTGGTATCATTGGAAATGACACTGTTGGTATATCTTCTTATCCTGTAATAAAAGACGTTTGTCTAGTTATAGAATTGAAACATAACCTATTAAGCATAAGTCATTTGGTTGATAATGGTTATGGTATCAACTTTGTAAAAGACAAATGTACTATATATGATATATCATCTGGTAATCTCGTATATGAAGGGATTAGAGAAGACAATATTTATGTTTTATTTCTGGAGAGTACTAATAATGCAGGAAGAAGCCTAGTAGCTAATCTAGATGAAAGCTAGCTATGGCATATGAGACTAGGACATGCTAATATGGACACTATCTCACGACTGAGCACTAAGAAGCTGGTAAAAGGACTCCCTGAGATTCTATTCAAGAGAGATATGGTACGTGCTGAATGTGAAAAGAACAAAACACATAGGTCTACATTTAAATCCATCAATACTGTAAGTACTTCTAGACCTTTGCAGTTTATACATATGGATTTATTTGGTCCTAATAGAGTCGCTAGCCTTGGCGGTAAGCTCTACGCTTTTGTTATTGTTGATGATTTCTCTCGTTTTACTTGGATTTTTTTATCAAACAAAAGTGATGCTATTTTTGAATTTTAGTTATTTTGTAAAAAGGTACAAAACGAAAAAGGCTTCATGATTACTCGTATCCGAAGTGATCATGGTGGCAAATTCATAAATACTGATTTTAAAATTTTTTTTTGATGATAGTGGATACTACCATGAATTCTCTTGTCCTAGAACTCCTCAACAGAATGGTGTTGTGGAGCGAATGAATCGTACTCTAAGCGAAATGGCTAGAGTCATACTGAATCAGCATAATCTTCCTAAATATTTTTGGGCAGAAGCTGTTAGCATAGCCTATCATGTTTTAAATAGGGTGTTAATTCGACCCATCTCGAAGAAAACACCTTATGAACTTTAGTTTGGAAGGATTCTAAACATTTCTTATTTTAAAGTTTTTGGATGTCGTTGTTTTATCCTGAACACCAAGGACAACTTAGGTAAGTTCGACTCTAAAGCAGATGAAGGAATATTTCTCGGATATGCTGCTAAAAGTAAGGGATATAGAATTTTCAATAAAAGATCTATAATTGTGGAAGAATCTATTAACGTTACTTTTGATGAGCTCAATAGTCACAAATCTAGCGACGGTGATGATGAAGGTGTACAAGCAAAAATCGATAAGAGTCATGTGGAAGATCTGACTCATAAATTTGAATCATTAAAGTTCTTACCAGATCATCTAGAGACACTCATTATAGGTGATGTATCAAAAGGTGTAAGTACACGTACTTCTCTTAGAGATTCTAAAATAGCAGCAAATGTAGCTTTCATTTCTCAAATAGAACCAAAGAATATAGAAGATGCCTTTAGTGATGAGTTTTGGATTAATGCACTGCAAGAGGAACTTAATCAATTTGAGAGAAACCAAGTTTGGGAACTCGTTCCTAAACCTATTGGTCAATCGATAATTGGTACGAAACGGGTGTTCCAAAATAAACTAAGTGAAGATAGACAAGTTCTACGCAACAAAGCACATCTAGTGGCACAAGGTTATAATCAAGAAGAAGTTATTGATTATGACGAGACATATGCTCCTGTAACTAGACTAGAAGCTATCCACATGTTTCGTGCATTTACATATTTTAATATTTTTAAATTATTTTAAATGGACGTGAAAAGTGCATTTTTGAACGGATTTCTAAAAGAAGAAGTTTTTGTGAAACAACCCCATGGCTTTGAAGATTTTCAAAAACCTGATCACGTATTCAAGCTTAAGAAAGCACTCTATGGACTCAAACTTGCACCTCGTGCTTGGTACGAACGCCTAAGTGCCTTCTTACTGGATAATGGTTTTTCAAAAGGAAGAGTTGATACAACTTTGTTTATCAAATCTTTAGATGATGACATTCTTCTTGTGAAAATATACGTTGATGACATTATATTTGGTTCTACTAATGAAAACCTTTGTCAAGAGTTTGCTAAGTATATGCAGAGTAAAATTGAGATGAGTATAATGGGAGAGCTGAACTTCTTTCTAGGACTCCAGATCAAACAACACTCAAAGGGAACATTCATCAATCAAGCCAAATATACGAAGGACATACTGAAAAAGTATGACTTCGGTGATGTAAAGCTTATCAGAACTCTAACGGCTACATCTACAAAGCTTGATACTGATGAAAGTGGCAAACCTGTCGACCAGCGTAAGTATCGAGGTATGATTGGTAGCTTATTATATTTAACTGCTAGCCGTCCTGATATTATGTTCAGTGTTTGCATTTGTGTACGATACCAGACAAATCCTAAGGAATCACACCTAAGTGCCGTTAAGCGTATCTTCTGAAACCTTAAGGGAACTTCTACAGTCGGCTTGTGGTATCATAAAGCCAAATCCTTTGACCTGATAGGTTACACGGATGCGGATTTTGCAGGATGTAAAGTAGACCATAAAAGTACCAGCGGTACGTGTCATTTTCTAGGAAAGGCCTTAGTCTCATGGTTTAGCAAGAAACAAAATTTTGTAGCATTATCAACTACTGAGGCTGAGTATATCGCCGCAGGACGATGCTGTGCTCAAATTTTGTGGATGAAGCAAACCCTAGAAGACTATAATCTGTACTACACTAAGATTTCTATTTACTGTGATAACACTAGCACTATTAACCTGACTAAGAACCCTGTAAATCACTCACGCACAAAATATATTAAAATTTGTCATCACTTTTTACGTGATCACCAACAATATGGGGACATCTGCCTAGAGTTTATTGACACAATCATCAACTAGCAGACATTTTCACAAAACCACTGGCTGAAGACTGATTTAACATTATGAAGCGAGAGCACGACATACTTGAATTTTCAGATTCATAATGTAGTATGTTTATTAAATTTATTTTATAACTCGAAACTTTGTAATTTATTTAACGGAAATTATTTTGGGTAAAAACTGAAAGGTTCCTTCTGTCATACAGGTGTAAATAGCCTGAAGCAACACGGTGCACTAGTTTTCGGACTACCGCTAGCTGGGATCCGGCCCCTACAACTAACCCAAAGTAGTATAAGTTATAAAATAAAGAAGTACAACAGTTATAAATTTTAATTTTTAAACAAATACTGCAATTATGACATTGGGAATACAAGCAGCCGAACTCGGACCGAACTCTAATCGAGTTTGGACCGAATTCGGACCGAGTTCGGTCGGCGCTGTACGGATTTCCATAATTGAACAACCGGCCCTAGCCCTATATAATTATCTCCTTACTTTCACTTTTCTTCATCCTTCCACCGAGAAAAACCCTCCTATACTCCAAAGAACTTCTTCTCCTCCTTCATTTCGAGCTTTCTCAGGAGTCTAGTGGGCCATCTTCTTCCTCCTCTTCGAAGGTATTCCATTATCCTTTCCTTCTCATCCATGGCACCTAAGCACCAAAAGAGAAAGGTTGATTCCTAACAAGCAGGATCATCCTCCTCTGACTATGTTTTTACTAATATTTTTAGTCTAGCTAGACCTACGGGATTTGATGATTATGATTCCGATCTCTTTCCCGATAGGGAATTTTTCGACCTTTGGTTTGACTCTTTTTCTGGTCGTAGAATTTTTGTTGGAGCACGTGTAAACTTTTCCATCTTTTCTGAATATGCTCCCACTTTCGACCGTTTCGGCTTTCGTGATTTTTCGAAGTAGCTGAGAACGTTTATGATAATGTTGTCCGTATGTTTTACTGCAACCTGCAAGTAAAAGATAACAAAAATTTCTATTCTTGTGTTGTTGGGCAAGAACTAGAATTCTGTGCCACCGACATCAGTAAATTATTTCATGTTCCTGATGTAGATGAAGCTTTAGTGGACATTCATCACATTCAATTCCCTGAAGGTGTCACCTTTGATTCCTTCAAAGAACCTTTGTACCATCCCAAACCTATTCCTAGAAGAGTTTACTCCAAGCATCTAAACCAAAACTTCTATGAACTCCATAGGTTTGTATTATCTGTTCTTCTTCCAAAGAAGGGATCCTCTAATGAGATTACCTTCCTGGAATTGTCAGTAATGTACCACATTCACTTTGGCATTCCATTTTCTGTTCCAAAGACTATGATGGCTTGCATGCTTAACTGCATAAATGCAGGACACAACCTCGTCTATTCTATGCACTTGGATTCTATCTTTAGGAGGTTTGAAATCGATCTTCAAACCTGTCCTTACTTCTCCACTGCCATTGAGCTTAGTAGGTCTAGGTTATATCCTACTCCTCCTCTGCCTCCTGGTGCTGAGCCTGTTTCTGATGCTGACCCGAGGCTCCTCCTGCTGCTGCTACTCCAGCCCCTGCTCCGGGTTTTGACCCTGGCTTCTATCAGTGCTTTGATGATTTCGTTGCCCTCTCAGCGCAACGACATCAAGGCTATCTTGATTCAGAGTTCTGCCATATCACCCAGGCTCAGGTGTTACGGAACAGCATTGCTGATCTGCACTGGAGTCTGTCTCATGACCCCTCACGTCCAGTTACCATACTTCATCATCCCAGCTTCCCTGGACCCAGGTTCGACGATAAGATGATATTTTCTCACTTCGATCCTACTGCTGCACATTTTCCATCGGATGCTCCTGGAGGTGACGACACTCCGATGTGATGAGGACTTGAGCTAGTGGATTTTTGGATAGAGTCTGATGGATGATGATCTGATGTAGTTTTTTTTATATGTCTAAAGTTTACAGTTAGACATTTATTAGCAGACTGTGATGGTTGTATCTTTATTTTATGCATGACATTTTCAGTATTCCACTACTAGTTATTTCTTTTATGCATTTGTTATTTGTTTATCTCTCTAGTATTACTTTGTCTATTTGATGAACATTGTTGGCTTCACATATTACGGAGGAGCCAAAACCATTTTCGACTCGGAATCATCCGAATCATCGTCTTCACAGGGGACATGATGCCGCACGAGCCTGGAGTTGCGCTCGTGCCAGGTAAGATGACAAGTTCTCAAATGGTTATCTTTTGATTCGATATTAACAACGAAAGGAAAACAGAGTATATGAAAGAATTCTCTTTATTGATATCTGAAACTGAGATTACAATGGCTTTCGATAGCCTAACAATATATGTCAGATTGGCTACAACACTCAGGTTCTCTCTTGCCCACAAAGGATTTTACCGTTCCATACATCATGCCTTCTATATCTCGGCCGCATCAATCATGTTGCAAGTCCGAGTGTCCAGCGATCGCACGCTTCAATACGCTTCGGCATTCCAAGCCTTAACGCGTTCAAGCAATGCTTTGCCGTGAGCCATCCATTCCCTACACCCTGCATGAAGCTGGTGGGGGATCAGTACGTTCGTCCTTGCATGTACTGAAGCAAAGATCTTCTTTCCAAACCGACATTTTAGTATTTATGTTTATCATGAAACTTAGCTTATGATCTTGCTATGTTCTTCTTAGGGTCAATTTCATGGCATCTTCGAAAGCGTAAAGCATGTTATCATAGCAAACATGTTATAGAATTGAATAGGCAAGCAAACAAGCAATCTTGTGTTTGATTCGTGGCACGACTTACCAAGTCGACGCACTCGCCCTTGCACCGACGCATGGTGAATACGCCCCATTCCTTCCCTATCATATTATATGTGCATCTCTAAGCAGGATCTATATGCGGGACGCATATGCGCTTACACTTTCAACCCATCGTTCCTTAACTATATGAGGGTAGTTGGCGTATCCGCGTCAGAATGGACTAAAGGATTGACTTCTTTTTACTCCTTCATTCGATAAGTCAAATATATCATTGTATGCTAAGTTAACCTATCGACGCCACGGGCGTGGTCTGATCGGAGATAAATCATAGTGTGTGTTGAACACTAAGTTAGTACAATTAAAATAGAACATGCATCAATATGCACGAGTCGCTATGGGACATTGGATATCGCAAAGGCGAGCGCCTCGGTGCGCAAGCCGTAAGAACATGGGATAACTGTACTCGGCGAGTGCCTTAGTGCACGAACCATACCGTGCCTTCGCACACGAGTTAGAATGGCTAGAACATTGAAAGACAATAGGCGAGCGCCCTAGCGCGCAAGCCCCAAACATTTAACACTAAGTTATAGAACATGGAAATACGGTCAAAACGTGCCTACGTGCACGGGATAATAAAAGATGGCTTCGTTGCGAAAGAATACAGTTGTGGCATGAATGTGGCAGAACTGTCGGATATGACATGGCACCTTGAAAGGTGTTCGAGACCTTCGGGTCGTTCGGTTGGCGAGCATTGAGTTGAGACATGATGCCATTGAATCATTAAAACGAAGTATGAAACGTAAGAACACAGAAAGTTAACGGAAGAGACGCGAGATGATAAAGTCTGAGTCTCGGACTCAAGACTATGTTTGGTTGTTTGAATTTAATTGCTTGAATGATAAGGGCGTTGCATGGTCGATGGAATGGACGAGAGATAAAATGTGATATCTCCCATGCACGGGTGTTTCTCCCAAACGGTTAAATGCCGGAGCGCCCCGGAACCGCTTGGCTTAGTAGGGAATCGAAAAATCTTTGTAGGCGCACATCCTTAAACAAGATGGGAAAAGCTGCAAATGATGGTATGCAGCGGGAACGTTTCGGTTGTTGGGACTGCAACCCAACCCGTGAAATGACAAAGAGGGAGAAAGAGCGCAATACCAAACCATTTATTTCAGGTAATTTTATTTGTTCTATTTAGTTATATTTTGGTATAGACTCAAGTTTGTTAATTATGAAAATAGGGAAGATTGTTGGCCCATTTCATGGTCACACCCGATTTTAATAATTGACATAAAGTTAAGTCAAATACACAAAATATATGAACTGCTGCTAATCATTTCAGGTCTTGTGAAATCAATATCAACAAGCGTACTACTACATCAGCAAAGCACAAAATCATCAGTTTGAAGCTTACTTTCATTGGAATCTAGTCTGAGTCATTTTATAATTTATTATGTATTTTATCTTTATTGAGTCTAGGATATAAATTGTAAGATTGACGGGATAATACTAGCTAAGGTTAATCATAGTCCACTTTCCCATACAGCCTACCCATCCATAGTTCACCTACCAAAAATTCCATTTCCATTCTGCAACAATATTTGACAAATGTTTAACATTTTACTGAGACAGAACTCAAACCGAGTTCGCCCCGAGTTCGGTCCGAACTCTGCCCGAGTTTGATCAGTTTAAATTTAAATATTTGTTGCCTCCAAATCTGCATGCAACGTTCATTTGTGAAATCTTTGCATCAGAACTCTGCCCGAGTTCGGTCCTACAAAACACCTATAAATAGAAGAGAATTTCTCATTCAAAATCACTCAATTAATTTCATCGTCTCTTCTCTCTTCAATAAGTGTTCTCATCTGATCAAAATCTTTCATATCACACCTACACTCCTCTTAGCCAAAAGCCAGTAATATCTATTTCAATCTAGAGTTTTCTGGTTCTCAAGAGTTGTAAAGAGGTTGTTCAAAGTACAGAAACTATCTCTATTGTAGAGTCGGTCGTGTGCTCGTCACCAAGCACGGTGTTGTAAAGTTGGTTGTGGTCATCAAGCACGGTGTTGTAAAAGACTGCAAGCTCTCAATAGCTTGTGCCTTAGTGGATTAACATCGAGCAAGAGTACTCGAGACTGAATTAGTCCTCTCAGAGGGATACTAGTATACATCGCTGTGTCATTTTGATCTCTCTATCTCTTGCTATATTTATTTACTGTCTCTTATTCACTGCCATAGTTAACTGTTTTTAATTTTAAATTGGTGATTATTTTTTGCTGCACTCGCACTCACTCTATTCACCCCTCCTCTAGAGGTGCTCAACGGTCATATATATATATATATATATATATATATATATATATATATATATATATATATATATATATATATATATACCTTATACTTATTTATCTAGCTTGGATTTTTGGAAACTAATTATAGAAATTTGTAGTAGGCATATAGTGATATATGTGTATATAGGAATAAAGCTACATATACACATTTATAAAAAAACATATATATAAATAATAATTATAATCTTTCAAAATCTCAGAGATGGTTAACATCTCGTAAGACATTATTCCATTAAAATTCGACCCCTACACCTGTGAATACTTCAGGAACAAGAGATTTGATTCAATCAAATCTTGCACTCGAGATTTTCCCAATCTTTTCTATGTCCAAACCTATCGGGATTCTCTACGAATTCAACCTAAACTAGCCTCCAAAACCTATTAGAAATAGGTTTAAATTCATTCGTTAAGGGAAGATTTAAACCAAGTATAAATACGAGACAACCCGAAGTTACGACCCAAGACTCCCTTCGTGAACACTTCACAAACCCTAAGCCTTCAACCCAGAGCAGCCTCGCGTCCCTCACGCGCATCACCGACCACTTGCCATCGTCGCTGGATCGTCGGAGTCGCCGCAGCACCGAAGGTCGACTCCCAAATAGGGAAGCCATGTTCCAGAGAGCCCGACCTAGGTACCATGTTTATACCTCTATTTTTTCGTGTACGCTTCGTTAAAGATCGATCTATAAACTAGTATGGATAGCCTATGTAAACCTCTTTGAATCCCTTCAAAGGGATTTGGGTCTGACCAAACCCTGACTTGGAAGACAGATCTCTGTCAAACCATAGACAACTTTAAAAAACTACCTGAACAAATCTGAAGACAACCTTACGTGAGCAAAACCTAATTTATAGATTGTGATTTCATTACGTATACAGGAAGTTATTCGTTTGTAAAAATCAGAGAAAAAATTAATTCTTAAACTAAAATTTTCAGAAACTTTTCCCGATACGGCATGCGCCCCGACAAACCGGGCGACGTGGTCACAACCCGCATCGAAAGGCGCATATGGATGTTATCGATGTGTGGGAACTAACGGAACTCGATTTTGTTGCGTGTGTACGACAAAATCAGTACGTATCCATCAAGATACCTCGGTATCGACCTTTTACAAACTTGGCCAAAACTTTGTGTACTTTCGTCGTATTGAGACGAAACTTGCCAGCAGGACCGTGTCATTTTTCTGGTCCTATGTGCCAAGTTTGGTCCGATTCTGAAAAGGTCGACCGGAACGCCTACTTGGCGGCCCATGACCCGATCCAACAGGCAAAATTGTGTACGGCCTGCCAGAATCCAACTTTAGACATACGGTTGGGTTCGTCTCCTTAAACTGGATCCATAGAAAAATAGTTTGACGACTTTAGAGACCATAGATACTGTTGACACAAAATCACAGGTATTGATACAATTGACAACATGATACTTGTAATATTTCAATACGACATATGAAGACTGAATTCGGTACAAGCCATACGACAGCTCGCACCTGCAATGCTTCATAGTTTGAGTCTATATTTTACACTTTACTTGAGTCTAGACTTATGTAAACTGAGCTGTGCTGAGCATTTTGAGACTTAAACTACACCTATACCTCAAACCAAAAGCCCCACCAAACATCCAAATAGCCCATTGGCCCATTGGACCTATTCTGTGCTCTGGAGACAGAGTTCGGGCCGAACTCTGCCTCCACACAGAGTTCGGGCCGAACTCTGCCTCCTAAATTCCAGGACCCTAATTTTTAGGGTTGGCTGGATGCAAGTAGTCCAACGGCCAAATTTTTGAATGTTCCAACCAGAATTCTGGCCGAATTCTGCCTGTATATTATCCTATAAATAGGCCATGAATTCTTTCATTTTTATTCATCCAATCTTCTCTTCTCTTCTCTCTAAAGCCTTATACAAGCCATACCCTTCTCATCTACTAGCCACAAGCTCCCTAAGCCTCAAAGTGCTCAGTACTTTTCAGTTAGGAGTTTGTGCAAGAGTTCAAGAAGTCGCTTGGAAAATTCCAAGCATTGCCACTGCGATCTCTGTAAGAAGTTGACGTGCTCTTCTGAAGAAAAGGCACGGGATGTAACTACTATTTAACAAATAGTGGATTTAATCCTGAGCTAGAGTTCTCAGGCCTGGACTAGTCCTCCATGAAGGAAACCAGGTTAAAATCGGCTGTGTTTGATTATGCTTTCTTGCTCTTTACTATTTTCGCATTTATTCTGATTATTTTCTGTTGGTGAAAGAGTTTAATTTTTTGATTGGACATTATTGTCATAAACTCTATTTACCCCCTCCTCTAGAGTTGCCTATTGGTTCTTCAATTGGTATCAGAGCTCTGTTCTCTCAACAAGGACTAATATCCTAGAGCTGATCCATGGCAACCACACAATCCATGATTTTCAATCATGGTGAAGGGTAGTCCACTCATAGGCCTCCCCTATTTGATGGAACTAACTACACCTATTGGAAAACAAGGATGAGTTTTTATCTCAAGTCGCTAGACTTCGACCTGTGGACCATTGTCACCGATGGTTACAAAAAGCCTGCCAGGATAGTTGTCAATGGTGATCTCGTTGAGAAAACCCATGACAAATATTCTGACGAGGAGAAGAAACAGGCGAGTCTAGACGCAAGAGCTATTAATGCTTTATTCTATGCTATAGACAGGAATGAGTTCAACAGGGTCTCAACATGTACCACCTCTCACGAAGTATGGAGACTTCTAGAAGTGACGCATGAAGGAACCACTCAATTGAAGGAGTCAAAAATAAGTCGTCTCACTCAAGAATATGAGGCTTTCAAGATGAAGCCAAATGAGACGATCACACAAATGATTACAAGATTCCTCGACATCATCAACCCCTTGTCTTCTCTCGGCAAACAATATACAAATCACGAGAAGATCCGCAAGATATTTAGGGGGCTACCAAAAATTTGGAACCCTAAGGTGACAGCCATCATAGAAGGAAATAATCTCACGACTATGTCTATAGAGACTTTGATGGGAAAGCTGATGACTCATGAGCTTGACCTCAAAGACTTCGAAGAGCCTGCTCCTAAGGCAAAGAAGATTGCCCTTAAAGCTCACCGACGAAGGGCTGATCCTGAAGAGACGGATGACGACAACTCGAAAGGTGAAGATCAAGCTCACCTTGTCCACAACTTCAAGAAATTCCTTCGTTTCAATCAAAGAAAGAAGGAACCACAAGAAGATGATGAAGAAGAGCCAACAAGCTACGGTTGCAAGAAAACTGGACACGTCCAAAAAGACTGTCCATTCACAAAGAAGAGCAACCGATATGAGAAACCATACAAGAAAGCTTCCTCTAAGAAATATGCCAACACAAGCATTTGGCATGAAAGCGAAGCTAGTGAATCCGAGGAAGAAAAGGACTCTCCTCAAGACACCGCCAATGTTTGCCTAATGGCTACATCCGACAAGGTAACTAGCGAAACTCTCGATAATTTCACGTTTGATGAACTTGGCGATGCATTCAATGATTTACTCAATGACCACAAGAAAGTCATTGGTAAATATAAATACGCCAAGGAAAAGATCAAAAGTTATGAAGTCGAGATTCAATGACTCTCTTCATTGCTTGATAATAGTAGAGACACTTCACCCACAGAAGTCACAAATAAGGTGTCTAAGCTTAAATTAAGCCTACATGATGTCCAAGCACGTATAGAAAAGCAAACACAAGAGATCATAGCACTCAATACTGAGATCACTGAAGAAAAGAATAGACACAAGATCTCTATCACTAAGATTTATGGTTTGAAATACTAAGATTAATGAACTGCAGGCTGTCTCTAAGAAATTAGAGACTAGATTGGGAAAACAGGTTGTTCAACCTCAAACCCAAACACATGAGACACAACAAAGCATGACACTACTCATACTAGTCAACCACGTCATCCACCTGCAGCACGTAATCATGCTTATATGTACATCCACTTTCATAAAGCACACAAACCACATACACGTAGAAATAATTCTCAAATGACACAGAATCACCATGCTACACATAGATACAATCATCACTATGTTGCACATAAAAAAATCACCATCATACTGCTTATGGATATAAACATCATCATGTTCCACACCACTCTTACCATGCTACATATAGACATCGTCATTACACTCCACATCACTCTACATATAGACATCGTCACCATGCTACTCCACACCACTCTACATATAGACATCATCAACATGCTTCTAACATAAATAAGAATGCTATTTGTACTTATTGTGGACTATATGGACACATTTCACCACAATGTAGAGTTAGAAGATTAGTAGATAAAAACATATATGCATGGTTGCCGAAAACTAACTTTTCAGGACCCTCAAGAACTTGGGTACCAAAGGTCACATCTACTCTTGATGTAGGTGGACCTTTCCTCCTCAACTAAGAGTAAGTGGATTCTCGATAGTGGATGCTCGCGACATATGACGGGAGACTCAACTCTTTTCGCATCACTATCGATGAAGAGGGAAGGGTATGTATCCTTCGGCAACAACCTAAAAGGGTATATCATTGGTAATGGTACTATTGGTCATCCTCCTTCTCCTGTAATAAAGGATATCTGCCTAGTGAACGAGTTAAAGCATAACCTACTCAGCATAAGTCATCTTGCTGATCATGGGTATGATATTAACTTTGGACAAAATAAATGCTTTATTTATGATAGGTCAACAGGAGACATTGTTTTTGAAGGGATAAGAGAGGATAATATTTATATTTTCTATCTATCTAGAGATACTAATAGTACAGGAAGATGTCTTTATGCTCACAAGGATGAAAGATTACTGTGGCACCAGCGTCTTGGTCATGCCAATATGGATACTATATCCAGACTATCGATCAAGAAGCTAGTCAGAGGCTTGCCCGACATCACATTCAAGAAGGACACGGTATGTGTCGAATATGAATTGAATAAGGCATCCAAGTCCTCATTTCATTCCATAAACTCTGTAAGTACTACTAGACCATTGCAATTACTTCATATGGATTTATTTGGCCCTAGTAGAGTAGCCAGTCTTGGTAGAAAACTCTACGCGTTTGTTATAGTTGATGACTTTTCTAGATTTACTTGGGTTTTCTTTCTTACAAATAAAAGAGATGCCATTTCAGTTTTCAAAATATTTGCTAAAAAGGTTCAAAACGAAAAAGGCTACATGATTACTCGAATCTGAAGTGATCATGGAGACGAATTCGAAAATAGTGGTTTTGAAAAGTTTTACGAATTAAATGGTTTTAATCATGAGTTTTCTTGTCCAAGAACTCCTCAACAAAATGTTGTTGTGGAGCGGAAGAATAGGACTCTTGGCGATATGGCTAGAGTCATGTTAAATAAATTCCCTCTTCCGAAATATTTTTGGGCTGAAGCTGTCAGTACAGCGTGCCATATTTTAAATAGGGTGCTTATTCGTCCTATTACGAAGAAAACACCCTATGAGCTTTGGTTTGGAAGAACTTCAAATGTTTCATATTTTCGAGTTTTTGGTTGTCGATGTTTTACCCTTAACACCAAAGACAACTTAGGCAAATTTGATGCCAAAGCTGACGATGGTATATTCCTTGGCTATGCGGCCAAGAGCAAGGGATATAGAGTGTTCAACAAACGCTTATTAATTGTGGAAGAGTCTACAAATGTGACTTTCGATGAGGATAACAGTGCAGCAGCTACTCTTCATGATGATGAGCCATCAACTTCTACTCCAATGAACACAACCACTGAAACCAATTCTCTGGAGAGCTTGCCAAAGAAATTTTCTTTCAAGCTGTCACATCCAGAAAATTTGGTTATAGGTGATGTTTCACGTGGAGTAAGTACTAGATCATCAATAAGAGACTCCATTGCTAGTACTGCCTTCATTTCACAAATTGAGCCGAAAAACATTGTATAAGCTTTTAATGATGAATTTTGGATTTCTGCCATGCAAGAAGAACTTAACCAATTCAAGAGAAGCCAAGTTTGGAAACTTGTTCCTAGGCCGGTAAATCACTCGATTATTGGTACTAAATGGGTTTTTCGAAACAAAGTAAATGAAGATGGTTCAGTTACACGCAACAAAGCTCGTCTAGTAGCTCAAGGATACAACCAAGAGGAAGGTATCGACTACGATGAGTCGTATGCTCCTGTTGCGAGATTAGAATCCATTCGGATGCTTTACGCATTTGCCGACTTTCAAAATTTCAAATTGTTTCAAATGGATGTTAAAAGTGCTTTCTTGAATGGATTTATTAAGGAGAAAGTTTTTTTAAAACAACCCCCTGGCTTTGAAAATCATAAATTTCTCGACCATTTTTTAAGCTCAAGAAAGCGCTATATGACCTCAAACAAGCCCCTAGAGCTTGGTATGAACGGCTAAGTAATTTCTTGCTTGAAAAAGGTTTCTCAAAAGGGAAAGTTGACACTACACTTTTTATAGAATCTTTCAAAGACACTATTCTCTTAGTACAAATTTACGTGGATGATATTATATTTGGTTCTACTGATGAAACCCTCTGTCAAGATTTTACCAAGTGTATGCAGACCGAGTTTGAGATGAGCATGATGGAGGAGCTAAATTACTTTCTTGGACTGCAAGTCAAACAAATGTCAAATAGAACTTTCATCTGTCAGTCAAAGTATACAAAGGACATGCTGAAGAAATTCGACCTTGACAACGTCAAACCAATCAGCACTCCAATGGCTACTACAACTAAACTAGAACCAGATGAAAGCAGCAAACCTGTGGATCAACGTAAGTATCGAGGTATGATAGGCAGTCTACTTTATTTAACTGCTAGTCGTCCTGATATTATGTTTAGCGTTTGCCTGTGTGCTAGATATCAAGCTAATCCTAAGGAATCACACATGACTGCTGTTAAGCGTATCTTTCGATACCTTAAAGGTACGATTACAGTAGGCCTATGGTATCCCAAGTCAATATCATTTGACCTCATTGGTTACTCTGATGCTGATTTCGTCGGATGCAAGGTCGACCGTAAAAGTACAAGCGACATGTGTCATTTATTAGGAAAGGCTCTAGTCTCTTGGTTTAGCAAGAAGCAGAATTCTGTCGCACTACCACAACAGAAGCTGAATATATTACAGCTGGTCGTTGTTGTGCACAAAATCTGTGGATGAAGCAAACCCTTGAAGACTATAATTTATCTTTTATGCACATTCCTATATTTTGTGACAACACTAGTGCAATAAATCTCACAAAGAACCCCATATGTCATTCACGCACGAAGCACATTGAAATACGTCACCATTTTTTGCGTGATCATCAGCAAAATGGCACTATTAACTTAGAATTTATCGACACCGATCATCAGCTAGCAGATTTTTTACCAAACCTCTATCCGAAAAGCGTTTTAACTTTCTCTGTCGTGAACTAGGAATTTTGGATGATGCTGTTATTCATTAAAGTAACCTGCGTAAATATCGATTATGTCTTGATTCTTTATGTTGAACTTGCTATGGGTACAAGCCGAAAGGGTCCTTCAAACAATAAGGCGTAAAAGCCTAAGTGACACGGTGCACTAGTCCTCAGGACTACCGCTAGCTGGGATCCGGCCCCTGCAGCTACCCCATGGCAGCTTCAATATATTGAATTGTGGCATATTTCTTTGTTTATTACATAGTCTACTTTTATTTATCACATGCTTTAATTCAAACTTTACTTTGATTCAGCGTTACATTTTTTATTGGTTTTTCTCACTGTCTTGCATCCACTTATTATCATTTTTTTCATTGATCATATTTTCTCTTATTTTTTATTCTCTCTTACTTTATCAAATTTTTTTTCTAGCCTGATTTCTGTTCTGGTACCATAAACCAGAATTCAGGCCGAACTCTGCCTTACCCAGAGTTCGGGCCGAATTCGGTCTGGCTATTCCAGAACCGAAAGCAGTCTCAGCCGCTGATCAGATTGTGATCCAATGGTCCACATTTGCTCCGACCATTCAAACCCTTACACTAAAAATCGGGTTCCCCTCTTCTCTCTCCTCCATTGCCACCTTGTAAACTTTTCCAAACTATTTTTCTCCAAACCCTAACCCTAGTTCTTCCTTCCTAGAGCATCATTCTTCTCAAAACTCAAGGAGAAGGCTTCTCTCACCATTCTCCTTTATCTTTCATCATCAAATTGAGGTATATTTCCACACTTCTCTCCATCTACAATTCCTCACTTTTTATTATTATTTTATGGCTCCCAAGTTGTTCAATAGGGGGAAGAGACTTCGAACCGAGGGTGCGTCCTCTTCGAATGCTCCTCGTGTTGAACCACCCGTTGAACAACCCAATCAACAACCCATTCACCCATTGTTCAACCTACCTCGTCCACTCGACCCCAACACGTATGATGACCGGATATTCGTATCACTTGATGCTTCCAATGAATGGTTTAGTGATTTTCGGTCACGTCCGGTGTATGCGGGTCACCCTATAAATTTTACTATATTTTCTCAATATGATTCACTTTTTCATGATCTTTGTCTTGATGAACTTGTCACTACCAATTCGGTTATATATCTCAATGCCATACAAATGTTCTACTGCAACCTTACTCACAATGATACACATATCTTTTCCCGGGTTACGGGTATTGATATTTCTTTTAATGATTTCGACTTGGCCGAACACCTTGAACTCCCGGAGCCAAACTCATGGGAAAAACTTATTGAAGCTCGAAAGTTTCTATTTCCCGATGGGTCATCCCTAGAAAGTTTCAAGGACGACTTGTGTACCCCTAACACACGTCCTCGTAAGCTTCTCGCCAAGTTTCTCAATCCTTACCTTTATGAACTTCATCGGATCGTCTTTAACACGATTCTGCCCAAAGCAGGATCGACCGATGAAGTTACATACTTTGAAATTTCTGCTTTGTATCACCTCTATTTTTATGTTCCTTTTAATCTTCCACGTACCATGATGGACTGGATGATTAGCGCTAGGAAGAAACCAAGATCCTTGGTTTATGCTCTTTATCTTCCTATGCTCTTTCGTGCTTTTCGTGTACCTCTTGATGAGTGCCAGTTCCTACCAGCCCCTGCCTTCCTCTTAAAGGCACGGCGGCTTCAGGCAGCAGTTGGCTCACCTGTTGTGTCTGAGCACTCTGACGATGAGCCCGATGCCCCTCCTCTTGGACAGGATCCTCCTCCTCCTTCTGCTACTCTTGAGTCACTCCAGACTATGCTCCGCGATCGATTCACCTTAGAGGATGATCGCTGGACTCAGCTTGACTACCGAACTACCTTGCAGATGAGTGCCATTAGCAACTCACTGCACGATATTCGGTACTCTATGTCCCGGCATCCTTCTATGCCTATTCCCATGGAGCGGGACCCTGCTCGCGATGGATATCGTATCGATGACACTTGGGTTATCCGGTACCTGGATCCGAATGCGGCCTTCGTAGACCCTCGTCGTTCATTTACTGATCCATTCGACGACGGTGGGCCTTCATGAGCTCGATGATGGATATGGATCTCTCTTTGCTGCTACTGCTGAGGATCGTAGTTTATGTTTTATGCATTTTAGTTGATGTAGTTGTTTTTATTTCTGTACTTTGGTTGTACTAGAACTCATTATGTGACTCTTGGAGACATTTTATTATGCAGTTTTATGCAGTTTATCATTTTTGGTGTGCTTGACATTCATTATTCTAGTTGTTTGATATCTGACAAAAGCGGGAGAAATATTTGGATATATTCATACTATATTATCATATCATTTTTCTGGCTTTGTGTATCTGTGCTTTGAAAAAATAATATTGTTATCAGGACAACAGGCAATGTTTACGGAGGAGCTATTGCTAGCTTTGCACTTATTACGGGGGAGCTACGCTGCTGTTTTTTTGTGTCCAGGTATGAATATTGAATATAAAAATATTATTTTGTCAATTATCAATATGGGGGAGATTGTTGACACAAAATCACAGTCAACCATATATTGATACAATTGACAACATGATACTTGTAATATTTCAATACGACACATGAAGACTGAATTCGGTACAAGCCAGACGACAGCTCGCACCTGCAATGCTTCATAGTTTGAGTCTATATTTTACACTTTATTTGAGTCTAGACTTATGTAAACTGAGCTGTGCTGAGCATTTTGAGACTTAAACTATACCTATACCTCAAACCAAAAGCCCCACCAAACATCCAAATAGCCCATTGGCCCTATTCTGTGCTTTGGAGACAGAGTTCGGGCTGAACTCTGCCTCCACACAGAGTTCGGGCCGAACTCTGTCTCCTAAATTCCAGGACCCTAATTTTTAGGGTTGGCTGGATGCAAGTTGTCCAACGGCCAAATTTTTGAATGTTCCAACCAGAATTCTGCCGAATTCTGCCTGTATATTATCCTATAAATAGGCCATAAATTCTTTCATTTTTATTCATCCAATCTTCTCTTCTCTTCTCTCTAAAGCCTTATACAAGTCATACCCTTTTCATCTACTAGCCACAAGCTCCCTAAGCCTCAAAGTGCTCAGTACTTTTCAGTTAGGAGTTTGTGCAAGAGTTCAAGAAGTCGCTTAGAAAATTCCAAGCATCGCCACTATGATCTCTGTAAGAAGTTGACGTGCTCTTCTGAAGAAAAGGCACGGGGTGTAACTACTATTTCACAAATAGTGGATTTAATCCTGAGCTAGAGTTCTCAGGCCTGGACTAGTCCTCCACGAGGGAAACCAGGTTATAATCGGCTGTGTTTGCGTATGCTTTCTTGCTCTTTACTATTTCCGTATTTACTCTGATTATTTTCTGTTGGTGAAAGAATTTAATTTTTTAATTGGACATTATTGTCATAAACTCTATTCACCCCCCTCTAGAGTTGCCTATTGGTTCTTCAGATACTGGCACGCATTTTGGTGCAAAATGGGTCCAACAGTGGACATCGTTTTGATCCGAAATAATGATTTTGCCCATGTTTCAGAATTGGACTTTTGGACAGGCGTTTCCTAGATATATCTTTTGCACCAAGAACATTTTTGATGTTTGTTTCAGCATCCAGAGCCATTCGTGGATTTTGAGATTCATTGCTGATGTACTTGATTGTTGGATTGCTATTCCCGTACCGCCAGGCAAAATACCTTGCCACCTTACTCTGTGATTTACCTTATCTTATTTTCAGTTATTTATATTTAGCATTACATATCTATTGTTAGTATTATATCACTGTGCGTCCAAGTCACACTTGGGTGCAAACGACAATATCGGTCGTTTTACTTGTTTTGTTTTATTCTCTTGTATTGACTTAGCCTAGTGACCACCCATTGATGATGAGGTATTGGTATATCTCATACGGCCTTGATACATACGGCCTTGATACATGCTTTATCATGTGTTGTGAGTCACATGTAGGACATATACTCGCGTAGTCGGCTGGCCACCGATACGTCTGAAGCGTGCGACGGAAAGGAGTGACTGCCAATAGAATTGCATGCTAGTAGACTTGGCGATTACTAGAGGTTCATATTAGTCATGGAGATGACGATACTAGGCATTGGGTGTGGAGGACAATACCCGACGCATGGGCTTTTATTTTATTTTTCCTTGTAACCCGGAAGCTCCGCTAGAGATACGGGTATGCTTACCCCCTCAGGTTGTCCACTAACGTTCTTGAACGTTATGCGCTTGGTTACTGGTACCCAACAGGGGATTATACCATATTCTATTATCAGCCAGGGCTCATGCTTCGAAGGACTGTATCTCAACTGCATTTTCATAGTAGAATGGTTAGGAACCCTATTGCATGCATCACTTTATTTTCTATTATACATCACAGTTTATACGGCATAGTATTTTCTCATATTTTGTTACGTCCCTCTGTGGACCTGGTTATCTCTTCAGGGTTAGACGATTTCCTGCAGGAGTACGGAGCGACATTAGATCTTTCCTACATCGATGATGAGGCATCTCCTGCTGAATTTTAGTTTATTTATACATTTAGACATTCGTGGACAACTTATATCTCTTTTCTTTCTATTTTGTGGAGGTTGGACACTGATCGTTTGAGACTATTTTTTATAGCTGTTTGGAGTGGGTATGTCCACCCGGCTATCTGTTTGATACATTTATTTATTTTGGATTCTTATATCTTCTGCGTTGAGCTGTGATGAGATTAGATTATTATATTCTGGCCTGTGATTATTTTATGTATACAGCTTATGTACGTATATGTGCAGCTGGCATGTCTACGTTCTTGGTCGTAAGTATTTTGGGATTGGGGCGTTGCTGGGAAGAACATTATAAAGCATGTAGTCACCTAAGCCTAGACATATGCTTGATTGTTAGTATAGAGTACATGATATACCTTATACCTATACATGACTGCTAGTATATCATTGTACTATATAATATGTCCAATTACTTGACTACTAGTATACAGTACATGATATGTCTTACACTTGACATGACTGATAGCATATCATTACTATATACCTTATCCCTGTTAGTGTAGCGTACATGGTTTACCTTATACCTATACATAACTGCTAGCATACCATTGCCTATATACTTGACTTGATAGCCCTATGCTCAAAGATGTTCTTATGCATGATTCATATAGCTAGTGCATATGTCAGTTATTCTTCTTATTTATCATTAGTTCATGTTCTATTTCATACGATACTCTATTGTGATTTAGTTGAGCTACTATGTACTTTTCTCCGTTTCCTAGCAGGATCATCGATTACAGGTGAGACTGATCACTTAGAGTGCTATGGCCAACATGGAGACCCGGCTGCTGAGCTCACTCCGGATGCTCAGCAGGATCATGATAATACTCTGGGACTTTATATTCATGTTTAGGGATACTAATTGGATGTATTGAGACTGAGGATAATTTGTAGGTTTATATAGCCTTTATATTCATTACCGATTTTGTACCCGGAGATTCATGTAAAAGGATATAATAACTGCATATAGTGATTTATGATGGTATTAATAGTAGTTATATCATGGTAGATGCTGTGGTGACTAGTGGATATGAGATGCTATTTGATTATTACTAGAATCTAGACGGCTGACTACTGCTATCAACGATAGTGTAGGCCAGGCTTGACTCGATTCGTACCCGATTATTCGGGAGCGGGTCGTAACAATCTTATATGATCTTGATCGGACCTGTCCTTTATTAGAAGACTGAATGGATGTGTCGTGGATGCGCGACGAACTATTGTATATTTACTACGGGGGGATCTTGTTTTCGGTGTTACAACCTCTCTTAGTTATCGTTGAGATTCCTTGTCGGAGCTACGAATTTATCTATTTTATTTAGGAAAACCCACGCTTGCGAACGTCATCCTCACGTACATTTGCACATAGATTGGTTAGACTGGTTAGTGTATGTTGTGTCTGAATTTTATGTTTGTCTCATTTCATGTTAATTAGTGTATTTCATTTCGGCATGTATATTATGTAGCTTGCTACATCCTTACGAGGACCTGGTTTCCTTCCAGGTTATTGCGGAGATCTGACATAGGCTTATTGGGAGTTAGTTCTTCTGGATTTTTAGCTATCGTTAGTTGCTGCCTTCTTGTCATTCTTCCATAGTAGAAAGTATAGTAGATAGTATTCTGAATGTTATATTAGATACTTAGATTTTTACCTCATCTGGACAGTATACGTATTCGAGTCGGACTATAGTGTGGTTGAATGCGTAACTGGCCATTGCCACGTGGCCTAGTCCCGTATATTTGGGACTGGGGCATGACAACCTCTTCTTTGGGGAAAGAAAGTAGTTATTTATCGTTGGGTTTTTACATTGAAGCATAAAACATATGGATCATTAAATAGGTATAAGACGACGATTGTTTACAAAAAGATTTGCTCAAACGTATGACATAGACTATAATAAGACATTTGTTAGGGTTATATACTAAATGCATCACTTTTGTATTAACTATATTTTCTTATATTTTTTTAACGAGGATCATATGGGCAAATGTTTGTGTATTATATTTTGTAACGCCCCAGTCCCAAATACTTAGGACTAAGAACGTAGATATGCCAGCTGTATACATATAATGCATACTCCAATATTTGGAACCCACGTATGTATACATAAGCTGTAAAATGCAGTAGAAACCATAACAACTAATCTCATCCATAGAATAAAGAAATAAAAGATATTGTATAATCAACTATGAAATGTCTTTGTACAATATGTTGGGCGAAGACAAATCCACTACCAACTGTTTAAAAGTGAGGAATACATGAACAATGGAAGCATTTGATAACGAAGTGAAGGATGATCCAAGAGCAATCATCTTCGAAGGGATATTTAAGATCACGACCTTGGCTAGAACACCTGCAAAAAGACGATAGCACACCCCTGGAGAGATCACCAGGTCCTCAGAAGGACGTAACAAGATATATAATATCATGCCATATAAATTGAATATAAACTGCTCAATAATAATTTAAATCGGATTATAACATGGTCTAATACCCCACCCTTGAACTAGCATACCATCCTCCCAACCAAACAAGGACAGGAGATGGCACCTTAATCCATGATGAAGTATATTCCCATGCCATGCATCTAATATGGTATCCGGACCACAACAAGGTTCAGTACCTTTTCATTGAAGCAGTGAGCCACACCTACGACCAAACAAGGACAAGATGTGGCAAACTAGTCTGCGACAAGTTAGTGTTCCAAGCCATGGTCAGATACAAGTACCCAAATTAAGAGTACTCATACCTAACGGATAAGGTAGCCTAACCAATCTAAGTGAATGCAGTTTTAAGAACGTCCACTAACGCATGGGCCTTGGCTAAAATGGGAACGGCATGGTCCCCCATTCGGGTACCAGAGACCTAAGAAGAGCATAACGTTTCACAAAACGTCAATGGCTGTCAGTATCCATGGGTATTCGCACACATATCTCCAGCGGAGCTTCCGGATCACAAAATATAAGTGTATAGTAGCCCACACATTAAGGAATTGTCCTCTCCGTCCTATGCCTACTATGTTGTATCAACAACACATAACCCCTATTAACCGCTAAGTCAAACTAATCATGCAACACTATTAGTGGTTAATCCTATCGCATGGCTTATACGTACTGGTGGCCAACCCGTCACACATGTCCGAGTTATATATGTGACTCGCAACTCCGTGGTACAAATGTGTCAAGCCATATGAATGCAACACACAAAGGGTAGTCCCTTAAATCTAAGTTCAATATGTATAAAAATAGTACATAGCCGGAAGTAGAACTAAACAGTAAAATTTTATATAATTATGCCATGTATCACAGTTTACTTTACAGATAGTAAATAATATAGATGCATGAAATATGAGCTAAAATATATATACTGCAAATGGCAAGGTATCTTGCCTGAGGGTGGTACGAGAAGTTGCAAAATCTAATAGTCTGAATCATCATCAATGAAGTCAAAATCCACAAACGTACTCGGATGCTGAAATAAACACCATGAACATTTCCAGAATAAGGAAAATAGCAAAAATAGACTACCCATAGGTCAAATTCTGGATACAGGGGTAAAATCATAATTTTGGATCAAAATCATGTCCGATATTGGACCCATTTTGCAGCAAACAGCATGTCAGTACCTACGGTCTTTAAAGTCGTCAAACTACATATCTAAGGGTTCGGTTTGAGAAGACGAACCCAACTATATATCGAAAGTTGGATTCCGACGGGCCGTGCACAATTTCACCTGTTAGATCGGATCGCGGGCACGCCAAAAAGGTGTTCCGGTCGACCTTCTCAGAATCAGACCAAACTTGACACACAGGACCAAAAAAAGATTTGGTCCTGTAGGCGCATGTTTCGTCTCCATACGACGAACGTGCACAAAGTTATGGCCTAGTTTGTAAAGTGTCGATACGGGGGTATCATGACTGATACGTACTGATTTCGTCGCACATGCACAACAAAATCGAGTTCCGTCAGTTCCCACACGTCAACAACATCTATACGCATCTTTCGATGCTTATGGGTTGCGACCATGTCGCCCGGGTTGTCGGGACGCATGCAGTATTAGAGATTTTCCTAAAATTTTCTACTGTTTAAAAACTATTTTTCTCGATATTTTGAAACTATTTTCTCAGCATGCATTACATGAATTCATAAAATACGAAAAGGGATTTGAAGCTGTTCATGTCTTCTAAAACTGTGTTCATATTGTTTCCGAAAATGTTTGACAGGTTGCCAATAATTTGCCTTTAAACAGGGACACCAGGCCTGGTTTAGAAACTGTTTTTGAAACAATTTTTTCGTCGACTTCTTGTTGATTTTGCGGACAGGTTTTCTTCACTACATTCAAAACTTATATCGGGATCTCCTAGAGAGTTATATAGGCTCTGTATAGGAGTTTACGGAGTAGAAATCTGAGGAGTACACAAGAAGAAAGATGGACTCGAAGTGGGTAACTTGGCTGTTGTCAAGGGCGGGCTGCTGCTGCTCTGTTATGCGCTGTCGCGCACATGGCCGGCCTCTGGAGGTCTCCAGGTCGCTGTAGGTGGCGCGCACGCGTCAGGTTGGTCGCCTGGGATGTCCGAGCAGTGCACAAGTCGACCATGGGGTCTGGGTTAGGGTTTTGATGATAGGAGCCTCTTTTCTCTCTCACCCATGTATATATATACTCTGTTTACACAGAGCCTGGGGTGGTTCGCGAGCTTGGGCCTCTTTGCTGCTCGCGAGATATTGCCCAATATATCGTGAGTTTTACCTTTTAAAAAAATATATATATACCACAATTTTAATATATATAAAGTAACTTGCAATAATTCCATTAAAATTCTATATAAATTCTAAAATCAGAATAATTAGTTAACCAAAAAGATTTATTATTATATATATATATATATATATATATATATATATATATATATATATATATATATATATATATATATATATATATATAAACCCCATTTAAAAAAAAATATAAACCCCATTTAAAACATATAAAATTTTCTAGATAGCAATTAAAAAATTCTAAAACACAAACTATAGTTACAATAAATAAATAAAAATTCATAATACGGTTTAACTAGTTACACATAATATATAACCAAGTTAAATTATATAAGAAATTAATTAGTAAAGCTACATTGGAATTATACCCTTTTTTGTAAATAAAGATATTACTTCTAAAAAATAATAAAATACCTTAAAAAATAGGACAAATAAATTATAAATTTATGAGGGTTTACATCCTACCCAACTTATAAGAATTTCGTCCTTGAAATTAAATAAATCTTAATATACGAGGACAAGAGAGCTAGAAATGGAAGAATAATTAAATATATCAAATCATACCAAAATCTTTGAAAGGATGGAGGAAACGTTCTACGATTGAACTCCTAGTTCGACGTGGCCTTCTAAACGATAGGGTGTATAGAGTTCACTGCTCTACCCAACTTATAGGAGTTGGGTAATCGTGGAAAGTACAGTTAGAGGACATTTAAGAAGGTTAAATTTCTAATAAGAGGTACTATAATATGAGGTACTTCTGGCCGTAGTTACGGACTCTAAAGGAAGCCTAGGTATTACCTTTTTAACATTTCTCATACATTGGCCATGTTCCATCCAGGCAGTAGGAGAGATCTTAGTCAACCAAAACAATAAACAAGTTGGTACGGTGGAATCCCATTCGTTGCATAACATAGGTTACGATGAGATATGGGTAAGGAATCTATAGAAGGAGAATTCGTAGACTAAGAAAAAGGGAATACATAATATGTGAAGAGACCTATATCATAAGTTTGGTTTTTAAAGACCAAATGTGGAGATATGCATAAATAGGTTTAATTGGGTTTTGGTGGTTTCCTGATTGGACACCAATATTGGATTGAGTGAATCTGGGTCTTAATCTATCTGGGCTGCACAATATTTCATGAAACTAATCTAAACCATCCTTATTATGTTAGGGTACTCTAGAACAGGTTCTAACCTAAGTGGTTGGGCTAGTTCCGAACCGAGTTGGTTAAATAGGTATCGTTAGTCTAAAGATGCATCTTCCGTGACCTTTATGTATAACTAGCACATGGGGCCTTAATAGAGTGGCACACTAGTTACATGTGCATAGTGGGCTTCGAGTAGATCACAACCATATATTAGGTCAAAATATTTGAGTTGAAGTTGGGTCTCCAATTGACGTCAAAAAGTTCATCGGTATTACGGTAAGGGCTATAGTTGGCCTATTTGACCCGAAAGTCGCATAATGAAAAATAGAGTACAAGGGGGCATGTTTGAGTGGAATATGATATGCCTAAATGGAGGTGGGCTCGTCTAGGTCTTGTATATAAAATTTGTTGGAAGGAAAAGTCTAGTGTTGTCCTTCAAATATCAAAGTCACGATAGGGGACACCGAAGGATCAAACTAGAAAGTGGGTTTTCATGAGACAATGATTTATCATTCTAATGAGAGCCAATATATCCTAGTCAAAAATTTAGAGGGCTTGCAATCTATACACTCTAAAATTTCAA
This sequence comes from Iris pallida, assembly GCA_029216955.1. Classification (NCBI taxonomy): domain Eukaryota; kingdom Viridiplantae; phylum Streptophyta; class Magnoliopsida; order Asparagales; family Iridaceae; genus Iris; species Iris pallida. The sequence goes on from JANAVB010027598.1 coordinate 16,583,478, forward strand.
ATTTAAACCAAGGCATGATTATAGGATTAATAGAGTTAGAGCAATTTAAAGTCGTGGCATCGTATCTCAACTTGATATAAAAGAATAACAGATAACAGGATGCGGTAGATATGAATCAAGGACGGAGATTATTCTTCTGTTTCAATTAGATGGAAGACGATTGTGTATGTCATACTTGGTTTTCCATAGGAATTCTCCTGGCATGAAACACTATGATGACATACGAACCAAGGACATCGGCTATTTCATGCATACAAGGTGTATAAATATTGAACTCTAAGTCACGTCATGGAAATCATTTCAACGACTAAGTCCTTGAATTGCTATTCTAATCATGTTTATCTATGTTATGGTTACAACAATACTAAAGGTGTTGAAGGTAGTGCTTATGTCTTGTTGTTGCTAACTAGTAAATCATAATATGACGGGTTATTATGCTATGGGTATTGAACAAACTAGTGAAGGTCTTGTTCTAATACTAAGTCATATTCTAAAATTAAAATGTTATAACTAGAATAGCTCTGTTAGACCCCTAATCTCGGGATAGGTGTCTATCATAGCCGTGGTAAATACTTGTCCTTGCTTTTGTCTATTTATCTCATATCTAACCTATAATGCTTGGTCGTATATGGGTTTGAAAAATGATGGGTTAAGAAATCAAGATAGAATGATTTGAGATCGAGGGTACATAATTCCTTAGAGAAGATTATATGGTAGTCGTCTAAGTTAGGGCACGATTAAGGAAATAATTATATTCAATCTTAATTCTGAATGGTTAGAAGATCACGATAACATATTTAGGGCCGAGGGGTGGACGAGTAACTCAAGGCAAGGTTGTAGTCAATTGGCTTGGCCGATGGTTGCTATACATGTGGATATACCACTATTTGGGCCATAGGTGATAGGGCAGCTAAAAGGGATATGAAGTACGAGCTGTTGTCTTTCTAAAAATAGGTAAAAGATTGAAACAATAAGGAGCGCAAGGAAGGTAAGGTCCAATACAAATACGGATTCAAAGATGATTGACTAGTCTAAAGAGAGTCGTCAAGGTATATGCGGATGAGATCTTAGAGGACAAGTATATTTGTTAACTATTTCTTAATCCACATAGAGTAATCATAAGAAGAGCGAACCAAGTGCACTTGGTTGATCAGACCATTATGCACCGTTTCTGATTAGAAAATATGTTAGTGGGGTACCTCCAATAACATATGTGTCATGAGCAAGCCTGATAAAAGAATAAGCTTGCAAAACTGGGCTATAATAGCTGTATTGGTCAAGATGGTAAATTATGAGTACGCAAGATAATGGAGAAGGAAAATATAAATAATTCAAGTTCCTTAAGACTCTAAGTCTTATCTAGTGTTCATGCCTATGTAGTCATCCTACTGTCTCCTTATCTAAAGCCTTGGATAAGGTTAGTGGGTATGTCAGGTCATGTGGTACTCTACCCAACTTATAAGAGTTAAACAAGTGTTTACGAAAAATAAAAGAGGATTTGATTTCTACAAAATAAGAAAGACTACAAAAGTACAATTGAATTCTTAGAAAGTACAACTATAGGAATCTAATCAGAAAATGATCACTTTATCCCTTGGACGATGTGATATCGAAGACACGAGCATCTGGAGGATGCAACAGCACTTTAGCAGGACATTATGATCATTCCTGGTCGTTTGAGACTGATTTGAAACTACATTTATAGAGTTCTAGAAATAACTGTTTAGCAGTTATTCTGGGTTGCGCGAGCTTTAGGTTGCGCGTCTGTACACTTACGTGAACGGTTACACCAACTGTTGGGGATGCATGGCATCGTTTGATTGAGATGCGTGTAGTCATAGGCAGTATAGTGGACATGTTCTACGAAGTTAGTGGCCTACGTGCCATGTCACACTGTTCTGGATATTGTTTGATCACTTTGCGCGAGCTTTATCAGGTTACACGAGGGCACAACGTAGCAACTTGCACGAGCGGTTGCTCTAACTGTTGTGGACACGTGGCATCATTTGTGTGAGATGTGCATAGTCGTAAGCAATGTAGTAGACACGTTCTATGAAGTTTGTGGCTTGCGTGCCATGTCACCCTGCTCTGGATATTGTTTGATCACCTTGCGCAAGCTTTATGAGGTTGCGGGGGGGTGTAACGTAGCAACTTGCGCCTGGGTTCAACCTCGCGCAACCTGACACGTTACGCAAACTGCTAGCTGACTAAATCTTCTCGAGCACCATGTTTATACAGAATTCGAACAGATTTTCCTTAATATACGAGCTGTCAGTTGTCAGGTAATGATGATGCTGTTATAGTCTTTCGAGGAAACTACCATGTGTCTTTCGTGCAACCTGAAGTTGGCGCAACCTGAGATGGGTGCAACCTGATATTGTCCAACTTGATATAGGCACAACCTGATACGGTGCAACCTATTGATAAGTTGCTCTTTGATGATATGACTTCTGGTTGAGTAGCATAGCCTAATTTTTAGCTGTTTGCCATGAAATATAAAAGAACAGAACAATTATCGGAGGATCGGACTTTTACTTCACGTTACAAACTCGCTTGTACAAAGAAAGCCTAGGGACGAAAACCTAGGTATAGCAGTCTAAGTACAATTGTTTATTTTAGATTCTGGGAGGTGACGATAGAGGCTCGGGAAGGCGACGGCAGCCCTGCCTTACTCCTTGGACGATCGGTATGCAGCCTTGGCTCTTGTGAAAAGATGGTTGGCGTTGATGAAGAAATGCTCTTATTGCTTCTCTGTTGCTCTTCTGGCTTCTCTCTCTCTGTGCGTATTCTCTCTCTGACTATGGGGGGAAGTCTCTCTGCATATACGTATTTCTCTCTGTTATTGTCTATCTTTTTTCAAGGAAATGGCACCTTGCTATTTATAATAGTAGGATGTGATCATTAGGGTTGCCAATGATTAGCTCTTGGAGGTGGCGGTGGCCCATAGATTGGTCAATCCAGGCCGTTCAGTTTTGATTGTGACGAATTCGAGCTTTTAGGTATAGATTACACCAAATCCCATTAGCAATTAATGTTGATTGGAATAAATCTTCCTTATAATGATCTTCTGACAATTAAATTTATTCTCCTGCCACGTGTCCCAGATTATTGGGATTTGACCCAATCTTTAATGGCAGCAAATTTGAGGAATTAATCGGTTTAGAACACGTGTCCGAGGAGCTGTTGGGGGGATCTGGACCGCATGACGAGTGAGCCGCATATGAATTTGAGCCACATATGGTTGAGCCCACGTGTTAGGGCTGCCTGGGCAGTGGCCCTCACTTGAGCCCTCGAATCACAAGGGAGTAATCCTTGTGGGCCGCATAGGTACATATCCGCCTGAGCCGCACGGACATGATCCTCTTGAACCGTATGAGAAGTCCTCGCTCGAACCGCATGAGGTTTTCTTGACCTGAGCCGCATAAGATAGATTCACTCTGAACCGCATGAGAAGTTCTTTGCTAGAGCCGCATGAGGCTTTCTTGGCCTGAGCCGCATAGTACTCATTCTGAACCGCATAAGACGTGAGCCGCATACGAACGCCCATGTGGCAAGGCCACGTGGCTTTTTATGGCTCTCGGGGGATTTGTGTCAGAGACCTCTTTTCTCTTCCCTAGAGATTTATCATTATGACAGAGTCATAATTACCTGCTTTTGTGTCAGGGCTGTCAACTTTTCAGAGGGGTCAGCCGTCAAAGCAATTAATGTAGCATGTGGCGGAGGGGAGCACTGTCAGGCCACGTGTCTTCTGAGCCGCATGGAATGCCTCGGGCCGCATAGCTCCTTATGCCGCATGACTCTCCGAGCCGCATGGGCTTTCTGAGCCGCATGGGGTTCTTTAGCCGTATGAGTCATTTTCTTTAGTATTTTCCATGCTTCTACAAGACCCCCTTCAAAGTTTTCAATTTGCAAAATTGAAATACTTTGAATAAGAAGCATGGCTGTGTTCTTCTAGCCGCATATGAAACCCTGACCGCACAGAAGTCCTGGCCGCATGGATTGTTCAGCCGCATAGGTGACTCAGCCGCATGAGACTGTTTAGCCGCATAGCTTCTTGCCACGTCATTATTTGCCACGTATGGCAATCTTTAGTACTTAAATGTTGTTGATTTTTTTAAAGGCCGCTTTTTGGTGCGGGATCCGAGGAGCTTGGCCTTCATTTTCGGCGGCTTATTTTGATAACCGAAGAGTCGGTTTACGTGTATGCACGGGGATCGAAACGCTCCGTCTTTGTTTATAAATACGGGTGACTTTAGCCGGAGGGACTTCTTTACCTTTTCTTTTGTTCACTTTTTTTCCTGTCTTCTCTTTCTGATCTTCCTTGTTTTCTCGTCGAAGCAATGGCTCCTAAGTCTTCTAAAGTTATTTCTGCCGCCGCGAAGGGCAAGAGGGTGACGTCCTCGTCAGCCGTCGAGCCTGAAGCGCCCGAAGTGCCCTCTGACGTTCGTCCTGCCTTTAAGGGTAAGGGTTGCATTTGGATCTTGAGTACCCATGGCTCTGCTGCGTATTTATGCACAAGCCTCCTCCCAAGTTGATGGCAGAGCGGCATATGCTGTATGGGCCGCATGACTTTTCATGCCCGAACTGCATAGACCATGCCCCATGTTTGAACCGCAGAAGAAGGATTTAAACACATAAAGTCTCCTCTGAACGGAGCCGCATATATTTTTAGCAGGCTGAACCGCATAACGTTTTGCGCCGCATGAGTTCTTCTGTTAGAACTGTGTACATTCGTCCAATCCGTATAAGCTATCGAGCTAGAGTCATATGGAACTCCCATCTGATTTGGGCCGCATGAAACTGTATTGACTCGAACCGCATAAGCTTCCTCGAAACTGTATTTCTTGAAACCCAACTGGACTAGAGCCGCATAAGACATTATTGACCTGGACCGCATAGGCTTGTGAGAGCTTCAATAATAATAAATTTTTTTTCTGTTTTCTCTCTTTCTGAAGGGGACGTGATCCCGAAATATGTAATGCTTTTTTCTTCCTTCAAATAAAGAGTACTTTCGATTCTACCCTTCATTTGTATTGCTTGCTGCGCCTGTGATAGTGCGGTGATGTTCTCTCCCGTATAGGGGATATATTTGTGGACCTGTTACCCATGGCATACCTTGGTTTTAGGTACAGATAACAAGTTTTGGTCAGGATACCTGAAGCAGCCATGGCAAAGTGGTCATGGGTGCTCTTGGTATTGGGAAAAGGAATGCCGTAGAGCAGCTGGGCTCCTGGGGCATGATGAGATGGTAGGTTTGTGCTAAAACTTAGCTGAGGATATTTGTGGGCCTATTATCCTTGGCGTACCATGGTTTTAGGATACGGATAATAGGATGAGGGGGAACCGACATACTTGCTCAGTGGTAACGAGGACATGGCAAGTGGGAAGGTTTTTTAAACGTAGAGTCTTCCTACTCAGAGGTAATGAGAACATGGCATGAGTGAACTCGACGGAGGATATTGATGGTCAACAAAGGACATTTGTGGTCAACAGAGGACATTTGTGGACCTATTACCCTTGGCGTACTCCGGTTGTGGGTACAGATAATAGGTCGAAAGGGGATCATCATACTTACTGTAGAAGCATGGAAAATATTAGAATAAAAGCATAGATAGCCCATGCGGCTTTGGGTAGCAAGCCTATGCGGCTCATACTGGAGTTGCCCCATGCGGCCCGAAAGAAGACCCTCAGACTCATGCGGTTCGGGGATATATGCGGTTCAGCAGGAACATGCGGCTCAATTGACGCCACGTGTGATCCCCCCACAGCTGGCTACGGGAGTAATGGCCTCATTTAATGCTCTGACACGACTCGACGGCTGCGACGTCTCTGACATAAAGCGTCACAATGGCTCTGCCATAATGACAGACTCCTCGGGGAAAGAAGACAATCTCTGACCCGATCTGTCAGAAATCCTAGATTGCCACGTGGCAAAAGTCTCATGCGGCTCGGGTACAGAACAGCTTCATGCGGCTCATTGAGGAATCACTCTAATATGATTAACAGGAATCCGCCATATGCGGTCCACCCATAGCTCGGTCTATGCGGCTCAATACCATGTTAACTCAGGCGGCCCACAGAAACTATGCATATGCGGCTCATGGAGGGTTCGTCCCCTGCGGCTCGCAGAGACTACGCATATGCGGCTCACGGAAAGTTCGTCCCCTGCGGCTCGATGAGGCATTGACTCATGCGGCTCATGAAGAGTATCTCCCTGCGGTTCAAGTGTTGGCCATCCTATGCGGCCCTGGCAGGACCTTCAATTAAAACACGTGGCATTGAAGATTCAACCGAATCCCAACAAGAATATTTGACACCATTATCATAATTGCCGAGATCAGGGCATATCATTTATCATCAAGCCAATAGGACACATGGCGAGCAATCAAATATTGGCATAATCAATCACGAGGATTTAAAGCAGTCAGCATTAACTGCTCATGAGATTTGGTGCTATCAGCATTAGTGGCCGAGATTCATTATGATCAGGATCAAGGGCTCAGATAGAATGAAGGAAGCGCCGACATTCCAAACAGATAATCATCAGCAAACCCTAATGATCACACCCCACTCCTGTAAATAGCCAGCATCCTCCCCATGCAAAAAAAAAAAGAAGAGAGAGAGAGAGGTCGGCAACAAAAGAATAAAAAAAATAAGAAGAAAGAGATCTACACAGAGAGAGCTCCCCCCTTTCTTCTTGATACTCACAGAGAGAGAGAAGCCAGGAGAGCCACCCGAGGAGAGTAAGAAGAGCCTTTCTTCGTCAACGCCAAGCAGATCTTCCCCGAGCCAAGGCTGCATACTGATCGTCCAAGGAGTAAGGCAGAGCGGCCGTCGCTTTCTCGAGCCTCTATCGTCACCCCCCAGAATCAAAAATAAACAATCGTACTTAGTCTGCTGTACCTAGGTTTTCGTCCCTAGGCTTTCTTTGTACGAGCGAGTTTGTATTGTGAGTCTAAGTTCAGTCCTCCGATAATTGTTCTGTTCTTTTACAATCAATGGCAAACACGATGGCGACTCTGCTGGGGACTAACTTCTCCACGACTGAGGAGTTGGTGACGCAATCGAATGCAGCCAAACTTGGCTCCACACAACAGAAGATGGTCGTCCGCTTCGACCAACAGGCGTTCGAAGAGATGCTCTCTGAAGGCAACGCTGGCCCGGTCCAGAAACGCACCTGCACCACGAAGGCTCGCAAAAAGTGGAGGCCAAAGTCATTTGCTCCTCCCCAAGCCCTCGATGGGATACCCTCGGTCGCTCAAGACGGCGAGAAAGATTCTCCTGCGGCCCCACTTCAGATCGCAGATACCTCTGCTGCCCCCAAGTCCGGCAGAAGAAAACACTATGATGCTGGACTTACAGGGGCAAAGAGGGTCTCTGCTCAACCTGAACCGCAGAAGGGTATTAGCCGCAGAAAGAAAATCCATGCGGCCACAACCGTCAACCACACAAAGAAAACTTATGCGGCCACTGCTGTCAGCCGCATAACTTATGCAGCTACAGTTCCCAACCGCATGGATGAGATTCATGCGGCTAGTAAAGTCAACCGCTTGCAGAAAACCCATGCGGCCACAGATGCCAACCACATGCGGACAGCCTGCACGGCCGTGACTCCTAACCGCATAAGAACTCGTCCCACAACAGAAGACAGTCGCATGCAGATAGCCTGCACGGCACCCAACGCTAGCCGCATAGCATCTCTACCGCACTTCTCTCGATCAGTTTTCGACCGACTCTCATGCGGTCCTAACTCTGATCACTCGCTGGATGAGAATCCAGACTCTGTGATACCTAATGTGGACTCTTCCTATTACGCACCCACAAGTGCTAAAAAGAAAAAGTCTAGGGCAGCGGGGACTCATCAAGTCCAGACAGCTGCCCCAACCTCTGACTATCGGGGCGTCCCGCTGAGTATCACGCGGGCCTCTGACGGGAAGTTGTATAAAACCACTCGAGTCCAGCCCCCGGTGGCAAACGGACAAAGTGGTTCCTCTAACCTACGTGAAGCTATCCTCCACAAACGCAAAGAAAGAGAAGGAGCCTCAGCGTGCAAAGAGTCCTCACAGGGACGTCACTGCACCCAGATTATCGTCAACTGCTGTTGCAACAACACGGCAGTAACAGAAGATCGACCATCCGTCTTCCAAAGATTACAACATCCGAGCTCGGAAGACGAGGCACCTCCTGTTGCCTCCTGCAATTCCGCACGGAAAGTCCCCGTGGAGGGGAGAGGGAAGAAGACAAGCATCTCCAGCCCAAAGGTGTCAACTATTGCAGCTAAGAAGCCGTCGTCTAAAGGATTATCCTCTACTGGAGTCTTCCAACACACCCGTTCAAAGACGAAAACTGCTACAGTAGGAAGTTCGCCGTCTACGTCATTGGGGGTCGTCGGAACTGGGGGTAGCACTCCTCCAAACCTTTACGACAACCCGACATTCCAAGAAGACAGACTGGAGGAAGCAAATCCTCCGACGGATACAACAGATACTGACGCCCTCGAGGACGTCCTAAATGAAGCAAGTTCTGAAGCTGGGGGTACTGTTCCTTCCGAGTCCGAACCTGAAGAGAACATCCCCACATATCCCGATGATTTCTCGATGCATGAGTATGACTCGGAGGGCATGTCCGCCACCTCTCCTTCTGTCACTCCTCACGTGAGGACGGTATTCATGACAGACAACAGCCAAGGTGGTTCCGGCGATCGCCAACGTATCGACACTTTGGAGGCCATACTGCACGCCTTGGTCAAGTCCATAGATGAGATCAAAGCGGCACTTCCTACTCTGCAGGGAGTGACACCTGGTCAGACAAGCACGAGTCCCACGAACAACATAGATTCAAATTCAGCGGCACCAAACCCGGGCAATAATGCTCCCGAGATAACGGCCCCTACCGCGACAGATGAGGCCCGAGAAGTAAGGAGAGAGGTTCAGGAGCTTCGAGCGATGTTCCACGCCCGAGAAAATTCTCAAGACCTCAGAATACGGCAACCATACCCAGCTGAATGGAGAGATGTGCCCTTTCCCCCAAGATATAAGCCGTTCAATATCAACCCATATGATGGTAAGACTTCAGCAAGCCGGTACATCACTTACTTTGAGGTCACTATCGACCATCTGCCCCATGAGGACGCCATCCTCACACGGTTATTCATTGGGGCACTGGAAGGAGTCGCCTTTGATTGGTACCGCAACCTGCCAGATAATTGCATCCACTCCTTCCCTGGCTTCAAGCGCTTATTCTTGGAGAGGTTCTATGAGGTAGGGCAGGACGTCACGATGTCTACCCTCATGGACGTCGTCCAAGGAGAGAAAGAGCTGACAAGGAATTACATTGAGCGGTTTCGTCAAACCGCAATGAAGTTACCATCTGGCAACCCAGACTCTTCCTTGATTGAAATTTGCCAAAAGAGACTACTCCCAACAATTAGTCTCTGGATGGGCGAAAGTCAATTCAAGGACTGGAAGGCCTTTATCATCAGCGCTACAAGTGCCGAGGAACTATTGAAGAAAGCTCGCCAACTGGGGTTGCATATCTCAGAGGGAGAGAACAAGAGGAAGCGTCCCAACGCCAGCAACGACAATGGGGGTAGCCCCTCCAACCGAGACAACAAAGGCAAGCAGGCCATGGTGACCGATACAGCCCAGAAGCCCGAGCAACAGCCAGCGGACAAACAATGGCCTCAAATCACTTATTCTTTCGAAGACGGCCACGTCAAGCCTATCTTGGACATGCTTATACAAGGAGATAGAATTCAGCTTCCTCCACCAAGACGGGAACCTCGGCCTGCTGATTTGGAAAATCCGAAGTTCTGCCATTACCACCGCTACGTCCACCATGCTACACACGACTGCTACCAACTGAAACGCTATATCTAGAACCTCATCGATTCAAACGCTCTGGCTATCAACTTCGATGAGGTAACCGTAGCAGCCAACATGGTGTCCGTACAATTCGGCAATTTCTCTCCAACAGAGACTCAAGACGGTGTCATGCCCATCCCTCTGGCAACAATGGAAATCACTAACCTTCCGCCTGCCCGTGATCAAACTCCCGGCCTAATACCCCTCACCACATCACGAGGGAAGATCATGTGGGTCCATCCGGACCTAGTCCATGAGGTGACTCAGCCCACTTTATCCTCTAAAAAGAAAAGTGGAAAGGTCAGATCATGCCGCACCGCCTCGGCAGAGGAGGGGGAAGTCTCAGCCGTCACTACCCGATCTGGAGCACAAGCCCAACCAGTGGCCGAGAATCCGACTAATGATCAGCAGCCCACAAACGCTGATACTCCGGGACCGGCTCAGCCTTCGACGACCGACAAGCCTAGGCCGAAGGAGACTCGCTTCGACAAATCTCTCCGAAAGGAGACACCTCAGGGGCTGGAGAGGCCCTATAACTTCGACATCTTGGCGCAATTGGCTAACACACCGGCCAAATTATCCTTATACGAACTCCTGAGACTCTCAAAAGATGTCCGCACAGCTCTAAGTGAGGCGCTCCAAAATGCCGACGCATACTTGGCTCAGGTCAACCTCACGGAAGATAATCAGTCTACAGATCTCCAAGATAGTGCGTGTACAGGTGCAATGCCCAATATCGTATTCTCTCCGCAGGATATGCTCATCAAAACTAACCTGCACGATCGCCCATTGTACTACACTGGATACATCGGCGACGTAAAGGTAGACCGAATGCACATTGACCCTGGGTCCTCCATAAGCATCATTCCGAAGGGTCTGCTACATCATCTTCGCATTCCAATGCATCGCCTGACGCCTACAAGCACCGCCATTAGCGGTTTCAATTCGGACAGGAGCTACCCAATAGGGAAGATTTGCTTGAAATGTCAGATTGGCGATCTCCAATCAGAAGTCACCTGCTACGTCATAGATGCCGACACTTCTTACAATATCCTTCTGGGGCGGCCTTGGATACACGATTACATGATCGTGCCTTCCACGCTACACCAGTGCTTCAAATATGTCGATAAGCACGGCTTCGTGAGGACAGAGTTTGCTGATATCGATCCCTTCAAGGGGGTCGAATCTTATTACTCAGACTCCTGTCTTTACAAAAAATCAAAGAAGCATCTGGTCGAAGAGGAGGTGCAAGCTCACACCAAGACAACCACAAGATCAGAAGAACCCCTGACAATCCATCTCCAGGCTCGCAAACCGGGCAGTTCTGCACCCCTTACGGCTACTCTGCGTAAGGACGCAATCAGTCTATCGGCGCAAGAAGAGCAGATGAGGATCCGGCTGCCGAGGTCTGGCCAAGTGCCGAGACCCACACCAGGACCTTTTACCATCAGACTACCGAGAGTCGGTCAGCTCCAAGCAGAGAAACTCAATCCCTCCGACAGACCGCTCACGATACGTCTTCCTAAAAAGGGTCGTCACCCCGACGCGAGGTCTGACACTTCCAGCGAACCAGCCACTTCTCGCCCCACGTCAGATGCCAAGCCGGGGGTTGCTAGTCCACCAACAACTCTACGACCTGCTCCTCCGGTCGAGCCCCTAAAGATCAAGCTGACTAGGTCGCTCTCCCAGTCTTCATTTATACAGGGGGTGGCCGAAGAAGAACCAGAATTAGCCAAGTATGTGGCTGCCCACTCCGATACCCCTTCCGCGGATGATGTAATCCCTCTCGAGAAGATACCTTATTTTATCAATAAAAGGCTATCTTTGAATTACATTGAACTCAACAAGCTATGTACAATGTATGCTATGGACCACGGTATAGGCACTCACCTACATACACAGGTGACAAATGTGTACACCGCTATCCAACTTACTCCAGTAGAAGACGCTTACCGAATAATCGAAGGAGGGGACCACCCAATCATCTTCGGCCGGACGAACAACCCGCATCCCCTCGCCATGGAAAAAGTCGACTTCGGGTCAGATAACGGAAGACTGCCTCTGTATCTCTATAGCCCTCAATCCAAATATCTCATGCAGAAACAGGGGTATGATCTAGAGACAACGCCAGGACTGAACTACGGCACTGGACGACGATTACCTTTGAAAACGCCAGCCCTGGCGGACAAACCACGGAACTACTATAACAAAACCCGATGCGGTTTAGGGTATGTAACGCCAACTACGACCCCTGAAAGCTCAGATGAAGAATGCGACTGGCAGTCACACTCAACCGGGTCACCAACTTCTGACTCAGACACAAGCATTGGAGACGTATTCAGACAAGTCCTATCAGTCAACACGGCATTTGCCGACGCTTACGAAGAAGACGAGGACATTCCTGAAATTCTCGAGCTTGAGCCGTGGGCCCAACAGTTAGACGCACAATGGGAAAAGCGGTTCGAGCTAAGAGAACCTCCTACGGAGGACGAAGTTATGCAGGTCAACCTCGGCACTGAATCCTCTCCGAAGCCAATCTTCGTCAGTAAAAGCCTAACAGACAAGGAACGAGAATCACTGCTGGAACTCATCCGAGAATACATTGACATATTTGCCTGGAGTTACGAAGACATGCCGGGATTAGATCCCGATATTGCTCTCCATAAACTCAATATACGGTCGGATGCAAAGCCAGTCAAGCAGCAGCAACGACGCTTCCGCCCGGGCGTCATGGACGCGATCGAAGCCGAAGTCAACAAACTGATAGCCAGCGGCTTCATCCGTGAGGAGCAACACCCTGACTGGGTCGCCAATATAGTCCCGGTCCTTAAGAAAAATGGGAAGATCCGAATCTGCATCGACTTCCGCAATCTAAATGAGGCATGTCCGAAAGACGAATTTCCCCTCCCGATCACGGACATCATGATTGACAACACATGCGGCTTCGAACGTATGTCATTCATGGATGGATTCTCGGGATACAATCAAATCAAGATGTCCCTCGACGATGAGAAGCACACATCATTTAGAACACCGATCGGCACATACTGTTACACAGTCATGCCATTCGGTCTAAAGAACGCTGGTGCCACATATCAGCGGGCTATGAGTATCATTTTTAGAGAACATTTGCGCAAAATAGTGGAATGCTACGTCGACGACATCGCTGTCAAGAGTCGCCGCAAGGAGGATCATCTGCAAGATCTAAAGACGGTATTCGACCTGATGCGAGCCCACAACCTAAAGATGAACCCTACAAAGTCGTTTTTGGGCGTATCCAGCAGGAAGTTCTTAGGTTTCATCATCACTGCATGGGGTATCCATGTAGACCCTGAGAAAACCAAGGCAATAATGGAGATGGGTCCCCCGAAAAATCTCCGCGAACTTAGAGGCCTCCAAGGGAGGCTAGCCTATATCAGAAGGTTCATTTCCAATCTCTCCGGACGATGCCGGCCGTTCACACACCTCATGAAGAAGGGAGTCTCATTCGCATGGGACGAAGAATGCCAACGCGCTTTCGACGACATCAAAGAATATTTGTCAAATCCTCCAGTCCTGGTGGCCCCGGTCCCTGGAAAACCATTCTTGCTCTATGTACGAGCAATGGAACACTCCCTCGGTGCCCTGCTGGCACAAAATAACGACGCAGGACACGAACAGGCTATATACTACCTCAACCGAATGATAGTCGGGCCCGAACACCGATACACTACCGTGGAGAAAGAATGCCTCGCCTTGGTGTTCGCTATTCAAAAGACGCGGCACTATGTTACAGGACAAACCATACATGTGATCTCACGGGTAAATCCCCTCAGGGTCCTCATGACTAAACCAGGGGCGCTCAGCTCTCGCCTCGCTACCTGGGCAATACTGCTATCCCTATATCATATGATCTTCGTCCCACAAAAGGCTGTCAAGGGTCAAGCCCTAGCAGACTTTTTGGCAGCCCACCCAGGATCGGAGTCATCCAGAATCTATGAAGAGATCCCAGACGAGGTCGCCGATTCGAATACAGCCACTCACGATAACATATGGCGAATGTTCTTCGATGGCGCCTCAAGAACCGGACCCAAGGGAAATATCGTCGTCAGGGTCGGAGTGGTATTGATCTCTCCTACCGGGCTAGTGATCAATCGCGCCTACTCTCTCACGGAACCCTGTTCCAACAATGTGGCCGAGTACAACGCTTTGGTCATTGGCCTCCAACTCGCAAAGGAGCTGGGTGTAGAATATCTCGAAGCATACGGCGATTCACAATTAATCGTCAATCAGATTTGGGGGTCGTACGAAGTCCGCCATGAAGACATGATCCCCTACCACCAAATAACAATCAATATTATCTCCTCATTCGAGGGATTCTTCATCGAACACGTCCTCAGACTTCAAAATATCGAAGCCGATGCCCTAGCAGGCCTTGCCGCTTCCTTAGCAGTGCCGAACCGAGCACATCACTCGGTTGAGGTGATAGGCCACGAACTGGTCTGTCCCAAGAACAATATTCAATTTGTGGCGAGCTATTCCGCCCGGACGGTCGACGAAACACCAGACTGGAGACAGCCGTTCATTGACTTCGTCGTATACGACATCCTCTCGGAGAACCCAAGGGAAGCCACCTCCATCAGACGGCGTTCTCTCAGATTCTTCTACGACATAGAGACAAAAATGCTGTACCGACGATCCTACGACGGATTATTACTCCGGTGCTTGTCAAACGCAGAAGCCAAAGAAGCTGTACGAGAAGCTCACGATGGTGTCTGTGGGGCCCATCAGCCTGGCCCTAAGCTACAGGACCGCCTTCGCCGTATGGGCTACTACTGGCCTACGATGGTGGCAGACACAATAGACTATGCCAGAAAATGCAAGGCTTGCCAAGTCCACGCAGACTTCATTCACCAACCCTCCGAGTTTCTACATCCAACGGTGGCATCCTGGCCATTCGAAGCATGGGGAATGGATATCATTGGTCCAATCACCCCACCTTCCTCCCGAGGACATCGCTTCATACTTGCGATCACCGATTACTTCTCCAAATGGTCGGAAGCCGTCCCACTCACAGAAGTTAAGACTTCAAACGTGATCAGCTTCCTTAAGCATCACGTCATCTACCGCTTCGGACTACCGCGGAGGATCATCCATGATAATGGTCCACAGTTTATAAGCCATGCATTCTACCGATTCTGCGATAAGCACCGCATTCAGAATGTCGCTTCGACACCATATAACCCAGCAGCAAACGGGTTGGCAGAGGCATTCAATAAAACAATCATCAAACTCCTCAAGAAGTTTGTCTCCTCCAACAAACGCGACTGGAACGAGAAGCTCGGCGAATGCTTATGGGCTTATCGCACCACAGTTCGAACAGCTACTGGAAATACACCATTCTCTTTAGTATACGGGAGTGAGGCAGTCCTCCCACTGGAAACTCAGATTCCCTCACTCCGCGTCGCCCTCACTTATCAATTGACAACGGATGATAACTATCGACGTCGATTACAAGAGTTGGAGGCCTTAGACGAAAAGCGCCTACTAGCCCAGCAAAGGATCGAGCTATACCAAGCACGTATCTCAGGAGCCTTCAACAAGAAGGTCAAAATCAGAACATTCCAAGTGGGCGATCTCGTTCTGGCAGTTCGGAGACCAATGGTCATGACTCACAAAACCGCAGGCAAGTTCCAGCCAAAATGGGAAGGTCCATTTGTCATCGAGACCGTGTTCTCCAACGGCGCCTACCGCCTCGCCAAGCAGAATGGGGACTTGCTTATGTTGCCCGTCAACGGCAAGTTTCTGAAGAAATACTATGTTTAGACAACATTCTCCAAATTATCGAGTCATGTACCCTCTTAGTACCCCTGAACTCGCACCCACCATTTTCCAAATTATCGAGTCATGTATCCATTGATACCACTGAACCCACATCCACAACATTTCAGATTACCGAGCCATGCACCCGCTGGTGCCACTGAACTCTCATTTCCTCAATATTCTAGAAAATCCAAATTATGTACTTACATTCCGGTCACTCTCTCAGATAGTAAGTCACGTATAATCATACCTCTGAACTTTCTTTCTGAAAGAGATCCTCCCTCATGATCCACTACCCGTGCTCCCAGTGCACAAAAAGGGTAATCGATCCACTAATCTCCGAAACGACCATGTCCTCATTACCTCTGAGTCGTTTTCACTTCCACCAAAAACAAACCGCCCCCTCGCATAGAACTTCCATGTCCTCCTACCTCTGAGTAATTCTATGCACCCCTTCTTCATTGGGCCCACTCCTGCCATGTCCTCATTACCTCTTAGTGGGAAGGCTCCGTCGAAGAAATTACCATATTTGCCATGTCCACATTACCTCTGAGCAAGTATGTTGGTTCCCTTTCAACCTATTGTCTGTACCCACAACCGGGGTGCGACAAGGATAATAGGTCCACAAATGTCCTCTGTTGACCACAAATGTCCTCTGTTGACCACAAATGTCCTCTGTTGACCACAAACGTCCTCTGTTGACCACAAATGTCCTCTGTTGACCACAAATGTCCTCTGTTGACCACAAACGTCCTCTGTTGACCACTATTGATTATAGAAAAGTCTTCTGTGAAGTCTCCCCCTACCATGTTCTCATTACCTCTGAGTAGGAAGATTCCACGGTAAAACCCTCATGTTTGCTACGCCCTCGTAACCTCGGAGCAAATATGACTGGCTTCCTTCCAACTTGTTATCCGTACCTAAAACCAAGGTACGCCTAGGGTAACAGGTCCACAAATATCCCTTGCTAAGCTTCTTGGCATAAATCCACCATCTTACCATGCCCCGGGAGCCCGGCTGCTCTACGGCATTCCTTTCCCCAGTACCGAGAACATCCATGACCATTTTGTCATGGCTGTCCCGGACATCCTGATCAAACTTGTTATCCGTACCTAAAACCAAGGTACGCCTAGGGTAACAGGTCCACAAATAATCCCCCAGCAAGTCCGATTCCATGAACGCCGATACAAGAAAGAAAAGATGAGTTGAAACATGCTCATTTATCCAAAAATCAAAGGGCTACATCATTGGGGATCACGTCCCTTGCAAATAAAAATATACACATATGAAAAAAAAAGAGGCAGAAGAAGACAGAGGGCGGATCACTGTTCCGGGGCACATAACATCGTGAGGCGGTCCTTTATCAAGGCGACCGACCGCTCAAACCTCTGTTTGGCTCGACGCTCAGCTTCCTGGTTCAACACCGCCGGGTCCTCCAGATGAACGTGGGCCTGCCAGTTGTCCTCGAACTTCTTAAAAGATCGCTCCAGGTTGGCAGAAGTTCGAGAAATCTGCTCGGCCTCCCGAGCAATCGACTCCTGTTCTGCATGAGCAGCCTCCCGCTCTGACTCTAAGAAGGCTAACTCCTCCTGGAGCGCGAGAATCCGCTCCTTCGTGTCAGCTATTCCACGAGAGGCAGACTCTTCCCGGGCCCTACAAGCCTGACTCCGACGACCCAGCCGGTCATAGGAGGCGGAAAACTTGTCAAGATCCCCCTGCACAGCCGACCCGGCAGTTTCTCGAGCAAGCTTGATCCTGTCCCGAGCCGCAACCAGGAAGCCCCGCTCTCGTTCGATCGCGGCAGGCAAACCAGCCTGCCGTACTGCCAGCAGTTGGGTCACAAGCTGGTCAGCCTCTGTCAGCTTAGGCTCCAGGAACGCTGCTAACCCCAGCCCGCCAGGAAGACCCTTCAGAGTGTCAATTTGACCCCGAGCTCCCCGTAGAGACAGAGAAAAAGGGACCCCTCGGTCCACGGCAGCGTTTATACCCCTCCCTAAGTGGCGATAAAAGCTGTCAACCACATCCTGCGTCACCTCGTCCAGAGCCTCCGAGGAAACCGGTGTCAGCGGTAGTGTGGCTGGTATCACGGAAGAAGAAGCGACGGAGTCTGCCGCTCCTGCCACCAGAGAAACCAACTCCGCACGGAAAGACGCTTGAACAGCGGCCAACTCCTCTTCAGCAGCCCGCAGGATTTGGATGCTCGACAAGGTCGAGAAGTCGACTTCCGGAGCCATGTCAACAGCGGAAGACGAGGCGGAAACCATTGCCAATTCCCTTCCCGTCTGCCCGGAGACGGCAGGAGGCTCTTCAACATGAGAGAGAGGAGAAGAAACATTCCTTTCATCCGGATAATGGCCAACCGAACTCTTCCTGGGAACATCCGCGACGGGAGGTAAAAGGTCAGGACCTGCAGGGCCAAGGCAACCATGAATCGACTTGACCCGAAGGATATGTTGATATAGCGAATAAGCCCCCTCGGTAGTCAATATGTGGCTCAGCTTACCAGTGGAAGAATATGGAGGCTGAGGTTTGCCTACAGCCATCACAACCTCTTCACCAACAGCCTTCGAGTCAGGAATAAAAGACTCATCTGCCCTTGCATCCTCGGAAGGGGATGCACCGAGGATGGTGTTATCTCGTTGAAATTCAGAAATCCCGTCACCCCGGGCTGGAGCCTCAGCAGCTTGGGAGTCCTTAGTCGCCGCTGAGAGAGCCCCCGCAGAGAGGACCGCGGCACACATGTCGCCAATCAAAACGGCAAGGGCCGGATCAACTACTGAAGCAGCAGATGGTCCAGGAGAGCCTGGTTCGTCAGACACCTATAAAAAGAAATGACCAAGTCATGTCCCCGAGAGGAAAGAAGACTACAATAAAGATAGAACTCCGGCTTGGACTTACCTCCGGAACATCGTCTACACCCTCACCTTTCTCCGTAATAAGCAGCCTACGGGGACCGACAGCCACTCTCTTTACAGAAAAAGTTACTTCTCCGCCGGTAGGCTCATGCCTGCCTCGCTTACGCGAAGGACCAGGCATGGCGGGCGATAGATCTACCCGTACCTCCTCCGACGTAGACGGTAACGGGTCCACTGCTTCGTCAAATACGGCCGACGGTTGTTCCATCGCCATCTCAGCCGCCATAACTGGAGGCTGACCCGCCATTATCCCATCACCCGAAGAAAAGGAGTCTTCGCTGTCCCGGTCATTATTTTCCTCAATTGTGTCAAAGGATTCGGAATCGGGCGAGGGAACCCTATTCTCCCTTTTCTTCTTTGCTCTCGACGTCATAGCCTTCTCCGCTAGGCGAGTGCCCACAATGAAGCTAGTCCTCAAGTCAAAATCGAGGGGAGAAGGATTTGCCGTGACATGATACAGGGCTGCCATATGCAGGATTTCATCCATCACATTTTCGGCAGGGACCAAGAAGCTAGTCCGAGTATGATAGGTGTCATAGTAGCTCCATGCTCTGATACCGTCAAGAATGCTGCCTTCAAATCCCAGGTGAGAACTGGGGCGCCCGAGGAACAGCTGACTATACCCAAATTGACGGGCAAACCTACTAGGCAAGTAGGGCTCCAAATACACAGTGGTGCGATTCCGGTAAACTAGATGCGCCGGGCGAATGTTGCGCAGCCAAAAACGCATCTTTTCAGGCAAGAAATGAGGAGGTCCGACCCCATCAACATGAACACTCCTCACCTCTTGATCAGTGAAATGAGGAACGGATACAAAGAAATTGTACCCATCTACCCTCGCCAGTATCCTTCGACACGCCGGCATGGTACTACATTCCCAAGGCTGGTGGTGATACTTGAAAAGAAACGCGTCATCACCTGTAACGCCTTCTCCCGTCCCGGGTCTCATCAAGGATTGATAATGCAGCAATAGCCATCCCAGTAAGTAATGGTAAGGCAATTCTACACGTTCAAAATCCATTGCCACGTCACGAGCAATGACCTTGGACGAGAAGGCACGAAGACCATGTTGAATACTACACACCATGGTAGGAAGGAGGGCCAGCCTGACCCCAAAGGCCAACTTCACGGCAGGAAGAATGAAGTGGCGACTGATCCTCTCAATAGAGCCTGCCCCTCCTGAGACCACGCAATTGCGCAGCCACACCATTAAAAATCCGGCCAAGAGTGCCTTCTCGGACAACCGTCGGGTGCCATAATGAAAGTAGCTAAAGGAGTCAATCTGGCTCCCGAACCTGTTACTGTGAGACCTCGACCTCCGGGCAGTCGACATCAACACCTCCACTTCTTTAGGAGTTAAACGATCTCGGGAAGTAACTCGGCCAGCCGCGCTAAATTTGAAAAGGTATGCAACCCAAGATTTAGTATGGGGAGAGTCCCCCTCCGAGCTATCATTTTTTTGGATAGTCGTCCGGTGACAGGTGCTATGATGGCATAATAATTCTTGATACACGGTGACGAAACCGGGGAATCGTTGATCCAAATTTTGGAGCTCCTCATTCGTCGGCGTATACACTTCGAAGGGTTCATCCCCCCAGGGGAGCTTGGAGACAGCATACATCTCGTGAAGAGCGAGCCCTAATTCTCCAACAGGGGTAAAAAAAGGTCCCCGTTCGATGATTGTACATCTCCAGAAGGGCCATGAACAGTGGCTTATTAACAGGCAATCCGTGGCTGGTACCCCGTATAGCTTCATAAAGGTTGACTCCCCGCAAAAACTCTTCATACTTCCGTAGGATCCATGAAGACAGATTAGCCCACGGAGGAATGGGGTGTACCCAGCTCGGCAGGACCAACCTACTAATAGGATAGGACCCTTTGCAAGCTAACTGACTCAAGAAGGTATCAGCCTGGAAGAATGAAAAATTAGGACCCGGGGTGTTGATGAAGGTACCTGGAACTAACACCATCACGGACCGACTGGCTGGATCTTTGACTGCACGCACTGACCTAGTGGCTCTGTTATAACGGATATTACCAACAAACATCCCCGGTCTGGTTGGGGTGAGGGTGTCCGGCATCTGCCTATCCAGAACGATCATATTGAACCACTCAAAAGGGAAATGGCGCTTCATAATAGGGATGTGAATCGGCATCCCATCCAGGTCAAAATCCCAACTCTCCGAAACATCCAACACTCGGGAGTTTTCTACAACCAACGCATCCCCAAAGAGGAAGACCGGTTTCAGATACTTCCCGTCAGACTGCCCAGAGCTTATCATATCAACAAGGAATTGAAAGGATTGAACCCTGATGACATTTAGCCGTTCTAAAGGTTCATCAACAAGTAGCTGTTCGGACACTTGACGAACTAAGTCATCCCGATGAACGCCCGAGGCTAACTGACGCGAGCCTACCATAAGTTCCCCAGCAGGATTCACGGGCAGAGTCACTGAAGACAGGCAAAAGAAACAAGGTCAGAAGACAAACAAAGAAGACAGAAATATTGGAAAAGATTACTGAAGTCTAGGCGGCTAAGGTTGCCACGGCCTCATGCGGCTCATCAGCAGATAGGTCCATGCGGCTCTGCGTGTCATAGCCCCATGCGGCTCTGAATTAACCAAATCCGTACAACTCAGATTCAGAAGGGTTTATAGATTCATGCGGCTAAGCTCGACTCATATAAACCACTGCGGCTACAAACCATCAAGTTCATGCGGTTCAAAAGTGAGCAACGCTTATGCGGCCCAAGTCGAAAACACACATGCGGCACTGATCGAATATGACAAACTCATGCGGCCATAATGGGCGAAGTGCCTATGCGGCCACATCGATACATCTCGTACATGTGGCTTGTGCATAAAGTATGCAACAGAGCCATGGCAGCAGTTAGGGTTTTTCGGAAGTGACCCCCTTACCAGCGATGGGCGGGTGAACATCAGGATGGACAACGCCTACAGCAGCCGACGGAGGAGCGACCACATTCGTCGCTGCAGTCGCCGCCGCAGCAACTGCCTTGCCCTTCGCGGCCTTCGATGCAGCAGATCTCTTAGGAGCCATGGTCGATAGATGAAGGAGGACGACGAAGAGCAAAACTGACAACAGAGAATTCAAGCAAAGAAAGGAGATAAAAAATCCCCAAGATCTGAAAGACTCCTATTTATAGGCGATCCATGAAGTAGAAAGACGCCTCGGATTACGCGCCGTCTCCAAAAATAAAGGCGAGAACGCTTCGGTCAAAGCAAAAACCGACCCTTGGGATCCTCCCCCAAAAGACGACGTTAAATCAAATCGAAAGCAATTAATGAAGATTTGCTCACGAGGTCAGGACGCGTGGCAAAGAGCCTATGCGGCCAGAAGGATCTATGCGGCCGAGATGCTAATGCGGCCAGGAAGCTCAGGTAAAAAGAACATCCTATGCGGCATGAACGGGGCCATGCTTCTTATTCAAAGTGTTTCAATTTTACAAATTGAAAACTTTGAAGGGG
The DNA here is from genome assembly GCA_029216955.1 of Iris pallida. Taxonomy (NCBI): domain Eukaryota; kingdom Viridiplantae; phylum Streptophyta; class Magnoliopsida; order Asparagales; family Iridaceae; genus Iris; species Iris pallida. Next base: position 16,605,546 of record JANAVB010027598.1, read on the forward strand.
GTCCTGTAGAAGCATAGAAAATATTAGAATAAAAGCATAGATAGCCCATGCGGCTTTGGGTAGCAAGCCTATGCGGCTCATACTGGAGTTGCCCCATGCGGCCCGAAAGAAGACCCTCAGACTCATGCGGTTCGGGGATATATACGGTTCAGCAGGAATATGCGGCTCAATTGACGCCACGTGTGATCCCCCCACAGCTGGCTACGGGAGTAATGGCCTCATTTAATGCTCTGACACGACTCGACGGCTGCGACGTCTCTGACATAAAGCGTCATAATGGCTCTGCCATAATGACAGACTCCTCGGGGAAAGAAGACAATCTCTGACCCGATCTGTCAGAAATCCTAGATTGCCACGTGGCAAAAGTCTCATGCGGCTCGGGTAGAGAACAGCTTCATGCGGCTCATTGAGGAATCACTCTAATATGATTAACAGGAATCCGCCATATGCGGTCCACCCATAGCCCGGTCTATGCGGCTCAATACCATGTTAACTCAGGCGGCCCACAGAAACTATGCATATGCGGCTCATGGAGGGTTCGTCCCCTGCGGCTCGCAGAGACTACGCATATGCGGCTCACGGAAAGTTTGTCCCCTGCGGCTCGATGAGGCATTGACTCATGCGGCTCATGAAGAGTATCTCCCTGCGGTTCAAGTGTTGGCCATCCTATGCGGCCCTGGCAGGACCTTCAATTAAAACACGTGGCATTGAAGATTCAACCGAATCCCAACAAGAATATTTGACACCATTATCAAAATTGTCGAGATCAGGGCATATCATTTATCATCAAGCCAATAGGACACGTGGCGAGCAATCAAATATTGGCATAATCAATCACAAGGATTTAAAGCAGTCAGCATTAACTGCTCATAAGATTTGGTGCTATCAGCATTAGTGGCCGAGATTCATTATGATCAGGATCAAGGGCTCAGATAGAATGAAGGAAGCGCCGATATTCCAAACAGATAATCATCAGCAAACCCTAATGATCACACCCCACTCCTATAAATAGCCAGCATCCTCCCCATACAAAAAGAAAAAAAAGAGAGAGAGAGAGAGGTCGGCAACAAAAGAATAAAAAATAAGAAGAAAGAGATCTACACAGAGAGAGCTCCCCCCTTTCTTCTTGATACTCACAGAGAGAGAGAAGCCAGGAGAGCCACCCGAGGAGAGTAGGAAGAGCCTTTCTTCGTCAACGCCAAGCAGATCTTCCCCGAGCCAAGGCTGCATACTGATCGTCCAAGGAGTAAGGCAGAGCGGCCGTCGCTTTCCCGAGCCTCTATCGTCACCCCCCAGAATCAAAAATAAACAATCGTACTTAGTCTGCTGTACCTAGGTTTTTGTCCCTAGGCTTTCTTTGTACGAGCGAGTTTGTATTGTGAGTCTAAGTTCAGTCCTCCGATAATTGTTATGTTCTTTTACAATCAATGGCAAACACTTACTCAGAGGTAATAAGGACATGGTAAGTATGAAGGTTTCTTCGACGGAGCCTTCCCATTCAGAGGTAATGAGGACATGACAGGAGTGGGCTCAATGAAGGAGGGCACATAGACCGACTCAGAGGTAATGAGGACATAGAAGTTCTATGTGAGGGGTGATTTGTTTTTGGCGAAAGTGGAACGACTCAGAGGTAACGAGGACATGGCCGTTTTGGAAATTTGTGGATCGATTACCCTTTTTGTGCACTGGGAGTGCGGGTATTAGATTATGAGGGAGGATCTCCTTCGGGAGGGAAGTTCAGAGGTATGATCATACATAACTTTCTACCTGAAAGAGTGACCGGGATGTGAGTTCAGAGGCACCATCGGGTACATGACTCAAGAATCTGGAGAATGGTGAGCGTGAGTTCAGCGGTACCAGCGGGTACATGACTCAAAAATCTGACAAACTATGAGGGTGAGTTCAGTGGTATCAGCGGATACATGACTTGAAGATCTGGAAAATTATGGGGTGAGTTCATTGGTACCAGCGGGTACATGACTCGAAGAATTGGAAAATTATTGGGTGAGTTCAAGGGTACCAACGGGTACGTGACTCAAAAATTTGGAATATTATGGGGTGAGTTCAGTGGTACCAGCGGGTACGTGACTCGAAAATCTGGAATGTTGTGATCGTGAGTGTGAGTTCAGCGGTACCAGCGGGTACGTGACTCAAAAATCTGGAGAATGTCGTTTAGACATAATATTTCTTCAGGAACTTACCGTTGACGGGCAACATGAGCAAGTCTCCATTTTGCTTAGCGAGGCGGTAAGCACCGTTGGAGAATACTGTCTTTATGATTAATGGGCCTTCCCATTTTGGCTGGAACTTGCCGGCAGTCTTGTGAGTCATGACCATTGGTCTCCGGACTGTCAGAACAAGATCGCCCACTTGGAATGTTCTGATTTTGACCTTCTTGTTGAAGGCTCCTGAGATGCATGCTTGGTACAGCTCGATCCTTTGCTGAGCTAGGAGGCACTTTTCATCTAAGGCCTCTAACTCTTGCAGTATATGTCGGTAGTTGTCATTCGTCATTAATTGATAAGTGAGGGCGACGCGGAGTAAGGGTATTTGAGTCTCTAATGGGAGAACTGCCTCACTCCCGTACACTAAGGAGAATGGCGTATTCCCAGTGGCTGTTCGAACTGTGGTGCGATAAGCCCATAAACATTCGCCGAGTTTCTCATTCCAGTCGCATTTGTTGGAGGAGACAAACTTCTTAAGGAGTTTGATGATTGTTTTTTTGAATGCCTCTGCTAACCCATTTGCTGTCGGGTTGTACGACGTCGAAGCGATATTCTGAATACGGTGTTTATCGCAAAACCGATAGAATACGTGGCTTGCAAACTGCGGACCATTATCATGGATGATCCTTCGGGGCAGTCCAAAGCGGTAGATGACGTGATGCTTAAGGAAGCTGATCACGTTTGAAGTCTTGACTTCTGCGAGTGGGACAGCTTTCGCCCATTTGGAGAAGTAATCAGTGATCGCAAGTATGAAGCGATGTCCTCTGGAGGAAGGTGGGGTGATTGGACCAATGATATCCATTCCCTATGCTTCGAATGGCCAGGATGCCACCGTCGGATGTAGAAATTCGGATGGTTGGTGAATGAAGTCCGCGTGGACTTGGCAGGCTTTGCATTTTCTAGCATAATCTATCGCATCTGCCACCATCGTGGGCCAATAGTAGCCCATTCGGCGAAGGCGGTCTTGCAGTTTTGGGCCGGGATGGTGGGCCCCGCAGACACCGTCGTGAGCTTCTCGTACGGCTTCTTTGGCTTCTATATTTGACAGACACCGAAGCAGTAATCCGTCGTAGGAGCGGCGATACAGCATTTTTGTCTCTGTATCGTAGAAGAATCTGAGAGAACGTCGTCTGATGGAAGTGGCTTCCTTTGGGTTCTCGGGCAGGATGTCGTAGACGACGAAGTCGATAAATGGTTGTCTCCAGTCTGGGGCATCATCGATCGTCTGGGCGGAATAACTCGCCACGAATTGCACATTGTTCTTGGGACAGACTAGTTCCTGGCCTATCACATCCACTGATTGGCGATCATAATTCGGGACTGCTAGGGAAACGGCCAGACCGGCTAGGGCATCGGCTTCAATATTTTGGAGTCTGGGGACGTGTTCGATGAAGAACCCCTCAAATGACGAGATGATATCGATCGCTATTTGGTGATAAGGAATCATGTCTTTGTAGCGAACTTCGTACGAGCCCCGGATCTGATTGACGATTAGTTGGAAATTGCCGTATGCTTCAAGGTATTCTACCCCCAGCTCTCTTGCAAGTTGGAGGCCAATGACCAGAGCGTTGTACTCGGCCACATTGTTTGAGCAGGGCTCGGTGAGGGAATAAGCGCGGTTAATCACCAATCCGGAAGGGAAGATCAGCACTACCCCGACTCCGACGACTATATTGCCTTTAGGTCCGGTCCTTGAAGCACCGTCACAGAATATTCCCATATAGCCTCGTGAGAGGTTACATGCGAGTCGACGACCTCGTCTGGGATCTCTTCATATATTCTGGAGGACTCTGAGCCTGGGTGGGCTGCTAAAAAGTCTGCCAGGGCTTGACCTTTGACTGCCTTTTGGGGGACGAAGATCATATGATAAGGGGACAGCAATATTGCCCATGTGGCGAGTCGAGAACCGAGTGCCCCTAGTTTAGTCATGAAGATCCTGAGAGGGTTGACTCGTGAGATCACATGTATCGTTTGTCTGGTGATATAATACCGCGTTTTCTGAATGGCGAACACCAGGGCGAGGCACTCCTTCTCCACAGCGGTGTATCGGTGCTCTGGCCCAATCATCATTCGGCTGAGGTAATATATGGCCTGCTCATGGCCTACGTCATTATTCTGTGCCAGCAGAGCCCCAAGGGAGTGTTCTATTGCTCGTACATAGAGCAGGAATGTTTTTCCAGGAACCGGGGCCACCAAAACTGGAGGATTTGACAAATATTCTTTGATGCTGTCGAAAGCCTGCTGGCATTCCTCGTTCCATACGAATGAGACTCCTTTCTTCATGAGGTGCGTGAATGGTCGGCATCGCCTGGAGAGGTTGGAAATGAATCTTCTGATATAAGCTAGCCTCTCTTGAAGGCCTCTGAGTTCGCGGAGATTTCTCGGGGGACCCATCTCCATGATTGCTTTTGTCTTCTTAGGGTCTACATGGATACCCTTTGCAGTGATGATTAAGCCTAAGAACTTCCCGCTGGATACGCCCAGAAAGGACTTCATAGGGTTCATTTTCAAATTATGCGCTCGCATTAGGTCGAATACCGTCCTTAGATCCTGCAGATGGTCTCCTTTGCTACGGCTCTTAACGGCTATATCGTCAACGTAGCACTCCACTGTCTTGCATAAGTGGTCTCTGAAGATGATGCTCATGGCTCTTTGATATGTGGCGTCGACATTCTTTAATCCGAAGGGCATGACTGTATAGCAGTACGTGCCAATTGGTGTTCGAAATAAAGTATGCTTTTCGTCATCAGGAGATATTTCGATTTGGTTGTACCCCGAGAAGCCATCCATGAATGACATGCGTTCGAAGCCGCAGGTATTGTCGATCATGATGTCTGTGATAGGAAGGAGGAATTCATCTTTGGGGCACGCCTCGTTCAGGTTGCGAAAGTCGATGCAGATTCGAATCTTTCCATTCTTCTTGAGGACGGGTACTATATTGGCGACCCAATCGGGATGCTGCTCCTCACGAATGAAGCCGCTGGCTATCAGTTTGTTGACTTCGGCTTCGATCGCGTCCATGATGCCTGGACGAAAGCGTCGTTGTTGTTGCTTGACCGGCTTCGCATCTGGTCGAATGTTGAGTTTGTGAAGAGCGATGTCAGGATTTAACCCTGGCATGTCTTCATAGCTCCAAGCGAACACATCAATGTAATCTCTGACAAGTTCTAACAGCGACTCCCGTTCTTCGTCAGTTAGGCTTTTACTGATGTAAATTGGTTTTGGAGAAGATTCGCTGCCGAGATCCACTTGTATGACCTCATCTTCAGTAGGAGGTTCTCTCAGTTCAAACCGCTTTTTCCATTGTGCATCTAATTGCTGGGCCCATGGCTCTAGCTCGAGGATTTCGGGGATGTCTTCGTCTTCCTCGTAAGCGTCGGCGAATGCCATGTTGACTGACATGACTTGTCTGAACACATCTCCGATGCTGGTATCTGAGTCGGAAGTTGGTGATCCGGTTGAATGTGACTGCCAGTCGCATTCTTCATCTGAACTTTCAGGGGTCGTAGTAGGCGTTACATACCCTAACCCGCATCGATTTTTGTTATAATAGTTTCGTGGTTTGCCCGCCGGGACTGGCGGCTTCAAAGGTAATCGTCGCCTAGAGCCGTAGTTCAATCCTGGCGTCGTCTCTAGATCATACCCCTGTTTCTGCATGAGATATTTGGATTGAGGGCTATAAAGATACAGAGGCAGTCTCCCGGCATCTGACCCGAGGTCGGCTTCTTCTATGGTGAGGGGATACGGGTTGTTTGTCCGGCCGAAGATGATCGGATGATCTCCTCCTTCGAATATTCGGTAAGCATCTTCTACTGGAGTAAGCTGGATCGCGGTGTACACATTTGTCACTTGTGTGTGGGTGAGTGCCTATACCGTGTACCATAGCGTACATGGTACATAGCTTATTAAGCTCGGTGTAGTTCAAAGATAACCCTTTATTAATGAAGTAAGGTATCTTTTCTAGGGGGATTACATCATCAGTGGAAGGGACATCAGTATGGGCAGCCACGTATTTGGCTAGCTCCGGATCCTCTTCGGCTACCCCTTGTGTGAACGAAGACTGAGAGGATGACCTGGAAAGCTTGATTGTCAGTGGTTTAGTTGATGGAGTAAAGCGTGGAGTTGTTGGCAGACTAGCGACCCCCAGTTTGGCACTCGATGTGGAGCGAGGAGTGGCTGGTTCGCTAGAAGTGTCAGACCTTGCATCGGGGTGACGACCCTTCCTGGGAAGGCGTATCGTCAGCGGCTTGTCGGAGGGATTGAGCTTCCCTGTTTGGGGTTGACTGACTCTCGGCAGTCTGATTGTCAGTGGCTCCGTTGTGGGTCTCGGCACCTGGTCGGACCTTGGCAGCCGGATTATTATTTGCTCTTCCTGCGCTGAGAGGCTGATTGCGTCCTTCCGCAGAGTAGCGGTAAGGGGTACGGACTTGCCCGGTTTGCGAGCTTGGAGGTGGATCGTCAGGGGTCCTTCTGATCCCGTGGCTGTCTCGGTATGAGCTTGTATATCTCCTTCATCAAGGTGCCTTTTCGACTTCTCGTATAAGCAGGAGTTCGAGTAGTAGGATTCGACCCCTTTGAAGGGATCGATATCAGCAAATTCTGTCTTCACGAAGCCGTATTTGTCGACATATTTGAAGCACTGGTGTAGCGTGGAAGGCACGATCATATAATCGTGAATCTATGGACGCCCCAAGAGGATGTTGTAAGAAGTGTCTGCATCTATGACGTAGCAGGTGACTTCGGATTGGAGGTCGCCAATTTGACACTTCAGACGAATCTCTCCAATAGGGTAGCTCCTGTCCGAATTGAAACTGCTGATGGCGGTGCTTGTAGGTGTCAGACGATGCATTGGGATGCGGAGATGATGTAGCAGGCCCTTCGGAATGATGCTTATGGAAGAGCCAGGATCAATGTGCATCCGATCCACCTTCACGTCGTCGATGTATCCCGTGTAGTATAGCGGGCGGTCATGTAGGTTGGTTTTGATGAGCATGTCCTGCGGAGTGAAGACGATATTGGGCATTGATCCCGTGCAGGCACTGTCTTGGAGATCCATGGGTGAGTCCTCCCTGGTGAGGTTGGATTGAGCCAGATAGGCATCGGCATTCTGGAGTGCTTCGCTCAATGCAATACGAACGTCCTTGGAGAGCCTTAGGAGTTCGTACAGTGACAATTTGGCCGGTGTGTTAGCCAATTGTGCTAAGATGTCAAAGTTGTAGGGCCTCTCTAGCCCTTGGGCTGCGTCTTTTCGGAGAGATTTGTCAAAGCGAGTCTTCTCTGGCCTAGGCTTGTCGGTCGTCGAAGGCTGAGCCGGTCCTGGAGCATCAGTTGTAGTGGGTTGATGATTTTCAGCTGGATTGTCAACCATAGGTTGGAATTGCTCTCCGAACTGCGTGACGACGGCTGTAGCTTCCTCGTTGTCTGCTGAGATTGTGTGGCAGGTCCTAATTTTTCCACTCTTTTTTCTGTTGGTGGGAGATGGTGTGGGCCGAGTTACTTCTGACACCAAGTCTGGGTGGACCCACATGACCTCTCCTCGTGAGGTGGTGAGAGGTACTAGACCAGCAGCCTGTTCTCGGGGAGGTGGAAGATTGGTAATCTCCATCGTTGCCAGAGGGACGGGGATTACCCCGTCTTGAGTCTCCGTCGGAGGGAAGCTGCCGAATTGTACGGACACCATATTGGCTGCTACGGTTACCTCTTCGAAGTCGATGGCCAGAGCGTTCGAATCGATGAGGCTTTGGATGTACCGTTTTAGTTGGTAGCAGTCGTGTGTAGCATGGTGTACAAAACGGTGGTAATGGCAGAACTTCGGGTTCTCCAGATCAGCCGGCCGAGGCTCCTGTCTTGGTGGAGGAAGCTGAATTCTATCTCCATGTATGAGCATGTCCAAGATAGGCTTGACGTGGCCGTCTTCGAAAGAGTAAGTAATTTGAGGCCATTGTTTGTCTGCTGGTTGTGACTCGGGCTTCTGGGCCGTGTCGGCCACCATAGCCTGCTTTCCCTTGCTGTCCCGATTGTTGGAGGGGTTACCCCCATTATCGTTGTTGGGACGCTTGCCCTTGTTTTCTCCTTCTGAGAGTGCAATCCCAGTTGGCGAGCCTTCTTCAGTCGTTCTTCGGCGCTTGTGGCGCTGATGATGAACGCCTTCCAATCTTTGAATTGACTTTCGCCCATCTAGAGACTGATCGTTGGAAGCAGTCTTTTTTGGCAAATTTTAATCAAAGAGGAATCTGGATTTTCGGAAGGCAACTTCATAGCGGTCTGGCAGAACCGTTCGATGTAGTTTCTTGTCAACTCCTTCTCCCCTTGGACGACATCCATGAGAGTGGACATTGTGACATCCTGTCCTACCTCGTAGAATCTCTCCAAGAACAAGCGTTTGAAGCCAGCGAAGGAGTGGATGCAGTTGTCCGGTAGATTGCGGTACCAATCGAAGGCGACTCCTTCCAATGCCCCAATGAATAATCGCGTGAGGATAGCATCATCATAGGGCAGATGGTCGATAGTGACCTCGAAGTAAGTGATGTACCGACTTGCTGAGGTTTTGCCATCATACGGGTTGATATTGAACGGCTTATATCTTGGTGGGAATGGAACATCCCTCCATTCGGCAGGGTATGGTTGTCGCATTCTGAGGTCTTGAGCGTTTTCTCGGGCATGGAACATGGCTCGGAGCTCCTGGACCTCTCTTCTTACTTCTCGGGCCTCATCTGTCGTGGTAGGGGCTGTTATTTCGGGAGGATTATTGCCCGGGTTTGGTGCCGCTGAGTTCGAGTCCGCATTGACCGCGGGACCCGTGCTTGTTTGGCCAGGTGTTCCTCCTTGCAGAGTTGGAAGAGCGGCTTTGATTTCATCTACAGACTTGACCAAGGCCTGCAGTATAGCCTCCAAAGTGTCGATACGTTGGCGATCGCTGGAACCACCTTGGTTGCTGTCTGTCATGAATACCGTCCTTGCATGAGGAGTGATGGAAGGAACGGTGGAGGATGTGCCCTCCGAGTCATACCCATGCACTGAGAAGTCATCGGGGTAGGTGGGAATGTTCTCTTTGGGCTCGGACTCGGAGGGAACGGTATCCCCAGCCTCGGAGCTTGCTTCGTCTTGAGAGCCATGGATGTCCTCGGGGACATCAGCGTCTGTTGTACCTGATGGAAGAGTTATTTCCTCGGGCTTGGCTTCTTGAAACATCGGATTGTTGTGGATGTTCGGAGGAGTGCTACCCCCAGTTCCTACGACCCCCAGTGCTGTGGATGATGAATTTCCCATTGCAGCAGATTTTATCTTTGAACGGGTGTGTTAGAATATTTCGGTGGAGGACAGCCATTTAGACGACGGTTTCTTAGCTGCAGTGGTTGATATCTTGGGGGTAGAAATGCTTGCCTTCTTCCCTCTTCCCTCGGCGGGGACTTTCTGAGTGGAATTGTAGGAGACAACAGGAGGTGCCTCGTCTTCTGAGCTCGGATGTTGTAGTCTTTGGAAGACGGACGGCCGGTCTTCCATTGCGGCCGCGCTGTTGCAACAGCAGTTGACGATGATTTGGGTGCAGTGATGTCCAAGCGAGGACTCTTTGCACGCCGAGGCTCCTTCTCCTTCCTTGCACTTGTGGAGGATCGCCTCACGCAGGTCAGAGGAACCACTTTGTCCTTTTGCCGTCGGGGGCTGGACTCGAGCGGTTCTATACAACTTCTCATCAGAGGCCCGTGTGATAATCAACGGGACGCCCCGATAGTTAGAGGTTGGGACAGCTGCCTGGGCTTGGTGAGCCCGCGCTGCCCTGGACTCCCCAGCAGAGTCGCCATCGTGTTTGCCATGAAATATAAAAGAACAGAATAATTATCGGAGGACCAAACTTTTACTTCACGTTACAAACTCGCTTGTACAAAGAAAGCCTAGGGACGAAAACATAGGTACAGCAGTCTAAGTACAATTGTTTATTTTAGATTCTGGGGGGTGACGATAGAGGCTCGGGAAGGCGACGGCAGCCCTGTCTTACTTCTTGGACGATCGGTATGCAGCCTTGGCTCTTGTGAAAAGATGGTTGGCGTTGATGAAAAAATGCTCTTCTTGCTTCTCTGTTGCTATTCTGGCTTCTCTCTCTCTGTGTGTATTCTCTCTCTGACTATGGGGGGAAGTCTCTCTGTATATACGTATTTCTCTCTGTTATTGTCTATCTTTTTTCAAGGGAATGGCACCTTGCTATTTATAATAGTGAGATGTGATCATTAGGGTTGCCAATGATTAGCTCTTGGAGGTGGCGGTGGCCCATAGATTGGTCAATCCAGGCCGTTCAGTTTTGATTGTGACGAATCCGAGCTTTTAGGTGTAGATTATACCAAATCCCATTAGCAATTAATGCTGATTGGAATAAATCTTCCTTATAATGATCTTCTGACAATTAAATTTATTCTCCTGCTACGTGTCCCAGATTATTGGGATTTGACCCAATCTTTAATGGCAGCAAATCTGAGGAATTAATCGGTTTAGGACACGTGTCCTAGGAGCTGCTGGGGGGATCTGGACGGCATGACGAGTGAGCCGCATATGAATTTGAGCCGCATATGGTTGAGCCCACGTGTTAGGGCTGCCTGGGCAGTGGCCCTCACTTGAGCCCTCGAATCACAAGGGAGTAATCCTTGTGGGCCGTATAGGTACATATCTGCCTGAGCCGCATGGACATGATCCTCTTGAACCGCATGAGAAGTCCCCGCTCGAACCGCATGAGGTTTTCTTGACCTGAGCCGCATAAGACAGATTCACTCTGAACCGCATGAGAAGTTCTTTGCTCTAGCCGCATGAGGCTTTCTTGGCCTGAGCCGCATAGGACTCATTCTGAACCGCATGAGACGTAAGCCGCATACGAACGCCCACGTGGCAAGGCCACGTGGCATTTTTATGGCTCTCGAGAGATTTGTGTCAGAGATCTCTTTTCTCTTCCCTAGAGATTCATCATTATGACAGAGTCATAATTACCTGCTTTTGTGTCAGGGTTGTTAACTTTTCAGAGGGGTCAGCCGTCAAAGCAATTAATGCAGCATGGGTCGGAGGGGAGCACTGTCAGGCCACGTGTCTTCTGAGCCGCATGGAATGCCTCCGGCCGTATAGCTCCTTATGCCGCATGACTCTCCGAGCCGCATGGGCTTTCTGAGCCGCATGGGGTTCTTTAGCCGTATGAGTCATTTTCTTTAGTATTTTCCATGCTTCTATATTAGCCTCTACAAGACCCCTTCAAAGTTTTTAAAACTTGAAAATTTATCAAAGTTTCGAAATACTTTGAATTAGAAATGACTGTGTCTAAGTTGCGCCAGTCAACTCGAGCCCGATTCTTCAACACAAGTTGCGCTGTTCAGCCTCACTTGCAAAGCTATAAATAGCTGTACCCTTTGGTTTTTTATTCTTCATCATCATTTAGGATTCCTCAAAACCCTATTTCTTCTTCTTTTTCCCGATCTTTGAGAGTTTCGACTAGCACCAATGGTGCCCAAGCGATCTGCTGCCGAAAAGGACAAGAATGTGGCCGAGTCCTCTACGCGAGCTCCGCCTTCATCTCGTCGAGAAACGGCCAACCCGGCCATGGAGGGTAAGTATCTGATCATAGACCCGATTGTCGACAACCCTATTTAGGGTTTGGCTCGATTCTGACAACATGTGCCCACTCGTTTTAGAGTTGGGCATACTCCATAACTTGTGCCTCCCTTTTTAGGGTTTGGTTGTTGTCTATCCGCGTTGCGCAGCGCTTCAAACATTTGTGCTTTCTTTTGATTTTATGAAATCAATTTGGGCGCAACATGAAGGCCTCGCAACTTGATTGCTGCACAATACAAGAGTCGAACAACCTGGCTGCTGTGCAACCTGATTTCCGCGTAACACAAGAGTTGCGCAACCTGGCTGCTGTGCAACCTGATTGTTCTGCAACATAAGAGTTGCTCAACCTGACTATTGTACAACCTGACTACTGTGCAATACAACAGTCGCGTAACCTAACTGTTGCGTAACAAAAGAATTGCACAACTTGTTGATGTAACATATTTTGTTTCATTATTTGAAACTAATTTTTGCTTTTTCATCTTCATGTAGTTGACTTGAGAGAGGATCCCAATGCTGAAAGATTTGTCTCTGCATTTAGTGTACCTGAATACAAAGAGGACCTATCACACGTGTCATATCCATATTATGACCTTCCTGAATCCAGGAGAGCTATACTCGCAGCTCAAGAAAACTCCACACTACTGTATTTGATGAATGGACAACCTTTAGAAAGTGTGGATAATATAGTTCATAAAAAACTAGGCTTCTTATTTGGTGATGCTATCAAAAGGATGTCCTAGCCCAAAGCCAACAAGAAAGGCAGGGTTTACCAATGTAGTGAGGGCAGGATGATGTACCTCCCGAAAATGTCGAGATATCTATCATTGTCTTGATATAAATTTTTAAGTTATCCTCGTCGCATGGCATGGGATATAACTCCACAGCAGCAAGCAAGAGTGGGGAGGATCTGTTACAGACTAGGTCCACAAAGTATAGACCAATTCTATAGCACCTCAGATAAATACAGCTCCCATCTGAGAGGTCTGATGCCAGGTTATGTACCTCCCGAGGACTCCTCGCTGTTACTCCCGGTCAGAGTACCAATTTTTGTAAATGAGTTTGCCAAATTTGAAGGAAGATATCCGGACCAGACAATGCGAATGACAGGCCTGGTAAATCCAGATAATAAGCGTTGGAGTAGCTTGGCCAACTGGGTTCTGAACCACTTCAAAAGACATGCTTCTAGAAATAGGTCTTTAGGAAGCAGTCCAGGCTACAGTTTATGGGTTCTGCCTGAATGCCCACATATTTCTGGCTGTGGTAAAAAGATATAATGATAAGACCGGTACCTTCATGACCCCACATGGGGAGATCGGCTTTGCTCTTCACGAGATTAAGTTTCTTTCTAACCTGCCTATGGGAAACAACCCGTACGAGGAATATGTACCTACCAATGAAGAATTGGACATACTATTAACAAAAAATGGTAGGGGTTTTCAAGGAGCTCTTGTGTCACTACAAGATATGTTCCCTCTACTACAAGAGTGCCACCATAGGGACCTGCTATACATCCAAGTGGCTGCCTTATTTGTTCTTGGTTCATATTTATGAAGACAAGATATTCGATACTCATGCTTGTGACCCTTTTTTCTTCAAACCACTTGATAAAAGCGACATCTAGAAATTGATAGAGAAGTACAATCAGTTTGACAATGAGCTAGATAAAGATTGGTCCCCCTTCAAGGCTGGTGACATGATCGAGAGTTATTTCAGACAAGGTTATAGACCTATGTCTAAAGAAGCCCAGTTGGCGGGCTTTTATTTTATATGGCTGCGACGGTTCATAGTCCCTGGAGTCAGTGTTGTCGATAGATTTCATCGAGGCATCATATTTGCTACAGTACGACTTGTGCTCGGTTACAAGATTGACCTCCTTTCAGCGATGACTTGTCGCATAAATGCGGGCCTGCGCTCTTTTGTATATACCATGCTGCTTGATAAAAATGCTAGGAATGAATTTCCCTACACTGAGATACCCTACACATATCTATATGGGTGGCTGTACTTGTATTATCCTAGTTTGATGGACCCAGATATGAGTGTAGTAGGAGGGGACTTCATGAGGCGGTATTCCAGTGCACGTTGGAATATCAGCGCATTATCAGAATGCCGACGAGCATTGAATAAGGGTTCTGGATGGAGATTTCAATGCATTCCTCCCCCTCAAGGTTATGAGCACATTCCTCTAAACCTGATGGATACGGGAGCTGCTTCACTTCGTATGATCCCCTCCACCTTTGAATGGTTGATGAAGTCAATTCGGCCATCTCACTTGGTGTTTCGGTTGAAGAAGAGTGCTTCTTGGAACAATATCTGCCAAGCCGATTTGCCCGACAGTTTAGCTATGATCAACTACATGTGGGGATTGTTATAACTTGCCTAAGTACCCAGGGTTATTTGATTGATGGAGCCAGGCGTGGGAATACTACAACGCTCGGAGAACAAAAGCAATATTCTCTATGCCAAATATCCCTACCCAGACAGGTCCACGTATGTTGTACACATATGCAAACTTTTATACTTCAGCAAATACTTTCACCGAGAACTTCAATCTGTCCCACAGCTTTGCAAGCGACAAATATACAAAGGCTGGGGTTCGTACAACATTATCATTCGGAGATACTGAAAATCATGATCCGGCCGATAATCCGTTAGAAGCCTTCCTTATAGGTTTTGCTGATGAAGCGACTAATCCACTAGATGTGCCATCAAAGGTACGAAAAGACAAATCTCTAGCCAAATGTCTTGGCAAGAAAAAGAGGGCTGGAGAATCATCAACTCATGATGATCTCCCGTCCTTACTCCAAGCTGCAGAGAAGAAGAAGAAGAGGGCCGTAATGGCCGTAACTGAACTAGTTACCACCAGGACAACACGATCCCAGTCAAAACAAATGACTACTGGGACGTCTCTTGGAGTGGGGGAGACGACTCCTTCATTGGTTCCAAAGCAAAGCGAAGTCGCTCAAGAAGAAATTCACGAAGAAGAACCAATAGCACCTCTCATCGAAAGCCGAGAAGGAAGTTGCTAACAAACAGAGGAGATCGTCCAGGAGTTGGTTCTTCATCCACTCTATCTGAACTAGAGACAGCGCTACCTTTGCAACAAGATTTACCACTTCAACAAGGTAGTTTTTAAGATTATTTTTGTATAATCATGTATAACCGAAATTTGACATTGTTCTTTTTTATCTGTAGAGGTTAGTGTTCCGGCGCCAGTCATGACTATTCCTGCAGCTGTGTTAGCCGCCGCAAGAATTATGATATCATTTCCAACTCCAGGAATTTAAAAGACTACACTTCCTGAGGAGGAATTGCCTATTCCTGATATTGCTGTCCCTTCTGTAGCCCAAACTCCTACTCATTCTCAAGAGGATCGAGAAATGATAGCATCTCTCGAAGGTTGTGACTATGGTGATGTGTTTGAAGATGATTCTATAAGCGCCGTTGAAGGAGATCAAGCTTTGGTGGAAGTCCCTCTAAATCAAGAGTTAACAGTCGGAGAAGACCAAACTGTTGCGGGTGAAGAGTACCCTGTTGTTGAGAAGGGGCATCTAAGCACAAAAACTGATGAGCCTAAAAATAACGAAGATCGGATTATGGCTTATAAAGATGTTGAGAATGATGAAAATCCCAACCTTATTGTTGTAGGACTCAGACCCCTACTGATGAAGTTTTTGAAGTTAGAGATGTAGGAGAAACTGCCCTAACTGGACAAGTGGAATCAGGGGCTGGAAGCAGCCATTTCTTATTAGGCGGTTCTGAAGCTGGAGGTAGTCATGCGGCTGTGTCTGAAACTACCATGGCCAGGCTCCGCTCTGATCTGGATATGCCCCACGAAACTCCATATGTATTGCCAAGATCAGGTAAAATTTTAACATTCGTTTACCTTAATTCCTTTGATAATGTTCTAACAATGGTGTATATTGATCGCAAAAGGACATGAGGGAACGACTAGTTCGACAGTAGCTCCTTTGGACAAAGGAACTCACGTGGGAGAAGGAACTCCATCCCAGATATCCAAATTTGGGTCTCCTGATGCACAATCTAAAGTACTTCCAACTGCTGCAGTAGTAGAAACTCGGATGGAAATAGTAGCCACTACAGGGGCCATAACGACAAACAAATTTGTTGTGGCTTCTTTCACCAATGCCTTCTACACATCTCTGAGGCTTTTGGTTCAAAGGGTGACGGAGAGAGATGACGTTCCTTTTTCAACAGTCAGAAACCCTTTGTCCTATATAATCGAAGGTATTTGTGTTATTGGAGACCGAGATCTGGCAACCTAGCTGGAGCATGTTTTGGACGAGCTAGAGGAATCCATTAAAGTCTACAAGGATCTCCAAAGAGGGAATATTCGACAACTCATGGATGTCGAATGTGACGCCATGGCTCGTGAAGCTGAAATAAATAAGGCCAATTTTGAATCCTTCTTGGTGGCTTTCTCTCGACGCTCTGCAGAGATAGACACCCAGATTACTGAAACAGCCTCCAATTGCGAGTGTGACAAAACTGCAGCTACATAGAAAGAAAAAAAGTCCATGATCTGGAAGCTAAAATTGCTCGGCTTCAGGAACAGCTCAAGACAGCTAAGCAACATGTATAAGATGAAACCCAACTGCACCAGGCTGCTGTAAGCCAATTGGATCTTTTGAAGTGTCAGAATTATGAGTTTGTTCGAATTCAGAATGAAGAGATAGCCCGTCGAAAGACCTCTCTACATCCCTTCGACCCAGTACCTGTAAGAATCCAAGCTAGACAACTGGTGCTTGGGTCTTGTGTCGAACGCGCTAAGGCTTTGGAGAAGCGGATCACAGATATTAGCACTCAGCCTATAGAATAAAGAGATCCCAGTTGTTATCTCTTTTTTTATATATGATGTATTTTGATCATTTTGAAACATCATTAATGAAATAATTTGTGTGGTTCCATTACTTGTTGCATACCTTGTAAAAGATATAAGTAATAGAATAGGAAATATATTTGGAGGTACTAGACGTGACATATTTCTTTGTAGAAAACAACAATATTCAGTATATATGCTCATAGGTAATATGGACGTGGCAGAATATAATTCTTGGGATATCATTATTTCAAAAGATGACTTTATCAGAGGTAATGTGGATGTGATAAGTCATTTGATATAGAAAATAGAATTCAATGGTAATGTGGACGTGAATTCATTTTTCTATTGATGATCTTCAAGTCAGCTGGGACTCAAAGACAGGATATCATGTCTAAAAAGATGATATTTGTGATAATACGAATTTATCATAAAGATAAGATACCTTTTAAAACAGCTGAGTTTCAAAAGACAAAATTGATGATTTGGATGGACTCTACTGAGGATTTTGAGTATTTATTATCTATGGCTTTATTTACGAAAAAGTAGATAAACGATAATAAATGTAGGTTCGTTCACGAGGTGAATAAAGACGATAAGATTGATGAATGAATAAGCATGCCTTTTCGAGGAAAGGTCGCTTCGGTTCTCGAGACAGACAATAAATGAAGACCTCTTTACGAGATGAAAGGAGATGAATGAACGAACATGCCTTTTTGAGGAAAAGTTGCTTCGGTTCCCGCGACAGACTGTTTTTGCCTTTCAGTCTATAAATAGTACGAAACTTTTAAGAATGTTATCCACACCTATCCCTTCATCGCAAATGTCTTCCGAAGATGTGCCCAAGGAGGCTGAGGCCATCCCATAGATCGAAGCCACCATCGACACTCATTCTGACGAGCCTCCGCTACCTATTCAGCCAGAAGTGGAAGAAAGCTCGGTTGTTCCTAAACTAAAATAGGACATCCTTGTCGAACTGGTGGAGCCTGGAAGTACTGCCAAGGATCTACGGAAAGCCATATGTGAATTGTTGGTGTCATCTGGCAATAATGTATTCGAACTTCTTGCGAAATATATCTTCGATCAAGAGGGCTCTCGTCCTCGTTAATTTTATGTATTTCCTTCTGTCTGAGTTATACAATAAAAAAAATTTTATTTACATTCTGATTCTCTGTGTTGATATCTCTTTGTCTTCAAACATGATATTTCTTAAGAAACTTGCCATAGATAAGCATCATGGCGACTCGACCATCCATACCAGTCAATCGATAAGCTCCGTTGGAGAAAACTTTGCTTACAATGTAGGGTCCTTTCCACTTCGCTTTGAATTTGCCTTTGCTCATGTACATCATAGTCATAGGATGTCTGACGTTTAGAACTAGTTCTTCTTTTTGAAATATTCGGACTTTTACTTTACGGTTGAAGGTTTTTGATATACGAGCTTGGTATAACTCAATATGTTGCTGAGCTAGGAGCAGTTTCTCTTCAAGCGCTTCATGCTTCCAAAGTCGAAGACGATCATTGTTTTCTATTGTGAGTTCATTGGCAATGGCAATCCTTAGGGAAGGAATCTGGATTTCCAATGGTAAGACGGCCTCACATCCTTATACCAATGAGAAAGGCGTACAGCTTATAGGAGTACGTATGGTAGTACGGTAAGCCCATAGTCATTCTTCTAGCTTTTCACTCCAGTTCCGTTTGTTGGTAGAAACGAACTTCTTAAGGAGTTTGATGATGGTCTTATTAAATGCTTCTGCCAACCCGTTAGCTGCAGGATTGTAAGCTGTAGACGCAATATTATTGATCCTGTCATCATCGCAGAATCGAGTGAACTTTTGACTGATGAATTATGGCACATTATCATGAATAATTCATCGAGGAATGCCGAATCTGTAGATCATATGGTGCTTAATAAAATTGATAACACTGCTTGTCTTGACCTCAACTGGAGGTATAGCTTCAGCTCACTTTAAGAAATAATCAGTTATGGCCAATATGAACCGATGACCTCGAGACGAGGGAGGGTTAATAGGACCAATGACATCCATGCCCCAAGCTTCAAAGGGACATGATGCTGCCGTCGGGTGAAGAAATTCTGATGGTTGATGGATGAAGTCAGCATGGATTTGACATGCTCGGCACTTCCTTGCATACTCGATTGCATCAGATACCATCGAGGGCTAATAGTAGCCCATAAGGCGAATACGATCATATAGTTTAGGACGAGGCTGATGTGCGCCACAAACACCGTCATGTGCTTCACGGAGTATTTGTTTTCCTTCCTCTCATGTGAGACAGCGTAGGAGTAAGCCATCAAATGTTCGTCGATAGAGTGTCTTTGTAGCTTGATTATAATAGAATCTGAGTAACCGTCGACGAATTATTGTAGCCTCCTTAGGATCTTCAAGTAAGATATCATGGACTACGAAGTCTATGAAAGGAGTCCTCCAATCTTCACTGATAGTACAAACTTTAATCGAATTTTTGAATTCCATGTTTGAGTTGTTGACTTCAATATTTCAGTTATTTTCGACGTAAAATAACTCTCTATTAGTGATGACGATCATTTGTTGCCTTCTTACTAGAATTGCTAACACTGCTGCAAGATTAGCGAGTGCATCAGCCTTTGTATTGCATGCCTGACGTACATGTTCAATGAAAAAACCCTTGAATGATGTAGCCAACCTAATTGCTGCTTCATGATATGGGACAAGATCTTGGTGTCGAACTTCATACGTGCCTCTAACTTGATTGACAATCAGTTTGGAGTCTCTGTAAACTTCAAGATACTCAATATCTAATTGTTTAGCTAATTGGAGACCAATGAACAGAGCGTTGTATTCAGCCATATTATTGGAACACGACTCATCTAAAGAATAAGCTTTTTGAATAGCCAACCCTTCTGGTGAGACGAGGAGGATTCCAACTCTAGTGACAATAGCACCTTTTGGTCCGATTCTAGATGCACCATCAAAGAATAGACACCAGGTAAGAATTTCTTCTGAAATCATGTTGGACTCCAAATTTTCGTCTGGAATCTCGTCGTAGAGTTTAGACGTTTCGAAAATTGGATAAGCTAACAGAAAGTCAACAAGAGCTTGACCTTTAATAGACTTTTGAGGAACATAGACCATATCATATTGTGCTAACAATATAGCCCATGTTGCAATCATGGAATTGAGTGTACTGGGCTTCTTCATCAAGACTCAGAGAAGGTTAACTCTAGAAATAACATGAATAGTTTAGCCAGTGATATAATGTCTCGTCTTTTGAACAACAAAGATCAAAGCTAGACATTCTTTTTCTACTAGGGTGTATCAATGTTCAGCTCCAATCATCATTCGGCTAAGATAATAGATAGCCTGCTCATGACCTTCTTTATTTTTTTGAGCTAGTAAAGCGCCTAGAGAATGGTCCATTGCTCGAACATACATCATGAAGGGTATTCCTAAGATTGGAGGCACTAGAACTGGAGGGTTCATCAAGTACCAGTTTATGTCTTCAAATGCTTGTTGACATTCTTCAGTCCAAATAAAAATACACCTTTCTTCATGAGTTGAGCGAACGGTCTACAGCATCCAGAAAGATTTGAGATGAATCTCCTGATGTACGCAAGTCGTCCCTGGAACCCTCGTAGCTCTTCTAGGTTGCGTGGAGGATGCATTTCTTGAATGGCTTTGATTTTTTCAGGATCAACGTGTATACCTTTAGAGGTAATAATGAATCCAAGAAATTTGCCACTAGAGACTCCTAGGAATGACTTGGTGGGATTCATCTTGAGTTGATGCTGGCACATTAGATCGAATATAGTTCTCAAGTATTGAATGTGGTCTTCCTTTAGACGACTTTTGACAGTAATATCGTCTACATAACATTCAACTATCTTTCACAAATGATCACGAAAAATAGTACTCATGGCCTGCTGATAAGTTATACCAGTATTTTTGAGACCAAACGGCATGACAGTGTAGCAATAAACTCCAAGAGGAGTGCAAAAAATGTATGTTTCTCATCTTCTGGATGCATCTTGATTTGATTATCTGAAAATCCATCCATAAAATACATTCGTTCAAATCTGCAAGTATTTTCGATCATGACATCGGTGATTGGAAGAGGAAATTCATCTTTGGGACAAGCTTCATTAAGGTCTCTGAAATCGATGCAGACTCGAAACTTTCCTATTTTCTTCAAAATTGGAACAACATTAGCCACCCAGTCCGGATGTTGTTCTTCTCTAACGAAGCCACAGGCGAAGAGTTTCTTGACTTCGACTTCTATGGCGTCCATCATGTCAGGTCAAAATCGATACTATTGTTGCTTGACTGGCCTTGCATTCGACAGAATGTTGAGTTTATGGGTAGTAATCTGAGGATCTAATCTCGACATGTCTTCATAGCTCCAAGCAAATACATCAATGTATTTTTTAATGAGCTGAATTAGTTCTTGTTTATCCGCTTCAGGGAGGCTTTTGCTGACGAATATTGGTTTTAGGAAAGTTTCATCTCCAACGTCGACTTGAACCAACTGATCTTCGGTAGGTGGCTCACGTTACTCGAAGAGAAGCTCCCATTGAGTATCCATCCTTTGTGCCCAAGGATCAGATTAAGAGGCTTCGGCAAAGTCTTCGTCGTCTTCCGAGAACTTGGCAGTTACAATATTGGAAGATAGAGTCACTCGATGGACGTGTCCTACACTGGTATCTAAATCCCATGAAACAGAATCAAAAGAGTTAGATCGTTCTTCTTTATCGAATTTAGAGGCTTCTGGAGTCGAAATTTGTAAGGTATAACCCAATCCCTGCTTCTTTTTGCTATAATATTGTTGTTGACTTTCCTTTTGGAGTAGGGATATGAATAGGAGTTTGCCTTCCTTTACCACCATTGAGACCAGCTTTAAAATTATAGCCCATCTTTTGAATGATATCTTTTAATTATTGACTATAACGACGTAGTTGGAGTCTCCCATTATCGTGATTTTCTTCTTCACTATCGGGCATGATCTTCTGTTCCTTTACTAAAAAGTAATAGAAGTTCATCTTTCTTCCTGGAAGAAACTAAGAAGAAGGAGTCTTGCATTGGTTCGAGCAATACTTCATCTTGGAGAGGTTGAACTGCTCCTATCGTAAGTGGTTCGAAGTTATCTAGCATTTCTAAATAACATCGAGTATAATAAAAAAATATCAGTATACTGTAAAGGAGATGCTACTTTATTGATTTGTACATCATCATTTACAATATGATTCTTAGCCTTAACAGAAGTCTTAGTGAGGTTGATAACCAGAGGAGGAGAGGAAGGATTCTTGGCCTTAATAGAAGGCTTAGGAAGGTTGATAGCCAGAGGAGGAGAAGGAGAAGGTTTGTTACGACGATTGTCAATAACAAGAGCCTCGGAAGAGGTGAGCTCTCCTTGTTTCCTTTCTATAGCAGGAAGCTATTTGTTATGATAGGAAAGATGGATAGTCAATACCTGAGAAGAAGAGGGACGAGTAGTATGTCCTTTAACGGGGATTATGAAAACATCTTTTGAAGTATCCTTCTAATCTTCCACATTATCCATCGCTAATACAACCTTCATGAATTATTTCTTGTACATCCGAGAATCAGTACAGTATGCTTTAATGTCCCTGAAAGGATTTAGGTCAGCCACTTCCTTTTGGACCTCTCTATTAACGTCTACATACTTGAAGCATTGGTGTAGAGTGGATGGTACAATGTTATGCTCATGCAGAAAGGGTCTTTCCAGCAAGGCATTATAGGAGCCATGATTATCGATTACGTAAAAAGTAACCTTTGTACGAAAATTGCCTATTTGAACTTTCAGGCGAATCTTTCCCAATGGTTCACTTTTTCCAGAATTAAATCCAAGGATTGTCGTGATGGTTGTTGAAAGATTATGTACAGGAATCTTTAAGGCATATAGTAAAGTCTTTGGCATGATACGATCAAGATGCGATCAACCTTCATAGAATCAACATATCCTGTGAAGTAGAGGGGTCGGTCATGACGATTATCTTCTAGCAACATATCATCATGTATAAAGGTGTTGTTAGGCATCAGCACCATCATACTATGACAATAAAAACAAGTTACAGGCTCCTGCTCTGCCTTCTTGAGGAATGCTAAACAAGTATCAGCTTGCATCAAGGCTTCACTCAATGTCTCTCGAGTTTCTTTTGAGAGACGCAGTAGTTCAAAAATTAATAACCTTGCCAGGGTATTAGCCAGTTGAGCCAGTATATCAAAGTTATATGGCTTCTCGAGTCCTAGAACTGGAGTCTTTTTCAATACTTTGTCAAAGCGAACATGCTGCTTTCCTTTGTCAGTTGTCGTCGGTTTAGAAGGAGTTGGTTCCACTGGAGGTAATGAAACTAGTGGAACATTGACAGCAGGAGAAGATGATGCTGGAGGAGTCTCTGGAGCTAGAACATGGTTCTCCTGGCCTTCTGAGTAGTTTCTCAGGTAAATTCTTCCAAACCTGGTACCAGTTAAGGCCTCCTCCTCGGATACAAGTTCAAAGGTTACCATTTTGCAACTTTTTACTTGGGTCTTACTTCTAGAAGGTTTCTTTTGACAAGATGAAGAGTTCATCCTGTAACCCAAACAAACTCGAGATTGGTTATGTGAAAGACATAGAGAAAGAGGTACTGGAGAACCTTTTCCATGGTTCAAGCCGGGAGCCTTTTGTAGATCATATCCTATCTTTGTCATTAGTTCACGGGACTGTAGACTATACAGATGGAAAGCTGGTTGATATTTAGCTTTTGGCTTTTACATTATTGTCTCAAAAGGGG
Organism: Iris pallida; assembly: GCA_029216955.1. Classification (NCBI taxonomy): domain Eukaryota; kingdom Viridiplantae; phylum Streptophyta; class Magnoliopsida; order Asparagales; family Iridaceae; genus Iris; species Iris pallida. Next base: position 16,628,989 of record JANAVB010027598.1, read on the forward strand.
GGAAAGAAGAAGGATCTGCAGTAGAAGTGAAGGTGGTAGTTAAAAGTGGAGGACGATGTTCACCCAACGAAATCATGTGACATGACTTATATTTGGTTGCTTTCTTAGACTTTGTGGATGAAGAAGGTGCTTTAAAGTCAGTCACCAAATCAGGATGGATCCATATAATCTCCCCCTTATCAGTAGACAGAGGAATAAGACCATCGGTTCGGGCGGTGGGAGATTGAAAATCTCCAAAGTGGTTCTCGGGATGGGAATGACGCCATCCTGCACAAGTTGAAGAGGAAAATTACCAAACTGTAGAGAGACGACATTAGCTATTACAGTCTTTTCGTCTTGTTAGAAAGTAATTGTGCCAAAATAAACCATCTCCTGGATCTTGCCTTTAAGCACATAGCATGCTCGAGTCGGATGTCCGAAAAATCTGTGGTAAACACAATATTTGGGGTTGTCAGTTTTGCCTACTTCATCTGGCCATTTTGCCTCTGGTAGTTGAAGTTTATTACGCTTGATCAAATAGTCAAAGATACTCATGATATTATCTTCATTAAAAGAATATTCTTCTTTCGGAAGTGGTGCCTTCTGTGGTGGTGTCGTTAGAGTAGGTGTTGATTGACCTATGTTAACGGCTAGAGTTTCTTTGCCTTTGACATTGATAGCCAAAGTCTCTTTAATCTTGCGGTTGTTCTGACGGCCACTATTATTAGGTCTAGCATATTCATCTTTGTCAATATTAGGCATCTGAATACCTAATTGTTTGAACTTGTCAGTACTTTCTTTTGCTGCTTTAGCATTTACTATGAATGAAGGCCAATCCTGGAACTGTGTCGATTCGATCCACATGCTGATTATAGGTAACAGGTTTGATTTGCAAGTGTCTATGGTCAGAGCATCTAGAGTTCCAAGAGGCATTTTGAGTGTCTCATGGCAGAATCGTTCAATGAACCTTTCAGTTGTTTTATTGTGTCGCTGTTTAATTTTAATAAGAGCAGACATAGCCATGTCATTTGTCCCCTCATAAAATTATTCCAAGAACATTTGTTTGAATCCAGTGAAAGAGGTTATACAACCATCTGGCAAACTACTATACCATTCGTAAGCTGCACCTGCTAAACATCCTTCAAACACTCTAGTGAGTAGAGCATCGTTTGGCTGGAGTTGATCAGTCATTACCTCAAAGTGATTAAGGTATTGACTTGGCGATATGCTGCCATCAAATAGCATAATAATAGGGGGTTTATACTTGGGGAAAAATTGGACTTCTTTCCATTCTATGGGATAAGGCTGCTTAATCCCAAGCTTCTGCAAGCCGTCTTTCTGTTTGAAAGCTTCAAATTGAGTGCGTAAAAGTTTTACGGTCTCATTGGTATCTCCCGATGATTGTGGAGCAGTGGATTGATTTGATATATTAGGAGGGGGTACTGCATGATAAGTACCACCCCCAGCACCAGATTGGCTTGGAATAGCCTGCACATGTATAGAAGCGGTGTGAGAAGACTGTACCCCTAGCTCAATATTGATGGGAGCTAGTATTGTTACAGGTTCTTGAGTCAGAATCAGATTCACAATCGGGGGAACCGTATGTTGTGCCATAATCACAGCATGCATGCCTGTCATCATCTCAGCCATGTTTTTCAAACTAGCCTCCAAAGCAGCAATTCTCTGCTCTTGATGGTTAGAACTGAAAGCATCTTGATCTTCTGTGGCGACATAAACAGTCACTTCTCTAACCATTAAAGACGAGCTAGTAGAAAAGATGGTCCTTTTGGAACTTTCACTATTAGCGTCAAAGTAATATAAGGAATCACCCGTAGAATAAGTGATAGGGATGTCCTGTTGACTGAGAGAATCTTGGTTGGAATCAGGAAGGTTCCTTTGACCCGTTATTTCTTAGTCGGAAGGAAGATTCCTTTGATCGATTGTGTCTCGGCTTCTTGATCTAGTATAGTGGTATACTCCTTCGTCGGATTCATGAATCTGATCTAATTATTGTTGACTTGGATTACGGGATGCATTATGTCTTGGGCATTTTCTACCCCCAGTGCTCCGAGATGTCATATTAACAGAAGCGTAGAGTGGTTCATCTTCATCCAATAGGATAGGTTCAGGAGTCTGAACATAGTTCAAACGGTCAAAGACAAACCGCTTGGCTGACTGACAGTAGCATTTGATAACAACTTCATGGTGGTGACTGCAATGTTGTTCTTGCTGTTAGATCACCGCTGGACAAGATGGCTTTGCAACCCTCCGCTTCTGTATCAGGAGTTTGTTAGCCCAATGATTATATCATGTTTTTGAATATGGATAATCAATTAAGTTTAACATATTGACATCACTAATATTCATGTAATCACTATCATGTTGCTACTTATACTTAGCATTGTCCTTATGTTAGCATTGCTCTAAATGTTCTATATCATATTGCTATAGTAGTATTATATTGTTCTGTTTATCTAACATGTATTTATAAACATGCTGTAAGCATGATCAAACATGATCAAACCAGGACATATGCAATAGAGAATTATTGATGGGCCAAAGACGGCGTTATACATGAAGATTTCTCTGAACCGCCTAACGACCTATCCGGGGCCTCGCATCGGGGGTTCCGCTGCCCGGTCAGCGGACAGGGGTCGAGGGGGCAGCGCCCCCCGTCAGGGGTTCGGTTCCAGATCTGTTTATCTTTGGACATATGCCGTCAAAGGAAAAAGGCGTCTTCAAGTCTGCTCAAATATTTGAAGAAAGGCGTCATCAAAGGGCTCTTGGTTTTCCTTTTTATCAATGTATTTTTCATATTTATTGAGTCTAGGAATATGATGTACACTGCATCGTACTGGCAAATAGGCTACCCAAGAAACGTTTTCAAAATACCCTTTCATTTTGAAAACAAGCCCACTTACAAAAGCCCAAACTACTTCCTAACTGTATGACTTTTCAAAAAGCCCAAAAATCAATTTACAAAAACCCTGACTGAACTCCAACAGAACTCCAGGAGAATTCGGCCAGAGTTCGGCCCGAATTCGGCCAGAGTTCGGCCAGAGTTCGGTTAGTGAACGTTGCTTTTTTGAACTTGGTCTTCCTGCAGTTACGGATCCTACCGAGATTTTCTCATAGAGTTCTGCCCGAATTCTGCCCGAATTCTGTCAGAATTCTGCCTTTGGAAAAACTATAAATAGAGATAGATTTCGATCATTTCAACACACTCATTCACTTTTATATCTCTTCTCTATAAGCCTACTACTTCTTCCAAAGTATTCTCAGCTATTCTTTTTCAAATCCCAAGCCAGTTACAATCCTCTAGTCGATTTTCCAGTACAGTACGGTCTAGAAGTTTCAGAGTGGTTGTAATCAGAGGCTTGATTGAAGTTACACACTTTACAATTGAAGTTGGTCGAGTACTTCGGATCAAAGCTCGTGTTGTAGAAGTTGCAAGATCTTCGGATGAAAACTTGTGGTGATTTTCCATAGTGGATTCAACTGGAAGCTAGAGTTCTTCCGACTGGACTAGTCCTCAACAGAGGGAAAGTAGTATACATCCTTGTGTTTGCGTTTGCTCTCTACTCTCTACTTTTTATTTACTTATCTATGATATATTATCTGTGATCTTGTTACTAACATTTTTAAATAGTTAATTTCCGCTGCCTACTCTATTCACCCCCCCTCTAGAGTATTATGCTTTACAACTCGTTCCTACAATCGGTCCTACAATTGGTATCAGAGCGGGTTCTCTTTATAGAGAGCAGGCTCTGCAACTAGAGCAAGGACTCTATTATTTTGGCTTAACATCCTTGGAGCAGATCCTCATTATCAAAGCGGGTTATACAGGTAAAGCGAGGTAATATTGTTATTATATAACTGCTGTTACATAGATCACTATATCACATATGGCAAGTATGTACTTCACAACTGAAGAGCAATCCTCAAATAGACTCCCACTATTTGATGGAACAAACTATAGCTATTGGAAGACACGGATGAGCTTCTACTTGAAGTCTCTAGATTTTGACTTATGATCAATTGTTGTCACCGGCTACAAGAAGCCTACTATCACTTCTATTCTCACATCCTCTATAATCAACAAGCCTTATTATTGTTACACGGAGGAAGAGAAGAAGTTAGCTAGCCTTGATATAAAAGCTATACATATGTTTTATTGTGCTGTAGACACAAATGTATTCAATCTTATTTCTACTTGCACAACATCTCATAAAATTTGGAAAGTTCTTGAAGCTACTTATGAGTGCAGGTATGAAAGCAAAGCTAGCAACTCCAGAGAGAAGGATAGTCTTCATAATGATGCAAATATGTACATGGCAAAATTGGGATTTAAGGTACAGCATAATCCCTTATACGAAGAAGAGCTTGTATGTGACAATTACAAGAAGATAGACCACATCCAAGAAGATTGTACTACTACAAGAAAGGAGAGTCACTATGAACAATCAAATGAAGGAAGATCATCGGGCATATGGTATGAAAGCGAAGCAAGAGAGTCTGAAGAAGAAGAAGAAGAAGAAGAAGAAGAAGAAGAAGAAAAACCTCATCAAGCTGCAAATTTATGCACAATGGCATTACCTAACGAGATACAAAATAATTTTTTTTCTGAAGAAAGTGAATTTTCTTATGATAATTTATCTGATGCTTTCAGTGATCTTTTAGAAGAACACAAGAAAGTATTAGATAAATATAAGCAAGCTAGAAAGGATATTCTATCCTATAAGCGTGAGATTAAAAAGCTTACTTGCTTATTGAATGATGCTAGAGATACTTCTACTTCTGATAATTCTATTGAGATATCCACACTTGAGTTTAGATTGCATGAGGCGCTTGAATGCATTGAGAAAAGCACTCAAAAAAATGCTAAACTTAAGGAGGAATTAGAATCAGAAAAGAAGAAGTATTCTATTGCTTCATGTAGAATTGATGCTCTCTCTGCTAAGTATGATGAGATCTGTGCTAACTCTAAAAAGTTAGAGATTAGACTGGAAAAGCAGGTAGTACAACCTACGACTCAGTCTAACACAAGACACTTAGCACATCACAAACTCACACACGTTAGATCTTTTACTAAGGAAGCAAGCAAAGCTAAAGCTTCACATAACCATGCTTTCTATTACAAGTGTCCACGCACATCATATCACACTACTGCATATTCTCTTACTGCTGCACATAGTACTAATGTTAATTCTTTCTATCATTATTGTGGTATGAATGGACATATTTCTAATTACTGTCAGATTAGAAAACTAGTTGATATGAACTTATGCAAATGGATTCCCAAAGCTAACAAATATGGATCCAAGTATTGGATACCAAAGTCTTCACCTAATATTGCAGGTGAAGCTTCTCATATCAAACAGAACCATGGAACATGTTGGTGATTGCAAAGCTACAAAGGTCATCTTCCAAGCAATTGCACCAACAGAAGTGTGGTCACTAGAACTACTTCGGTAACATGCTTACTAAATAGTTTCTAATATCTAGCATGTTCTTACAGATGTTTTGCGATTAGCTTTCATTGATATCTTTTAAATTGTTTATTTTTTAATCAATGTGAGATATAATCCTAGCTTGACTATTGTTTAGCTTAAATGTTTAGTTCACACTATACGGTATTTTACTCATTTTCTATTAGTGTGACACATTTGTCTATGTATGCTATTTATTGTTCTTGAAGCATGCATAGGAGCTTAATTTTGTTTTGGTGAATATGCTTTTGTTTCTTCGTCTTTAATATTTTTTAATGGTCACTTCTTACAAATTTTCTTTAACATGTCATATTTACTTTGATTGGTATTTTGTGAGTATGTATGTTTAGCACAATTCTTCTATTTACTTGAAAAGTATATATATATACTTTTATGTTAACCTTGTGCTTGCATAATATACTTCACTATTGATTCTCAAATTTTATTATGATTAACTTTTTATGAATCAATTACATCTTTGTCTGATAAAGTTTATTTATGCTTTTTTTTTTATGCTTGTTAATGATACATGAATAATTCATTTTCATTTATATATTGCTCATGTTTCTTATATTGTATAAATATCTTTATGGGGATATATGAGTTAAGTTCAAGTTCTATATTATATTATTTTGAAAAGTAGTTTCAAACTTGTACTTATCTCATACTTCAGCTATTGATTACTTTGGACAAATTTATGTTCTTATCTTTATTAGCTTATTCCTCAAAGTCTCTTTTAATGATGTTTTTATTTTTCTTGGCTTTTTGGTTGACATTTTGGATACATGATATTTTAAATATCTTGATCTTGATAAACCATTCTTTGGGTATTCACTTATTTACTTTTAGGAATTCTGGATTTTGATGTTGTTCGATGATACTGCATATATTCCTTTGAATCTAAGTTCTTAAGAGTAGAAATCATTTTGGGAACAAGCCGAAAGGGTCCTTCTGTCATACAGGTGTAAATAGCCTGAAGCGACACGGTGCACTAGTCTTCGGACTACCGCTAGCTGGGAACCGGCCCCTACAGCTAACCCGAAGTGATCAATACTTTATAGACTTAAGATTTATTAAAGTGTACTTGCAACTATTATCTAGTGCTGGATCCAAGGTGCTGTCAAATCTCCTAGGTTCCAGAATACATCAACGTATCTATGTCCTACATTTTGATTTACAAATATTTTATATTTTATTGTTACCCAATGATTTTGTAGCACATATGGATAAATGTAATTGATACATCTTATGTTGTATGCTACATTGTTCTAAAAAAAAAAAATTTAGTCCATAGAATATAATTGATTTCATATTGCACTAATTCTTCTTAAATCCTCGGTTATTAAAGAAGAGATTTATTTTGGGTACAAGCCTACAAAGGGTCTGTCTGTCACCACGACTACGGTCAAAGCGAAGCGGTACTTAAGTGTTCCCCGGTGAACCTCCGTTAGCTGAGACATTACCTCTATAGCTAACCCAAGATTGATCAACGCTTTATAAACTAAAGATTTATTGAGATCTAGTTGCAATTATTATCTTTTGGATTTTGAATTTCAGATTTGATGGATAATGTTCTCTCTTAATATTTTCACAAAAGGTAGCATATGTTGATCTATTGTCGATTGTGAGATTCTATAGCATAGATCAATTTATCTCATCTTTTAACTTATACGATTATTCATCATGCCAATTTGAAATATCCTTTGATTGTTTTATTTTTAAATGTTTATTAAATGGATATTTCTTATTTTGTCTAAAGATGATTATTTTTCGTATTCATGACTACTCATTGAATATTATGGTATTGTGATTTCATCTTTAGCTTTTGTAATATTCGTAATATTTATGATTTTAAGCTTTATTATTATTTTCTTATTCAAGTTACTTACTGTCTACAACAGTAATTCTTTACAGGGGAGAAGTCATGCATATTGAATGTCTCTCTCTCTCTCTCAAAGCGTTTCTTTTCTTTAATCCTTCGGTTGTCAGTGAACACCGTGCTAAGGCTTTAAAAGGGAAGAAATGAACTTTGATAAGAAGACCTAATATTTTTGAATTAGTTTCATACTTCCGAAAATATGTCTCTGAATTTTATTTTAAAATTTTGTCAATATTATAATTTTTGGATATAGCCATGTAAAGATGGAGCAGTTAATTGTTTCAAATCAATTATCCCCTTGACATGCCATATATCTAGAATACACTTTTCTTTGGACATTTATCTGGTTATATTTATTTGTTCAAATGGATTTATTTATGTTTTATGGATTCGTTTATTAAAATTGTTTTTGTGATTCGAATCGCCAGCTTTCAGTCTGAGGACTAAATGGATGCATTCGAACATTTACTAAGACAGTTTTTCGTAATAAATTTCACATTTTTGAAAAGTCTTTTTGATTCCTTTTGATTTATTGAATCTGTTCGGTACTTAAATTTTATTATTAAAGACAGTTTTCAAAATCTTTTAATGTCTTGAAATATTTCTTTTATATATATATTGGAGATATATTTTGTTTGTTCATCTTTAAGCATTTATTGGATTTCTTTTCTTGCCTAAAGATGATATTTTTTTTGAGTTTGGAATTTTATATGCATTTGATCAAAGGAAAGAAAAGATGCATATCTTGGATATCCCTTAGATCATGTGATTATTTCTTTTATCTATTTTATGTATATAAATTATTTTTGAACTATATACGCATATTTTAAGGGGGAGCAAATTAATTGTTTCAATTCTTTTATGCCCTTAATATGTGGTATACCTAGTTCATCATGGACATATATTCTTTTACTTAAAATATCTTGTTGAGTTGTTCATGATTTTTGGATTTGTATTAGATGAGAGAATATATGATTTTAATATTTATTTTTAATTCTCTCATTTTTGAGTTTCTAAAAGTTATTATGCCAAAAAGTAATTTAATTAATTGATAATTCATTTGATTTTAAACTGATTTGGCATTTCTTATTGAGAGTTTATCTCAAAGTTCATGATTATCTATATTTAGACTGATCATACTTTGCGGGGGAGCATTCAAGTCGACTGAATTTCTCCTTCTCAAGTATTTTGTCTTCATTACCTTCATGTTTATCTAATGGATATACATATATCATGCTAAGGTAATTGAATTCAAATGCAGGAACTTTGGTATATATTTTGCATAGATTCTAGTATACTTATTTTTTATTTCTTTTTCAATGATTATACTCTTTATGGAATTGATTCACTAATTTGTATGGGCAAATTATGAATCATATTTTTTTTGTGATCATTGTTAAAAGTCTCATTATATTTTTGATTTTTTTTTAATATATACTAGATCTGCGAATTTTTTATTCCTCATGATTTATTTATGACCAATGATTGATTCCTACTATATTGATATTTTTTTGGTCTATTTCAAAACATATTTTATTTTTTGATTTCTAGTTGGTATACTATTTCTTCATTAATTTTTTTTACCAACTATACTGTGTTGACAAGTTTTTATATCTTAGCTTAGTAATTTTCTAAACTTGTCGTTACACTGTTCTCCTAATCCTTGATCATGATTATTTTTGCTTTCCTCCTTTACTTATGCTTGAGTTTATTTTAGCTCTAATTACGGGGGAGCTTATTTTTGATCATGTCAAAGGGGGAAAAATAAGTTTAAGTCAGCACACAATATTCTAGTATTATGTGTTTATTAGTGATACATGCATCTATTGTATATATATTAAACTTAAAAGATTTGCCATAATCAAAAAGGGGGAGATTGTTAGCCCAATGATTATATCATATTTTTGAATATGGATAATCAATTAAGTTTAACATATTGACATCACTAATATTCATGTAATCACTATCATGTTGCTACTTATACTTAGCATTGTCCTTATACTTAGCATTGTCCTTATGTTAGCATTGCTCTAAATGTTCTATATCATATTGCTATAGAAGTATTATATTGTTCTGTTTGTCTAACATGTATTTATAGACATGCTGTAAGCATGATCAAACATGATCAAACCAGGACATATGTAATGGAGAATTATTGATGGGCCAAAGACGGCGTTATACAAGAAGATTTCTCTGAACCGCCTAACGACCTATCCGGGGCCTCGCATCGGGGGTTCCGCTGCCCGGTCAGCGGACAGGGGTCGAGGGGGCAGCACCCCCCGTCAGGGGTTCGGTTCCAGATCTGTTTATCTTTGGACATATGCCGTCAAAGGAAAAAGGCGTCTTCAAGTCTGCTCAAATATTTGAAGAAAGGCGTCATCAAAGGGCTCTTGGTTTTCCTTTTTATCAATGTATTTTTTATATTTATTGAGTCTAGGAATACGATGTACACTGCATCGTACTGGCAAATAGGCTACCCAAGAAATGTTTTTAAAATACCCTTTCATTTTGAAAACAAGCCCACTTACAAAAGCCCAAACTACTTCCTAACTGCATGACTTTTCAAAAAGCCCAAAAACCAATTTGCAAAAACCCTGACTGAACTCCAACAGTACTCCAGGAGAATTCGGCCAGAGTTCGGCCAGAGTTCGGTTAGTGAACGTTGTTTTTTGAACTTGGTCTTCCTGCAGTTACGGATCCTACCGAGATTTTCTCTTAGAGTTCTGCCCGAATTCTGTCCGAATTCTGTCAGAATTCTGCCTTTGGAAAAACTATAAATAGAGAAGGATTTCGATCATTTCAACACACTCATTCACTTTCATATCTCTTCTCTATAAGCCTAATACTTCTTCCAAAGTATTCTCAGCTATTCTTTTCAAATCTCAAGCCAGTTACAATCCTCTAGTCGATTTGCCAGTACAGTACGGTCTAGAAGTTTCAGAGTGGTTGTAATCAGAGGCTTGATTGAAGTTACACACTTCACAATTGAAGTTGGTCGAGTACTTCGGATCAAAGCTCGCGTTGTAGAAGTTGCAAGATCTTCGGATGAAAACTTGTGGTGATTTTCCATAGTGGATTCAACTGAAAGCTAGAGTTCTTCCGACTGGACTAGTCCTCAACAGAGGAAAACCAGTATACATCCTTGTGTTTGCGTTTGCTCTCTACTCTCTACTTTTCATTTACTTATCTGTGATATATTATCTGTGATCTTGTTACTAACATTTTTAAATAGTTAATTTCCGCTGCCTACTCTATTCACCCCCCCTCTAGAGTATTATGCTTTACAACTCGTTCCTACAATCGGTCCTACAGAGTTCACGAAGATCACTAACAGAACCAGAAGAAGCTGCAGGAATGTAGTCATTAACGACATTCGGAACATGGTTCCTGTTCTTGAGGTGTCCCATACTTTGAGTGTACAAGGACGTGCTAAGCTGATTAGCATAAGTCTCAGGATTTTTTTATCTCAGAATTCTTCCTCTGGCGCAAGTTAACAACTGGTGTAGGTTGCGCTTGATACATCGTGTGTTTTCCCGAGGTTGACCCTAATTAGCACCTGTTGATATAGGTGTGCAAGTTTGATAGGGGTGCTACTTGTGCATCTATTTGAGATACTTGTAGCTTGCTTTGTCGGGATCTTGAGATGCGTAGGGTTGGTAGATCCTGCCCTGACCTCTTTGGAGTAGGCATAGTACCCTTTTGCGTGGAAAGTTTATTCTGAATAGAAACCCTCTTCCTGACAAAGATTTGGTTGTCTCTGTTAAGGATAGTAGGATTTCTATCCGAATCCACTTTTGTGCTGAGAGGTGCAAAGGCGCAACCAACAGTACTTTCTACCCATGCAGCGATTCAAACAGAATGAGGAAAAGCCAAAGAGCGTTTTCCTTGATTTAGTAATTTCTCAATAAGTTTTGAACTTGATGACGAAGAGGGAACCACTAAATAGTATTTCTCTTTACGTAGTGCCAATGCAGAAATATGCGCAGGTTGCGCCAGAGAAGGAGCAGGCATAAGTTATGTCGGGGAAGAAAAGGCCAAAGGGTGCTTTTCTTTGTTTTGTCCAGGAGAGGTACTGGACATATTTTTCTCCTAGTTCAGAACTGGAGGAGTAGAAGGAGTAGCCAAAAGGCTCTTTCTCTTAGGTTGCGCCAAGGCAGAAATGTGTGCAGATTGTGTCACAGCAGGAACAGACACAGGTTGTGCCAGAAAAAAAAGGCTAAAAGGAACATTTCTTTGTTTTGGAAAGCAGTGTGTCGAGACGAAGTCTCCTTCGATTTCAGAATCAGAGAAGTTGAGGGGTTAGCCAAAAGACTATTTTCCTTAGGTTACGTCAGGGCAGTGATGGGCGCAAGTTGCACAGAGGCAGGAACAGGCACAGGTTGCGCCATAGAAGAAAAGGCCAAAGGGCGCTTTTCTTTATTTTGGACATCAGTGTGTCGAGATGAAGTCTCCTTCGATTTCAGAATCGGAGAAGTGGAGGGGCTAGCCAAAAGACTATTTTTCTTAGGTTACGCCATGGCAGTGATGGGGGCACAAGTTGCGCAGAGGCAACAGGTTATGCCGTCGAGGAATTAGGAGTACAGACAGAGCGCGTCTTGCTCAGTGGTAGTAGAGCGCTTGGCACCCCCAGCATTGATCATGGCCTCATAGGCCGTCTGGTTCACTTGAACGACCAAGGTCTTCTGGGTCATGTCGATCGATGCAGTATCACATTGAGTTATCACTTACTTGTCAGAGAAAAAAGTCGTCCCCAGCAGAGTCACAATTTTGTTTACGAAAAACAAAAGAGGATTTGATTTCTACAAACTGAGAAAGAGTACAAAAAGTATAATTGAATTCTAGGGAAGTACAACTATAGGAATCTGATCAGAAGACGATCACTTTATCCCTTGTACGATGTGATATCATGGACACGAGCCTCTGGACGATGCAACAGCACTTTAGCAGGAGATTATGATCATTCTTGGTCGTTTAAGATCGATTTGAAACTCCATTTATAGAGTTCTGGAAATAAATATTTAGCAGTTATTCTGGGTCGCGCGAGCTTTAGGTTACGCGCCTGTTCACTTGTGCAAAAGGTTAAACCAACTGCTGTGGACGCGTGACATCGTTTGATTGAGATACGCGTGGTCGTGGGCAGTGTAGTGGGCACGTTCAACGAAGTTAGTGGCTTGTGCGCCATGTCACCCTGTTTTGGATACTATTTGATCACCTTGCGCGAGCTTCATCAGGTTACGCAGGGGCACAACGTAGCAACTTGCACGAGCGGTTCCACCAACTGCTGTGGACACGTGGCATTATTTGAGTGAGATGTACATGGTCGTGAGCAATGTAGTGGCCACGTTCTATATTGCGCGCCACGTCACAATGCTCTGGATATTATTTGATCACCTTGTGCGATCTTCATCAGGTTGCGCGGGGGCGCAACGTAGCAACTTGCGCATGGGTTCAACCTCGCGCAACCTGACACGTTGTGCAAACTGCTAGCTGACTAAATCTTCTCGAGCGCCATATTTGTACAGAATTTGAACGAATTTTCCTTGATATACGTGCTGTCAGTTGTCAGGTAATGATGATGCTGTTATAGTCTTTCGAGGAATCTGCCACATGTCTTTCGCACAACCTGAAGTTGGCCAAACCTGAGATGGACACAACCTGATGTGGCACAACTTGATATAGGCTCAACCTGATATGGCGCAACCTATTGATAAGATGCTTTTTGATGAGATGACTTCCGGGTGAGTAGCATAGCTTAATTTTTAGCCTCTACAATAAGTAGTGTGATGGTACAAAGAAACGGGTCTACCTAGTATGAGTCACTTTCCTAACCTTTATCAAGCACGAAGGAAGGGGTAAGAATTACGGTAGAAGGAATCAAGCTTGATGCAAATCAAGAGAGTCAAGCGAGAGTTCGAAAATGGAATCGAGGAAGAAGGTCAAGTATGTGGATGAGATCCTAGACTTTAATCTTATGTGCAGTCTTGCTTGGTACGGTAATGTAACCAAACAATTTATCTTGACCTGCATGGGCCACCACAAAAATATGAGATGCCCCAGTCCAAAACATAGGACTAAGAACGTAGACATGCCAGCAGTATACATACGAAGCATACTCCAATATATAGAATCCTCGTATGTATACATAAGTTATAAAATGCAGTAGAAACCATAACAAATAATCTCATCCAAAGAATAAAGAAATAAAAGATATCGTATAATCAACTATGAAATGTCTTTGTACAATATGTTGGGCAGAGGCAAATCTACTACCAACTGTTTAAAAGAGAGGAATACATGAACAATGGAAGCGTTTGATAACAAAGTGAAGGACGATCTAAGAGCAATCATCTTCTATTGAAGATCACGACCTTGGCTAGAACACCTACAAAAATACAATAGCATACACCTTGAGAGATCACCAGATCCTCAGAGGGACGTAACAAGATACATAATATCATGCCATATAAGCTGAATATATACTGCTCAATAATAAGTCAAATTGGATTATAACATGGTCCAATACTCTACCCTTGAACTAGCGTACCATCCCCACAACCAAACAAGGACAGGAGATGGCACCCTAATCCATAATGAAGTATATTCTCGTGTCTTGAATCCAATAAGTTATCCGGACCACAACAAGGTTCAATACCTTCTCATCGAAGCAGTGAGCCACACCTACAACTAAACAAGGACAAGATGTGGCAAACTAGTCTGCGACAAGTTACTGTTCCAAGCTACGGTCAGATACAAGTACCCAAACCAAGAGTACTCATACCTAACGGATAAGGTAGCCTAAGCAATCTAAGTGAATGCAGTTTTAAGAACATCCTCCAACGCATGGGCCCTAGATAAAATGGGATCGACATGGTCCCCACGTGGGGCACCAGAGGCCCAGAAAGAGCATAACGTTTCGCAGAACGTCAGTGGTCGTCAGTATCCATGGATAATCTCACACCATATCTCCAACGGAGCTTCCGGATCACAAAAGGTAAGTGTATAGTAGCCCATATGCTAAGGAATTATCCTCCCCGCCCCATGTCTACTATGTTGTATCAACAACACATAACCTCTATTAACCGCTAAGTCAAACTAATCATGCAACACTATTAGTGGTTAATCCTATCGAACGGCTTATACGTACTAGTGGCCAGCCAGTCAAGCATGTCCGAGTTCTAATGCGACTCGCAACTCCGTGGTACAAATGTGTCAAGGCCTATGAATGCAACACACAAAGGATAGTCCCTTAAATCTAAGTTCAATGTATATAAAAATAGTACATGACAGGAAATATAACTGAACAGTAATTTTTTTTCTAATTATGCCATGTATCACAATTTATTTTATAGAAAGTAAATAGTCAGTAGATGCATGAAATATGAGCTAATATAAATAGACAGCAAATAACAAGGTATCTTGCCTGAGGGTGGTGCAAGAAGTAGCAAAATCCAACGGTCAGAATCATCATCAATGATGTCGAAATCCACAAACGTCCATGGATGCTAAAATAAACATCATGACCTTTTCCAGAATAAAAAAAATAGCAAGAATAGACTACCTATAAGTCTAATTCTGGACACAGGGGTGAAATCGTAATTTCAGATTAAAACGATATCCGCCGTTGGACCCGTTTTGCTCCAAAAAGCGTGCCAGTACCTACGGTCTCTAAAGTCATCAAACTACATGTCTAAGGTTCTGGTTTTAGGAGATGAACCCAACCATATGTCCAAAGTTGAATTCCGGCGGACTGTGCACAATTTTGTCCGTTGGATCGAGTCGCGGGCCCGCCAAAAAGGCATTTCTGTCGACCTTCTCAGAATCGGACCAAACTTGGCACACAGGACCAAAAAATGATTTGGTCATGTTGGTGCAAGATTCGTCTCGATACAACGAACGTGCACAAAGTTATGGCCTAGTTTGTAAAGTGTCGATATGGGGGTATCTTAATGGATACGTAATGATTTCGTCGCACACGCACAACGAAATCGAGTTCCGTCAGTTCCCACTTGTCGACAACATCTATACGTGCCTTTCGATGCTTATGGGTTACGACCATGTAGCCCGGTTTGTCGGGGCACACGCAGTATCAGAGATTTTTCTAAAATTTTCTACTGTTTAGAAAACCGTTTTTCTCGATATTTAGAAACTGTTTTCTCAGCACGCATTAGATGAATTCATAAAATACGAAAAGGGATTTGAAGTTGTTCATGTCTTCTAAAACTGTGTTCATATTGTTTTTGAAGACGTTTGACAGGTTGCCAATAATTTACCTTCAAACAGGGGCACCGGGCCTAGTTTAGAAACTGCTTTTCAAACAGTTTTTTCGTCGACTTCTCATCAATTTTGCGGACAGGTTTTCTTCACTATATTCGAAACTAATATTGGGATCTCCTGGAGGGTCATATAGGCTCTGTATAGGGGTTTATGGAGTAGAAATCTGTGGAATACACAAGAAGAAAGATGGACTCGGAGTGGATACCTTGGCTGTTGTCAAGGGCGGGCTGTTGCTGCTCTGTTATGCGCTATCGCGCACATGGCCGGCCTCTGGCGGTGTCCAGGTGGTTGCGGGCGACGCGCACGCATCAGGTTTGTCGCTTTGGATGTCCGGGTAGGGTGTGTCACGCCCCAGAACTAGAATACTGGCAACTAGGGACGGACCAGGCCAGCTACGTATACCAAAGTACTCTAATACTCCGAAATAACGTATAAGCTGTATAGATGGGGTCGCTACTACAATCCAACAGGAATTCCTAAGTCAAGAATCCTAGATATCTCAATCATAGGAAGTAAATAATGTACAAGAAGTATGATCATCTGGAATATAAAATAGTAAAGCGTCCCAAACCATCATATATCAATGATCATGAAGCTAGTAATACAGAATGAGAAACTAGCAAGAGTAATAGTCATACATGATAAGCTCTAGCTATATTCTAGAATACGCACATCATGTCTAAACCCGTAGGTTAAATGTCAAGTTTAAACACGAGCTAAATAAGTGCTCGGTGGCAAAAAGCCTCAAAAAGAATAATGTACATAACTAGTGGGCAAAAAGAAGGAACCCACTCAGGTACTCTGGTGCTCTGAGTAATCACCGACGAGTGGAAGGTACAAAAGATCCTCGGGCATCTCTACCATATCTGGCCAAATAAAACCAGTGGAGTTAGACCCCCAATAGCAAGTACCACAAAGGAAGCCAACTATGAACTAAAACCAGCATGCAAATCATCGCAACTCTAAAGTAAAGCAGTAAACACAGGACAAGAATAATGTAAAGGTACCACAAGAATATGAAAGAAAACTAGAAATATATAAGAAAATAGCATGTGAACATGTGAATATACATGGTATGTAGCATGTGATAAAACCGAGCATGTGGGACAGTGGTAAGGACAAGCATGCGAGACATGTAGTAAAACTAAGACTGTAGCAAAAATGATAGCATGTGAGAAAATAGCAGGAAGCTAAGTACTGAAATAAGATAAACTGGAACAAGACTAGACTAAACGGGAATGGACTCCATCCATCAATCACGGCCAAACAATGAGTACGACTTGATACTTTAGCTAACTAGGGTTGTCACAATCCTAATTACTAACATATGCAAGTTTGAGAAATTCGATTCCAATTACCTTCCTGCTCCTACCAGAATGATCCAAGCCAAAAGGAAAATAAGTATAATAGACACATTGTAGTAAGATACACGTGTCCTAGAGAAGTGCCCCACTCGACGGTATGCTGGAAGAGTGCTCATCATGACAGATAGCTCCAAATCCTATGTATGTGTGTATATATATATATATATAGGGGCAACAAGTAACTGGAAAATCCTCACCTCCCAATGATATAGATAATCAAGCTAGTTGTATAATTCCTAAGATTTTCATTCAGGATTCCGGGTGTGGCATTCCACAAAATTCATCCTAGACATGAGACATGCGAGACTAGACAAGACAAGCAAGAACGTGCACTACAACAAAAAACCCTTTTAATGACGGCTAAAAAGCGTCATTAATGACGTACCATGACACTTTTTTTTTCCACAGCAACCGTCATGAAAACGGGTGTTATAAATGTTTTTTAAAAGCGTCATAAAATAACCGTCATGAATATGATGAGTTTCTGCTACACTTATTTTCAGCGTAGTTTGAAAGCGTTATGAATAGATAATCTGTATAGACTCAATTCAGCACATTTATAACGCTCAATTCTGCATATTTATATATTACTTTCCAAAAAATTATAGAACAATGCTCAATGTTGCTCAATTCAATTTCAAAACATTCATTTTGGACCATATTCACAAGAAAACATCTAAATGTTATAGAGTACCATTTAATCCAATTACAAATATATACATAATATATATCACCATCTTTATTACATTTTTTTCAAAATAGGACATCCAAATACATATATTTACAACTACTACTAGTAAGTAGACCCTCAAAACTATTAGTACATTGGCTTCAACTTTGAGCACATCAAAACTGTCGGCATCACGTAGCAAAACCCTGAAAAAGATTAAAAAAAACTTAGTTTGAATTAGAGGATAACTAAGCTAGTTTGATCAAAATACAACACGGTTGGCTCAGAGTGCATAGTAAAACTGCAGGAGCAAAGCTGCCATGTAAAACCAAGTTAACCGCACCTGCAAATTGTAGACACAGTCCAGAAAATGACCAAAGTAAGGTAAAAAAATAGTAGGATCAAAATACATAAGGTTGGCTCATAGTGCATAGTAGAACTACAGAAAATGCCATGTAAAAACAAGTTACCTGCACCTGCAAATTGGAAAAACCGTCGAGAAAATGACCAAAGTATGGTAAAAAATAGCAGGATCAAAATACATAAGGTTGGCTCAGAGTGCATAGTAGAACTGCAGGAACAAAACTGCCATGTAAAAATAAGTTAACCACAACTGCAAATTGTAAAAACAGTCAAGAAAATGACCAAAGAAAGGTAAAAAAAAATAGCAGTATCAAAATACATAAGGTTGGCTCATAGTGCATAGTAGAACTGCAAGGACAGATTTTTTCAAAACCATAATTCATTGCAATGGAAGTCACAAAACCATCTCCAAATTGTATCATATCATTGCCAATATATAAATTTTTTGGTAGGAACACAATAAAGTTGTAGGTATGTAGACAATAGAATAGAAAAAAATTGTTTGCAGTGAAATATGGGTTGTGAATTTGGTTTTCCAATTGAAACATGCCCTGTTCCTTATATTTCAGCTAAGATAAATATCTGGAAAGTATGGGTTTGGGAAAAACTCTACTGTCCTATCCACTCCATGTCTCCATGTAGCAGCAACAATATTATCACTTCATAATAAAAGCAAAGAATTCAAGTTATTCACATTTTTGTATCATAATTCAAATGTAGCAGCGGGACTAGCAGCAGGAAAAACTGGAAGGAAAAACACCACATTGATGAGGCCATGAATCTGTTGGACACTCTATCATGTCAGAAGGAAAAACTGGAAGCTACGACCTTCAATATTTTAATTGAAGGAATGTTTCAAGTTGGAAAGGTTAATACAGCAAAGGATCTCTTTAACTCTATTCTTGCAAATGACAGTGTCACCAGATGTTGCAACATACACTATAATGATGAGTGGCCTTATTAAAGAAGGGTTGTTGGATGAGTTTGATGAGTTGTTTTTGTCAGTGAAGAATGATGGTTACTCTTCAGATTCTGTTATGCTTAATGCTATTGTTAAGGGCTTGTTGGAGAATGGTGAAGTAAACAGAGCTATGGGGTTTCTTTCAGAAATGGATAAAAGTAAATTTATCCTTGAGGCATCTACTGCGGCATCCATAGTGGACCTAATCTCAAAGGACGGACATTGTCATCATTATATGAAAGTGCTTCCTAATTTTTCTCAACATTGTGCGAAGAGTATTGAGATTAATATCGACTCGTCGATATCAGCATTGATACAAAAAATTTCTGAATAGTTTAGTCCCCTTTTAGCATTGATACAAAAAAAATTTCTCAACATTGTGCGAAGAGTATTGTGAATTTGGTTTTATTCCCCTTTTAGCAAAGTTGTTTGAAACTAATAATAGTTTAGTCCTCCACATGCATTAAAATTGAAGAAATAGTTTGGCCATCTTACTTGGCAAGATCCTTGTCCATGAGATGGAGAACCTGTAAGCATCAAAGCCTATATCTTTCATGAGTTTTACATCTTCCTGCAAGACAGATGAGATTATATTACTTCCAAAATTTTGTGCATGCTCAGTTGATGATGTCACTTGTATGAATAGACAGGAATGGGAAAAAAATACCTTATATCGATGGTATTGATCATCTGCTATGTCTCCATTGCTTCTATCTGATATCTTATCTGCTCAATTATGGTAGTTTTGATATCAATGTCCATAAATTCCAAGTTAACCTTGCATTTTATTTTGACATGTCCCCAGAAACATAGAAAATGATTCCATAAACCGTATATAATTTATAAATTAGGATGCAGAATAGGGAAAAAGAAGAGGAGATAAAATGTTTCCTTCTCCAAAGTTTCTGTCATCATATATTAATTTCATTGCTATTAATTAATTTAACATTTTCAGCATAGTATCATCAAGGTTAATAGTAAATGGACATGTGAGCAAAGTTTATATAAGAATCTGTTGAATTGTCTATGAAGAATGAATAATTCTATTATAGGAATGCGAAAGTGAATAGTGATAAGAAACATTCTCACACGAGTATACCACAATCATAGAGCACCGAAGTAAACACAATCAAGTGAATCAACACTGATGCTCTGCTTGCTTGTGCAAGTAATACACCATACAAAGAAAAATAAAGGGAAAAGAAGGAAAGCAGATTGAAGAATTTGTATAATTAGGACATAGTAATCATGGTTATTTCACAAACAAATAAACCATGATATTTATCGCTTAACATTGCATGATGATCATGCCAAGAACGAGTGCAATCTAGATTGACAGACAAGGCGTCTATACGCCCAAGTAAGCTAACTTGCAAACAAGTATATGCAGAGTAATCAATAATATATGCATTCCACAGCAAAGAAAAAATCTTCATTTGTGAATAGACGAGTCAGCTACCACATTTCTGGGTCATTAGCTTTTTCTTTAACGCCCTTTGATAATAATTCAGAAACTAGTCAAGTAGAACCAAATTATGTGACAATATCCTCTTCAAGGCTAAAAGCTTTATTCCTGACACATTTAGGTAATGCACATTAATACTTTCCCCGATAATTTAGAAAAAAAAAAAATTAGTAAGCAAGATAAGCCTCTAGTGTGGACCACACCTGGGGCAAGCTTCTGTTATGAGGTCCAGCCATTTAATTCATTCCCTCTCAACAAACCACCCAAAAAAATAGGAACAAGAAGCCTGATGTCAACAAGACATTTCTTTCGCGAGAAAGAAGCAGCTCAAAGTCTTATACAAGATCCTACTACTACATATAGATTCATACGAGGATACAACAGCCATGGGCCGAGAAATCCATATACACATCACACTAGAATATAGAACTCACATCCTCTGCAGTGCAATACCAATGATAATTCAGATCAACATCACAAAAATGTAGTAAAATTCAAGAAATGAGTTAGCTTTTTCTTTTCCGGAGGGGTAAAAAAAAGAAGGAAACTTACAGAGAGACAGGCTCTGTACTTTTCCCATTCGGAGACGCATTCTTCCTTGTCCCACCGTCCCTTCGAGAATTTCTCCGCGTACCACCTGTATCAATTAAAAAAAACATTCCCCACAATTTATTTTCTTGATAGTAAAGAAGAAGAAGAATATCATCATCAGCAGCAGCAGCTGCTGTAGAATTGAGGATGATGATGATGATGATACCTATTGAAGCAGTCATGGTAGGCGGCTCTCAGCTGAGCGCAGGGATGATCAGCACCCCAAGCTGTTGTTGACGACGTCACCGTCACCTCCTTCTTCCTCAAATAAAAGGGTTTTTAATTTCTTCAAAATTAGGGTTAGGGTTTTGGAGTTGGGGGAAAAAAAGGAGAAGAAGAGGAGAGGAGGGTGTAAGGAAGAGGAACTGACCCGTGAGGGCTTCGGATCCGAGGCCGGCGCCGGAACCGATGAAGCGACGGTGGTTGCGGACCCACGACATCGACGACGCTGGAGGAAGGAGAGGGAGAGCGCGGAGAAGAGGACGAGCAGAACCCTAACGCTCCTCCTTCTCGTTCTTGTCGATCGCGTACGCGATGGCCTCGAGCTTGTCCTGGAGGGCGACGAGGAGCATGAGGCCCTCCTCGAAGATTTTGGATCTAGGGTTAGGGTTTTGGAGTTGGGGGAGAGGAGGGAGAAGAAAGGAGGAGAAGGAGAAGATCGAAATGTTTTGGGGGAGAGGCGGGCTACAGGAAGGATTTTGCCAAAAAATGAAGTTAAAAAATATTACAAGTTTGCCACCGCTCTAAACTATTAATAACGCTTTGTTTTATAAACGTTATAAAAAGCCCAGAATTAGCCCAAACCGTCATAGAAAAAAGGTATTTTTCAACTTAATAACGTTTATGTATCAGCCGTCATTAAAACTCCGTGTCGAGCGTCATTAAAAGGGTTTTTTGTTGTAGTGGTGCACTATAACAAGCCACAACAAGACATGACAATATCAAGACAAGTATCAACATTGGTGTGCGCTATGACGAGCCACTAAGGTAACTGGACATGTACTGGAATCAAGAGTGCACCATGACAGGCCACTATCTAGTGAGCTAGGAAAGAACATGTACAAGAGTGCACCACGACGGGTCACTATCAACTAAGTATTGAACATGGCATAGACTATAAAGTTTAATAACTCTGGAAGGGCATAGCAATACATAGTGAGTATAGAAAACATATAAACATAAGCTAGTATCAAATGTATATAGGGTGTACAATCATTCTCTAAGTATACAAGGTCATCTAATCATGTTAAGAATTCATTACAGTCGAAGAAAATATCAAAAATGGACAAAAACGGGCAAAAACGGGCAAAAACAGCCTAACCGGATCATCCGGCAGATTTTTCGAAGTGTCACAGCAAGTTTAGTAGTGCAAGCTCGGATTTTCCAACGAATTTTTGCTGATTTCAGACAAATTTTCCGAACCGTCACAAAAAGTTGATTCTTGAAAACTCAAAACTTGTTTCGGCCATAAAAACTTCGTTTTAATTCAAAATTCGGATTTTCAAAAGTCAAAATTGCATGAAATTTAATTCACTACAACATGGGAGTATTATTTTTCACAAATTCAAAGATTTGATAGATCAATACCTCAAAATACCCAAAAATAGGTTTTCGGGAAACCAAAACGGGATCCGATTTTCACCAAACTCAAAATCTATGTATGCAAGCTTGGTGAGGACCTCATATATGTATATGTGACCAGGATCCCTGATGGTAACACCAGTATCACTCTAGATACCGAGTTTTCTACTAAGTCAATATTGGATTTCAACAAAAAATCAAAACCTAGTTCTAACTTAATTTAGAAACATACATATAGACGAGAATCACAAGGAAAACATATTTAACAAAATGAGTTTAGAACAATTCTAAGCATTTAATAGCAAGGAAAACAAAAATGACAACAAAATAATATTATTCATGAATTTGGCAAGATGTACTTGCTTAGGTGAAGCTCCAAGCCTAATCTTCTACTCCTCCTCCTAGGGGAGTTAGACACCACACCCAAGCCTCAAGGCGAAGCTCTTGGCAAGCTCCAAAGGGGAGAGAAGAGAAGAAGAAATAAAGAGAGACTGAAAGAATAAAAAGAGAGAGGAAAGAGAAAGTGAAAGGGTATATATAGAAGGAAGAATTAATTTTGACCATTGGATGGTGATCCATATCAAAATCTAAGTCAATCATGGCCATTCAAACAAAACCAAATATCCATTAGCTAAAAGGGTGCATCTGCACTATTCACGAAAATATCTGAACACTATTCATCAAAATATCTAAAATACTATTTACGAAAAATATCAAAAATACTATTCATAAAAATATCTAAAATCAAAAATATCAAAAATATGGAATATCTGCCCAAGCGGTATGTCGTCGATATACACCGGTATACTGGCGTTATGACGGTCAAGGAGAAAATCTATAAGTTGGAAAAAATTTAAAGTGTTCCGAAAACCAAGAAAATACGAAATACACTACAAAATATGAATAGTATATAAATACTGATACTGTGAGACGAGTCTCACAACTCTCCCCTCCTTAGAAAAATTTTGTTCTTGGAATTTCCTAAAGGTAATCAAAAGTAAGCGAGAAATCCAAGAAAACATGCTATCAAGATCAAGATGGAAAACTAATAAAGCATGAAATCCAACTAGAGTAATGTACAAGAAATGTAAAATCAATTTAAACATACGAAAACAACAACATCATGTATTCCTATAATCACACTCAAAAGGTAGAACATAGATATATGAATAAGTATACCTCACGAGTTAAACAGATACGGGTAACGAGCTCGGATATCATCATCGCGCTCTCAAGTCGACTCGTCCGGTGAGTGATGATCCAAAGAAACACGAATTAATCGGATAGTCCGGTTCTTGAAAATCTTCTCCCTCCACTCCAAAATGGATACGGGCCTCTCCTCGTACGATAGGTCGGTACCAACGACCAGCTCAAAATGATCTAGGATATGGCTCGAATTCGGAACATACCGATGCAACTGAGATACGTAAAATACGTCATGTACCTCATGTAGCGACGGCGGAAGAGCAAGACGATTGGCAAAAGATATGTATCATATCGCCTTGCTCGAGAATATCGAACAACCCAATATATATAGGACTAAGCTTTTCCCTTACGCCAAATCCAATAACACCACGGGTAGGCATAATCTAAGGGAATACGTGGTCATCGATTGAGAACCCAAGAGAACACCATAGCTGAAAACCCCAAAGATGCTGTCAGTCTTGAGCTAATCTGATCTCTGATCTGCCTGACAACTCCGACTGACTTAGAAATCAGTTTTGGCCCAAGCATTTGTCTCTCTCTAATATCATCCCAAGCTAGCGACGATCTGCATCTTCTTTCATATATTATCTCGGAATGTGCCATCCAAATACTCTTCTGGAAGCTGTTGTTGTAAGAGAACTCTACCAAGTATAAGAGCTCCTCATAGGAACCTATTAAAGTCAAAAGTGTACGACCTAGACATATTGTACAAAGTCTGGGTCGTATGCTTCGACTAACCATCTGTCTGAGGATGGCACGCTGAACTGAAACTCAAACGGTCACCCAAACTATGCTGAAGACTCGGCCAAAAATAAAAACTAAATCTGGAATCCCGATCTGAGACTATGCTAATTGGCACCCCATGTAATCTAACAATCTGCCTTATGTACTGCTCGGCCAACTGCTCTATAGACTGACCAACTCTGAAAGGTGGAAGTGGGCAACCTTCGTGAGTCGATCTACTATAACCTAAATGGCATCTCTACCAGTCAGGGTTCTAAAAAGACCAGTCATGAAGTCCATAGTAATATGATCCCACTTCCACTCCGGAATCGGCAAAGGCTGAAGAAGCCCGATCGACTTCTGATGCTCATCCTTAACCTGATGGAAAACGAAGCACCGAGAGACAAATCGAGATGTCTCCCCCTCCTCCTATCATTCCACCAGAACTGCTGATGAATATCACGGTATAAGTCATACTTCCTTGATGAACTAAGTACTGAGAACTATGGACTCTGTCATAATCTCCTATCGAATATCTCTACTCGGCACACAAAGAAGACTCCCAAATTAGAGTGTCCCATCCTCACGGATACACAACTCTGATCTGTGCCTTGCCACATACTCTGCTCTGAGCTACTGAAGCCTGGCAGCACCAGACTATGCTGCTCTAATCCTCTCCACAATGGTAGACTACACCTGTAAGCCCGCCATCGTAGCTGCTTCACTAGGAAGCACTACCTCTATGCCCATCTCCTTAAGATCCTCCTGAAGGTGACACTGCTCCGTCAAGGATTAGACTCCGGGTCTCCTGCTCAAAGCGTCTACAACAACGTTTGCCTTCTTGGTGTCACGACCCGCACCCTAGGTAGGGGCACAAGTGCGTGACAACGCCCAGCCTACACCGTAAAAACGACGTAGAACGCTGTAGGTCTACTAGCCAACAAACAGTATATAATAACATGTCATCTCCGCACGGAGGTATATAATATAAAATATTGATAAACTCAATCACAATCTAGAAGAAAGAAATCATGGCACGAAGACTAGATAAATATAATCACAAGTCCAAAATCTAGCTCAACAACGAGAGAGAGACACAAAGTAATATAGTTATACAATCCCAAAATATAATAACATAAGCATAAGTAGCAAGCTGGAGACAAGGTCCAGTCCAAATAACTCTAACTAAGCAATAGGTAAAGTCTCGTCAGGCGGAGCTAAGCTATGCTGGACCAAGGTCTCCAAGTCCAAGCCCACTACGTCATCCGGACCGTAGTAGGTAGAGTAATCCTCCTCATCAGCATTTGTAATATTTTGTCAACATATCCAGTCAGGATGGAACGAGTACAATCAACTAACAACAGTTCACAAGATATGACAAAAGCTATAAAACTGTAAATAGAGAGTATATACAAGAACTCATAGAATGTACATGTGAGTATCATGGCAAGGTAAGCTGTAAATCTAGAGCTAGAACAAGGCAAGTAAAACCGATCATGGCATGTACAAGAATCAAGAATAATCTATCTAGGTGTGTGAGTACTAGCTACAATATGTGGCCAGCTTGGAAACTTGCACAATAGTAACAGGCCTGGCTAATCATACGTGGGGTGTATGATCAACACTCACAATCAATAGGTGCACAATTGTTGTATAATAGGCTTTGACCATATATCTACACTAATACTCTTCGCCCCCGACTGGTAGAGTGGATCCAAGCAAGACACGTTACGACACGGGATTCTGCGAGAAGGGAGCAAGTCTCCTCGAGAATCGGTGTCCATATACTGCACAAAAACTATAAAGGGGCTTGTACAATACATACCAAGATAACGAGGAATAACATCTATTTGCCATGAAATGTAAAAGAACAGAACAATTATCGGAGGACCGAACTTTTACTTCACGTTACAAACTCGCTTGTACAAAGAAAGCCTAGGGACGAAAACCTAGGTACAGCAATCTAAGTATAATTGTTTATTTTAGATTCTGGGGGGTGACGATAGAGGCTCGGGAAGGTGATGGAAGCCCTGCCTTACTCCTTGGATGATCGGTATGCAGCCTTGGCTCCTTGTGAAAAGTTGGTTGGCGTTGACAAAGAAATGCACTTCTTGCTCCTCTGTTGCTCTTCTGGCTTCTTTCTCTCTCTGTGTATTCTTTTTTCTCTAACTATTGGGGGGTCTCTCTGTATATACGTATTTTTCTTTCTGAAATCGTATATCTACAAGGGAATGGCACCTTGCTATTTATAATAGTGGGATGTGATTATTAGGGTTGCCAATGATTAGCTTTTAGAGATAGCAGCGGCTTGGGGATTGGTCCATCTTGGCCATTCATCTTGATTATGATGAATCTGGGCAATTAGGTGTAGATTACACCAAATCCCATGAGCAATTAATGCTGATTGGAATAAATCTTCCTTATACTGATCTTCTAATATCTGCGAATAAATCAGATCTATTCTTCTGTCACGTGTCCCAGATTTATTAGGATCTGACCCAATCTTTAATGGCAGCAAATCTGAGGAATTAATCGGCTTAGGACACGTGTCCTAAGAGCTGCTGGGGGGATCTGGACCGCATGACTAGTGAGCCGCATATGAATATGAGCCGTATATGACTGTGAGCCGCATATGGTTAAGCCCACGTGTCAGGGCTGCGTGGGCAGTGGCCCTCACTTTAGTCTTCTAACCACAGAGGAGTAATCCTTGTGGGCCGCATAAGTATATATCCGCCTGGGCCGCATGGACATGATCTTCTTGAACCGCATGAGAAGTCCTCGCTCGAGCCGCATGAGACTTTCATGGCCTGAGCTGCATAGGATGGATTCACTCTGAGCCGCATGGGAAGTCCTTTGCCCGAGCGGCATGAGGCTCCTATGGCCTGAGCCACATAGGATTTATTCTGAGCCGCATGAGAAGCGAGCCGCATAAGAATACCCACGTGGCAAGGCCACGTGGCATTTTTATGGCTCTCGGAGGATTTGTGTCAGAGATTTCTTTTCTCTTCCCTAGAGATTCATCATTATGGCAGAGCCATAATTACCTGCTTTGGTGTCAGGGCTGTCAACTTTTCAGAGGGGTCAGCCATCATAGCAATTAATGCAGCATGGGTCGGAGGGGAGCACTATCAGGCCACGTGTCCTCTGATTCGCATGGAATGCCTTGGGCCGCATAGCTCCTTATGCCGCATGATTCCCTGAGCCACATGAGTTCTCTGAGCCGCATGGATCTTTCCTGGCCGCATGAATCATTTCCTTTAGTATTTTCCATGCTTCTACAGGGCCCCCTTCAAAGTTTTTAATTTGTAAAATTGAAATACTTTGAATAAGAAGTATGGCCGTGTTCTTCTAGCCGCATCTGGAATTCTGATCGCATAGAAGTCCCGGCCGCATGAATTATTCAGCCGCATAAGTGACTCAGCCGCAGGAGACTATTCAGCCGCATAGCCTCTTGCCATGCGTGTGGGTCTTTAATTGCCTCAAATTTGTTTCAGCGCCGACTTTGTAGGAGGGAATCCCAAGAGTCAGCTTATTAAATCTTTCGAATTTGACGCCTTGGGTGAATCTTGGAGACGAAACCCAAAGAGTCGGTTGCGCTCTTCATGAGTCGGTCATTGGCCCACGTGTCCTCCTTCTCCCGTCTTCCTATAAATAGGAAGAGTTTGAAGAGAGAGAAGACTTTTTTATTTTCCTTCTTCTTCCTCAGACCTTCCCTATCTCGATCGCCCGTCTCCTCTTTTGATAATTAATGGCTCCCAAGAAGACCGTGGCAGTAAAGGGCAAGAAGGCGGCCTCCACTTCCACCTCGGCTGCGGCTGCTACTCCGTCCGTCGCCGTTCCTGATGTTCATCCTGACGTTCACCCCCCCATTATTGGTAAGGACAATGCATGAGTTAAAGAACCCCAACCGCCATGGTTACGTCGCATACTTTATGCACGAACCTTTGTAAATCGCATGTTCGCCTTATGGCTGAGCTGTAAGCCGCATAAGAGAACTATCGCGTCTGTATACGTGCCTTGCTGGTGAAGCCGCATAAGTGACGCTAAACCGCATAGACTTTTTATTGTACGGAGCTGCATGAGATTTCTGAGAGCTTCATGGGGCCGCATGGATGTCTTCTTGAGCCGCATGGGGTTTGAGAGCACCCAATCGGCTCTCTCTTGTTTTATCCCTCCGTTTAACTTACTTTTCTCTGTTTGTTCTTCAGTGAACCTGCCGGTTAACGCCGCTGGAGAACTCTTGGTGGGTAGCGCTCAAGCCGCTCTTGGATATAGGTATGACCATATTGTCGAGTATATGGCTGACCAGTTTCCGAGCGATGAGCCTACGGTTAGGTTGAATGCCATCAAGAATCAGTCTTTTCACTTCCTTAATGCTATGATGAACTTCGGGAAATTTGAAGGGGAGTATTTGAAGCCTGCGTTCTTTTTTGGAGACGCCTTGACTGTGGAGAACGATCATGTCCTGGAGGTGTCGGAGGACTGGAACTTTGTTTCTAACGGGATGGCGATTCGCATCCCCCAAATGGAGCGACACTTCCCGTTATCTTGGTTTAATATGCTCCCGTTAGATCGGAAGATGGGGGAGACTTTAACCCCTACCAGAGGTGGAATGTTTGTGGGGAACATCCATTATAATAACAATCTGAAGTCCGTAATTGCCGGCAAAGTGCACACTAGTTGTTCTGTGACGGGGTTGGTCCCAGGTTCTTTCCTGAATGTGGCGGGCCCTAATTTCTCATTTTCTACCGCCGACACTTTTATAAATCAGCTTGCTCGGAAAGGCTCCTATCCCGTTGGTCGGTTGACGTTCCCTGGTTGGGTGCACTCTGTTCCTTCGTGGATCAATTTGTCTACTTAGATCTTGCAAAAGTATGAGGCCTTTTTGTGCGAGATTGGCCTGTACCACGCTATCCGAGGTACGAGTCATGGCTTTTCCATAAACAAGAAGCTGTTCTTGTCTCTGCTGGAAATGTATAATTGCCGTACGGAGACCTTTTACACACCTGTGGGGGAGATGGGACTCGCGCTCCATGAGATGTACGCGGTCTCCAAGCTTCCTTGGGGGGACGAAGCGTTCGAAGCGTATACTCCTACTAACGAGGAACTCGACGATCTGGAACGACGGTATCCTGGCTTTGCGGCCCTTTACCAGGAGATATTGTGCCATTATAACATATATTATCAGATGACCCGAAAGGATAGTAACCTGGAAGGGAATGCTCCCTATACCAAAGATTGGGTGCACTATCTCTTCTCGACAGATGCCTTAGGTAGAGTCACCTCTCGTTGCCCTCGACATCGGGAAGCGGTTGAGGACTCGGTGTCGTCGGCTAAGGGAGTAGCCACTACCAGCGACAGATTCGGGAGCCAGACTGATACTTTTGACTACTTTTACCAGGATACTCAAGAGCTGTCCGAGAAAGCGCTTCTGGTGGGATTTTTGATGATCTGGCTACGAAATTGTGTAGTCTCGGGAGGAGTCTGTCTCTCGTGAGATTACTGAGACGCGAGAGCAGATCCTTGCGCTTCAGAAGAAGTTGGCTTTCTTAGAGTCTGAACTCGAGACTACCCGCAATGACATGGAACTAATTGTTCAGGAGGCTGACAGGGTTACTCAAGCTTCGACTGACCTGGAGACTGCCTTGAAGAAATTGGAAGATAACTGTCAAGCGTTCTTGGGCTTGGACAATGAGGAGCATTTATTCCAGGAGGCCGAGCGTCGCGCTCAGCAACGGATTGAACAGAGGACCACCTCAGTAAGAAACCGCCTCCTGGAATTGAGTGATGCTGA
Source organism: Iris pallida (assembly GCA_029216955.1). NCBI lineage: Eukaryota > Viridiplantae > Streptophyta > Magnoliopsida > Asparagales > Iridaceae > Iris > Iris pallida. The sequence goes on from JANAVB010027598.1 coordinate 16,659,328, forward strand.
AATGTAGTCGGCTCCCCTTTTTTTTCTTGTTTTGTTTCTATTTTCTTTCTTTCTGGAGGGGACAAGATCCCGAAACATGTAATACTTTTTTCTTCCTTCAAATAAAGAGTACTTTCAATTCTACCCTTCATTTGTATTGTTTGCTGTGCTTGTGATATTGTGGTGATGTTTACCCCCGTATAGGAGATATATTTGTGGACCTGTTATCCATGGCGTACCTTGGTTTTAGGCAGAGGTAACAAGTTTTGATCAGGGTACCTGAAGCAGCCATAGTGAAGTGGTCATGGGTGCTCTTGGTATTGAGAAAAAGGAATGCCGTAGAGCAGCTGGGCTCCTGGGGCCTGATGAGGTGATAGATTTGTGCTGAGAAATTTAGCTGAGGATATTTATGGGCCTATTATCCTTGGCGTACCCTGGTTTAGGGCACGGATAATAGGATGAAGGAGAACCGACATACTTGCTCAGAGGTGACGAGGACATGGCAAGTGGGAAGGTTTTTTTTTGTTTTTTTTAAACGTAGAGTCTTCCTACTCAGAGGTAATGAGAACATGGCAGGAGTGAACTCGACGGAGGATATTGATGGTCAACAGAGGACATTTGTGGCCCTATTACCCTTGGCGTACTCCGATTGTGGGTACAGATAATAGGTCGAAAAGGGGGTCATCATACTTACTCAGAGGTAATAAGGACATGGCAAGTATGAAGGTTTCTTCGACGGAGCCTTCCCATTCAGAGGTAATGAGGACATGACAGGAGTGGGCTCAATGAAGGAGGGCACATAGAACAACTCAGAGGTAATGAGGACATGGAAGTTCTACGTAGGGGGTAATTTGTTTTTGGCGGAAGTGGAATTGCTCAGAGGTAATGAGGACATGGCCGTCTTGGAAGTTTGTGGACCCGTTACCTTTGTTGTGCACTGGGAGTGCAGGTATTAGATCATGAGGGAGGATCTCTTGTAGGAGAAAAGTTTAGCGGTATGGTTATACATGACTTTCTTTCAAAAGAGTGACCAGGATGTAAGTTCAGGGGTACCGATGGGTACATAACTCGAGAATCCATGAATGTTGGAATCAAAGTGTAAGTTCAGAGGTACCAGCAGGTACATGACTTGGAAATTTGGGATATCTTTGTGGAAGAAGGGCATGAGTTCAGCGGTACACGCGGGTATATGACTCGAAAATCTGGAATATTGTGGGTGCGAGCTCAGCGGTACCAGCGGGTACGTGACTCAGGAATCTAGAGAATGGTGAGCGTGAGTTCAGCGGTACCAGCGGGTACATGACTCAAAAATCTAAAGAATGGTGAGTGTGAGTTCAGCGGTACCAGCGGGTACGTGACTCAATGATCTGGCAAACTATGAGGGTGAGTTCAGTGGTATCAGCGGATACATGACTTAATAATCTGGAAATTTATGGAGTGAGTTCAGTGGTACCAGCGGGTACGTAACTCGAGAATCTAGAAAACTGCGAAGGTGAGTTCAGTGGTATCAGCGGATACGTGACTTAATAATCTGGAAATTTATGGAGCGAGTTCAGTGGTACCAGCGGGTACGTGACTCGAGGATCTGGAGAATATTGTTTAAACATAGTATTTCTTCAGGAACTTGCCGTTGACGGGCAACATGAGCAAGTCTCCGTTCTGCTTGGCGAGGCGGTAAGCACCGTTGGAGAATATTGTCTCTATGATAAATGGACCTTCCCACTTTGGCTGGAACTTGTCGGCGGTCTTGTGAGTCATCGGCCTCCGGACTGCCAACACAAGATTATCCACTTGGAATGTTCTGATTTTGACCTTCTTGTTGAAGGCTCCTGAGATGCGTGCTTGGTATAGCTCGATCCTTTGCTGAGCTAGGAGGCGCTTTTCATCTAAGGCCTCTAACTCTTGTTGTCGACGTCGGTAGTTGTCATCCGTTGTCAACTAATAAGTGAGGGCAACGCGGAGTGAGAGTATTTGAGTCTCTAATAGGAGAACTGCCTCACTCCCGTACACTAGGGAGAATGGCGTATTCCCGGTGGCTGTTCGAATTATGGTGCGATAAGCCCATAAGCATTCGCCGAGCTTTTCGTTCCAGTCGCGCTTGTTGGAGGAGACGAACTTCTTGAGGAGTTTGATGATCGTTTTGTTGAATGCCTCTGCTAACCTGTTTGCTGTCGGGTTGTACGGCGTCAAAGCGATATTCTGAATACGGTGTTTATCGTAAAACCGATAGAATGCGTGGCTTGCAAACTGTGGACCATTATCATGGATGATCCTTCGTGGCAGTCCAAAGCGGTAGATGACGTAATGCTTAAGGAAGCTAATCACGTTTGAAGTCTTAACTTCTGCGAGTGGGACAGCTTTCGCCCACTTGGAGAAGTAATCAGTAATCGCAAGTATGAAGCGATGTCCTCGGAAGGAAGGTGGGGTGATTGGACCAATGATATCCATTCCCCATGCTTCGAATGGCCAGGACGCTACTGTCGGATGTAGAAATTCGAATGGTTGGTGAATGAAGTCCGCATGGACTTGTCAAGCTTTGCACTTTCTAGCATAATCGATCGCATCTGCCACCATTGTGGGCCAATAGTAGCCCATTCGGTGAAGACGATCTTGTAGTTTTGGGCCGGGTTGGTGGGCCCCGCAGACACCGTCGTGAGCTTCTAGTACTGCTTCTTTGGCTTCTGCGTTTGACAGACACCGAAGTAATAATCCGTCGTAAGAGCGGCGATACAGCATCTTCGTCTCTGTATCGTAGAAGAATCTGAGAGAACGCCTTCTGATGGAAGTGGCTTCCTTTGGGTTCTCGGGCAGGATGTCGTAGACGACGAAGTCGATGAATGGTTGTCTCCAATCAGGGGTGTCATCGATCATCTGTGCGGAATAACTTGCCACGAATTGTACATTATTTTTGGGACAGACCAGTTCATGGCCTATCACTTCCACTGATTGGCGATCATAATTTAGAACTGCTAAGGAAGCAGCAAGACCAGCTAGGGCATCGGCTTCAATATTTCAGAGTATGGGGACGTACTCGATGAAGAACACCTCAAATAACGAGATGATATCGATCGTTATTTGGTGATAAGGGATCATGTCTTCGTGGCGGACTTCGTACGAACCCCGGATCTGATTGACGATTAGTTGGGAATCGCCGTATGCTTCAAGGTATTCTACCCCCAGTTCTTTTACAAGTTGGAGGCCAATGACCAGAGTGTTATACTCGGCCACATTGTTAGAGCAGGGTTCTGTGAGGGAATAGGCGCAATTGATCACCAATCCGGAGGGGGAGACCAGCACTACCCTGACTCTGACGACTATATTGCCTTTAGGTCCGGTCCTTGAAGCACCGTCAAAGAACATTCGCCATATAGCCTCGTGAGATATTGTATGCGAGTCGACGACCTCATCTGGAATTTCTTCGTATATTTTGGAGGATTCCGAGCCTGGGTGGACTGCTAAAAAGTCTGCCAGGGCTTGACCTTTGACTGCCTTTTGGGGGACGAAGATCATATGATAAGGGGACAGCAATATTGCCCATGTAGCGAAGCGAGAGCTGAGTGCCCCTGGTTTAGTCATGAGGACCCTTAGAGGGTTGACTCGTGAGATCACATGTATCGTTTGCCCAGTGACATAGTGTCACATTTTCTGAATGGCGAACACCAGGGCGAGGCATTCCTTCTCCACAGCGGTATATCGGTGCTCTGGCCCAATCATCATTCGGCTAAGGTAATATATGGCCCGCTCATGGCCTGCGTCGTTGTTCTGTGCCAGCAAAGCCCCAAGGGAGTGTTCTATTGCTCGTACATAGAGCAGGAATGGTTTTCCAGGAACCGGGGCCACCAAAACTGGAGGATTTGACAAATATTCTTTGATGCTGTCGAAAGCACGCTGACATTCCTCGTCCCATACGAATGAGACTCCTTTCTTCATGAGGTGCGTGAATGGTCGGCATCGCCCGGAGAGGTTGGAAATGAACCTTCTGATGTAAGCTAGCCTCCCTTGAAGGCCTCTGAGTTCGCGGAGATTTTTTGGGGGACCCATCTCCATGATTGCTTTTGTCTTCTCAGGGTCTACGTGGATACCCTTTGCAGTGATGATGAAGCCTAAGAACTTCCCGCTGGATATGCCCAGAAAGGACTTCATAGGGTTCATTTTCAAATTGTGCGCTCGCATTAGGTCGAATACCGTCCTTAGATCCGGTAGATGGTCTCCTTTGCTATGGCTCTTAACGGCTATATCGTCAACGTAGCACTCCACTGTCTTGCGTACGTGGTCTCTGAAGATGATGCTCATGACTTTTTGATATGTGGTGCCGGCATTCTTCAAACCGAAAGACATGACTGTGTAACAGTACGTGCCAATTGGTGTTCGGAATGAAGTATACTTTTCGTCATCAGGAGACATTTTGATTTGGTTGTACCCCGAAAAGCCATCCATGAATGACATGCGTTCGAAGCCGCAGGTATTGTCGATCATGATGTCTGTGATAGGAAGAGGGAATTCATCTTTGGGGCACGCCTCGTTCAGGTTGCGGAAGTCGATGCAGATTCGAATCATCCCATTCTTCTTGAGGACGGGTACTATATTGGCGACCCAATCGGGATGTTGCTCCTCACGGATGAAGCCGCTAGCTATCAGTTTGTTGACTTCGGCTTCGATCGCGTCCATGATGCCTGGACGGAAGCGTCGCTGTTGTTGCTTGACCGGCTTCGCATCTGGTCGAATGTTGAGTTTGTGAAGAGCGATGTCAGGATTTAACCCTGGCATGTCTTCATAGCTCCAGGCGAACACATCACTGTACTCTCTGACAAGTTCTAACAGCGAATCCCGTTCTTCGTCAGTTAGGCTTTTACTGATAAAAATCGGTTTTGGAGAAGATTCGCTGCCGAGATCCACTTGTATGACCTTATCTTCAGTAGGAGGTTCTCTCAGTTCGAACCGCTTTTCCCATTGTGCGTCTAATTGCTGGGCCCATGGCTCTAGCTCGAGGATTTCGGGGATGTCTTCGTCTTCCTCGTAAGCGTCGGCGAATGCCATGTTGACTGACATGACTTGTCTGAACACATCTTCGATGCTGGTATCTGAGTCGGAAGTTGGTGATCCGGTTGAATGTGACTGCCAGTCGCATTCTTTATCTGAACTTTCAGGGGTCGTAGTAGGCGTTACATACCCTAACCCGCATCTAGTTTTGTTATAGTTGTTCCGTGGTTTGCCCGCCGGGACCGGCGGCTTCAAAGGTAATCGTCGCCCAGTGCCGTAGTTCAATCTTGGTGTCGTCTCCAGATTATACCCCTGTTTCTGCATGAGATATTTGGATTGAGGGCTATAGAGATACAGAGGCAGTCTTCCGGCATCTGACCCGAGGTCGACTTCTTCTATGGTGAGGGGATGCGGGTTGTTCGTCCGGCCGAAGATGATCGGATGATCTCCTCCCTCGAATATTCGGTAAGCGTCTTCTACTGGAGTAAGCTGGATCGCGGTGTACACATTTGTCACCTGTGTGTGTAGGTGAGCGCCTATACCGTGTTCCATAGCATACATTGTACATAGTTTATTGAGCTCGGTGTAGTTCAAAGATAACCCTTTATTGATGAAGTAAGGTATCTTTTCTAGGAGGATTACATCATCAGCGGAGGGGACATTGGTGTGGGTAGCCATATACTTGGCTAGCTCCGGTTCCTCTTCGGCTACCCCCTGCGTAAATGAAGACTGAGAGGACGACCTAGGAAGCTTGATTGTCAGTGGTTCAGTTGAAGGAGTTGAGCGTGGTGTTGTTGGTAGACTAGCAACTCCCAGTTTGGTACCCGATGTGGGGCGAGGAGTGGTTGGTTCGCTAGAAGTGTCAGACCTTGCATCGAGGTGACGACCCTTCTTGGGAAGGCGTATCGTCAACGGCTTGTCGGAGGGATTGAGCTTCCCTGTTTGGGGTTGACTGACTCTCGGCAGTTTGATTGTCAATGGCCCCGTTGTGGGTCTCGACACTTGGCCGGACCTTGGCAGCCTGATTATCATCTGCTCTTCTTGCGTCGAGAGGCTGATCGCGTCCTTTCGTAGAGTGGCGGTGAGGGGTGCGGACTTGCTCGGTTTGCGAGCTTGGAGGTGGATCGTCAGGGGTCCTTCAGATCCCGTAGCCGTTTCGGTACTAGCTTGTTCATTTCCTTCATCAAGGTGCCTCTTCGACTTTTCGTATAAACAGGAGTCCGAGTAGTAAGATTCGACCCCTTTGAAGGGATCGATATCAGCAAATTCTGTCTTCACGAAGCCGTGTTTGTCGACGTATTTGAAGCACTGGTGTAGCGTGGAAGGTACGATCATATAATCATGTATCCATGGGCGCCCCAAGAGGATGTTGTAAGAAGTGTCTGCATCTATGACGTAGCAGGTGACTTCGGATTGGAGGTCGCCAATTTGACACTTCAGATGAATCTTCCCAATAAGGTAGCTCCTGCCCGAATTGAAACCGCTGATGGCGGTGCTTATAGGTGTCAGACGATGCATTGGGATGCGGAGATGATGTAGCAGACCCTTCGGGATGATGCTTATGGAAGAGCCAGGATCAACGTGCATCCGATCCACCTTCACGTCGCCGATGTATCCCGCGTAGTATAGCGGGCGATCATATAGGTTGGTTTTGATGAACATGTCCTACGGAGTGAAGACGATGTTGGACATTGCTCCCGTGCAGGTGCTGTCTTAGAGATCCACGGGTGAGTCCTCTCCGGTGAGGTTGGATTGAGCCAGATAAGCATCGGCATTTTGGAGTGCTTCGCTCAATGTAATACGAACGTCCTTGGAGAGCCTTAGGAGTTCGTATAGTGACAATTTGGTCGGAGTGTTAGCCAATTGTGCTAAGATGTCAAAGTTATAGGGCCTCTCTAGCCCTTGGGCTGCGTCCTTTCGGAGGGATTTGTCGAAGCGAGTCTCCTTCGGCCTAGGCTTGTCAGTCGTCGAAGGCTGAGCCGGTCCCGGAGCATCAGTTGTAGTAGGTTGATGATTTTCAGCTGGGCTGTCAACCACAGGTTAGGATTGCGCTCCGGATCGCGTGACGACGGCTGTAGCTTCCTCGTTGTCTGCTGAGATTATGTGGCAGGTCCTAATTTTTCTACTCTTTTTGTTAATGGGAGATGGTGTGGGCCGAGTTACTTCTGACACCAAGTCTGGATGGACCCAGATGACCTCCCCTCCTGAGGTGGTGAGAGGTACTAGACCAGCAGCCTGTTCCCGGGGAGGTGGAAGATTGGTAATCTCCATTGTTGCCAGAGGGACGGGAATTACCCCGTCTTGAGTCTCCGTCGGAGAGAAGCTACCGAATTGTACGGACACCATATTGGCTGCTACGGTTACTTCTTCGAAGTCGATGGCCAGAGCGTTCGAATCGATGAAGCTTTGGATGTACCGTTTTAGTTGGTAGTAGTCGTGTGTAGCGTGGTATACATAACGGTGGTAATGGCAGAACTTTGGGTTCTCCAAATCAGCCGGCCGAGGCTCCCGCCTTGGTGGAGGAAGCTGAATTCTACCTCCTTGTATGAGCATGTCCAAGATAGGCTTGACGTGGCCGTCTTCGAAAGAGTAAGTGATCTGAGGCCATTATTTGTCTGCTGTTTGTGGCTCGGGCTTCTGGGCCGTGTCGGCCACCATAGCCTGCTTTCCCTTGCTGTCCCGATTGTTGGAGGGGTTACCCCCATTATCGTTGTTGGGACGCTTGCCCTTGTTTTCTCCTTCTGAGATGTGCAATCCCAGTTGGCGAGCCTTCTTCAGTCGTTCTTCGGCGCTTGTGGCGCTGATGATGAACGTCTTCCAATCTTTGAATTGACTTTCGCCCATCCAGAGACTGATCGTTGGAAGCAGTCTCTTTTGGCAAATTTCAATCAAAGAGGAATCTGGATTTCCGGAGGGCAGCTTCATGGCGGTCTGGAAGAACCGCTCGATGTAGTTTTTTGTCAACTCCTTCTCCCCTTGGACGACGTCTATGAGAGTGGACATAGTGACGTCCTGTCCTACTTCGTAGGATCGTTCCAAGAACAGGCGCTTGAAGCCGGCGAAGGAGTGGATGCAGTTGTCCGGTAGATTGTGGTACCAATCGAAGGCGACTCCTTCCAATGCCCCGATGAATAACCGTGTGAGAATCGCATCATCATGAGACAGATGGTCGGTGGTGACCTCAAAGTAAGTGATGTACCGACTTGCTGAGGTTTTGCCATCATACGGGTTGATATTGAACGGCTTATATCTTGGTGGGAATGGAACATCCCTCCATTCAGCAGGGCATGGTTGTCGTATTCTGAGATCTTGGGCATTCTCTCGGGCATGGAACATGGCTCGGAGCTCCCGGACCTCTCTCCTTACTTCTTGGGTCTCGTCTGTAGCGGTAGGGGCTGTTACTTCGGAAGGATTATTGCCCGGGTTTGGTGCCGCTGAGTTCGAATCCACATTGACCGCAGGGCCCGTGCTTGTTTGACCGGGCGTTCCTCCTTGTAGAGTTAGCAGGGCTGCTTTAATCTTGTCTACAGACTTGACCAAAGCAACTAATATGGCTTCGAGACTGTCAATGCGCTGGCGATCACTGGAACCACCTTGATTGATGTCCGTCATGAACACCGTCCTTACGTGAGGAGTGATGGAAGGAACGGTGGAGGATGTGCCCTCCGAGTCGTACCCATGCACCGAGAAGTCATCGGGATAGGTAGGAATATTCTCTTTGGGTTCAGACTCGGAGGGAGCAGTACCCCCAGCCTCAGAGTTTGCTTCGTCTTGAGAGTTATGGATGTCCTCGGGGACATCGGCGTCTGTTGCCCCTGATGGGAGAGTGGTTTCCCCGGGCTCGGCTTCTTGAAACATCGGATTATTGTGGATGTTCGGAGGAGTGCTACCCCCAGTTCCCTCAACCCCTAGCGATGTGGATGATGAATTTCCCATCGCGGTAGATTTCGTCTTTGAACGGGTGTGTTGGAATACACCGGTAGAGGATAACCGTTTAGAAGACAGTTTCTTAGCTGTAGTGGTTGATATCTTGGGACTGGAGATGCTTGTCTTTTTCCTCCTCCTTTCGGCGGGGACCTTCTGAGCGAAATTGCAGGAGACAACAGGAGGTGCCTCATCTACTGAGTTCGGGTGCTGTAGCCTTTGGAAGACGGACGGCCGATCTTCCGTCACTGCCGCGTTGTTGCAGCGGCAATTGACGATGATTTGGGTGCAGCGATGTCAAAACGAGGACTCTTTGTACGTCGACACTCCTTCTCTTTCCTTGTGTTTGTGGAGGATCGCCTCCCGCATGTCAGAGGAACCACTCTATCTGTTTGCCGCCGGGGGCTGGACTCGAGCGGTTGTATACAACTTCCTATCGGAGGCCCGTGTGATAGTCAATAGGATGCCTCGATAGTCAGAGGTTGGGACAGCTGACTGGGCCCGATGAGCCTGCGCTGCCCTAGACTTCCTCCTTTTAGCACTTGTGGGTGCGTAATAAGAGGAGTCCAAGTTGAATGCCACAGAGTCTGGCTAATCATCCAGAGAATCATCAGGGTCAGGACCGCATGAGAGACGGTCGAAGACTGATCGAGAGAAGCGTGAAACGGACGCTATGCGGCTAGAGTTGGGTACCGTGCAGGCTGTCTGCATGCGGTTGTCTTCTGCCGTCGGACGAACTGTTCTCGTGCGGCTAGGAGTCACGACCGTACAGGCTGGCCGCATGTGGTTGGCAATTGTGGCCGCATGGGTTTTTTGCAAGCGATTGACTCCCATAGCCGCATGAGTTTCATTCGTGTGGTTGGCAACTGTAGCCGCATAAGCTATGCGGCTGACAGATATGGCCGCATGAGTTTTCTTCATGCGGCTGGAGGATGTAGTCGCATGAGCTTTCTGCCTGCGGCTGAAGGATGTAGCCGCATGAGCTTTCTCCCTGTGGCTGATAACCAAATGCTGTTTGGATCTCATAGAGCTCCTCTTTGCCCCTGCAAGTCCAGCATCATAGTGTTTTCTTCTGCCGGACTTGGGGACAGCAGAGTTGTCTACGATCTGAAGTGGGGCCGCAGGGGAATCTTGCTCGCCGTTTTGAACAACAGAGGGTGTCTCTACAAGAGCTTCAGCAGAAACGAAGGATCGGGGTCTCCACTCCTTACGGGCCTTCTTTGTGCGGGCTCGCTTCCGGACCGGGCCAGTGCTCTTGTCGGAGAGCATCTCTTCGAACGCCTGTTGGTCGAACCGGGCGACCATCTTTTGTTGAGTGAAGCCAAGCTTGGCTGCATCCGATTGCATCACCAACTCCTCAGCCGTAGAGAAGTTAGTCCCCAGCAGAGTCGCCATCGTGTTTGCCATAAAATATAAAAAAACAGAACAATTATCGGAGGACCGAACTTTTACTTCACGTTACAAACTCGCTTGTACAAAGAAAGCCTAGGGACGAAAACCTAGGTACAGCAGTCTAAGTACAATTGTTTATTTTAGATTCTGGAGGGTGACGATAGAGGCTCGAAAAGGCGACGGCAGCCCTGCCTTACTCCTTGGACGATCGGTATGCAGCCTTGGCTCCTTGTGAAAAGATGGTTGGCGTTGACGAAGAAATGCTCTTCTTGCTCCTCTGTTGCTCTTCTGGCTTCTCTCTCTCTGTGTGTATTCTTTTTCCTCTGACTATTGGGGGGGTCTCTCTGTATATACATATTTTTCTTTCTGAAATCGTATATCTACAAGGGAATGGCACCTTGCTATTTATAATAGTGGGATGTGATCATTAGGGTTGCCAATGATTAGCTTTTAGAGATGGCAGCGGCTTGGGGATTGGTCCATCTTGGCCATTCATCTTGATTATGATGAATCTGGGCCATTAGGTGTAGATTAAACGAAATCCCATGAGCAATTAATGCTGATTGGAATAAATCTTTCTTATACTGATCTTCTGATATCTGCGAATAAATCGGATCTATTCTTCTGCCACGTGTCCCAGATTTATTGGGATCTAACCCAATCTTTAATGGCAGCAAATCTGAAGAATTAATCGGCTTAGGACACGTGTCCTAAGAGCTGCTGGGGGGATCTGGACCGCATGACTAGTGAGCCGCATATGAATGTGAGCCGTATATGGTTAAGCCCACGTGTCAGGGCTGCGTGGGCAGTGGCCCTCACTTGAGTCTTCTAACCACAGAGGAGTAATCCTTGTGGGCCGCATAAGTATATATCCGCCTGGGCCGCATGGACATGATCTTCTTGAACCGCATGAGAAGTCCTCGCTCGAGCCGCATGAGACTTTCATGGCCTGAGCCGCATAGGATGGATTCACTCAGAGCCGCATGGAAAGTCCTTTACCCGAGCCGCATGAGGCTCCTATGGCCTCAGCCGCATAGGATTTATTCTGAGCCGCATGAGAAGCGAGCCACATAAGAATACCCACGTGGCAAGGCCACGTGGCATTTTTATGGCTCTCGGGGGATTTGTGTCAGAGATTTCTTTCCTCTTCCCTAGAGATTCATCATTATGGCAGAGCCATAATTACCTGCTTTGGTGTCAGGGCTGTCAACTTTTCAGAGGGGTCAGCCGTCATAGCAATTAATGCAGCATGGGTCGGAGGGGAGCACTATCAGGCCACGTGTCCTCTGATCCGCATGGAATGCCTTGGGCCGCATAGCTCCTTATGCCGCATGATTCCCTGAGCCGCATGAGTTCTCTGAGCCGCATGGATCTTTCCTGGCCGCATGAATCATTTCCTTTAGTATTTTCCATGCTTCTACAATATCTCATGTCGAGATCCATGAATACCAATCCGTGTGACCAATGTGTCGGGAACAAGCATATCTACACTAATTACATGAATTATAACAATCATCGTAAATTAGAAAAGTTATCAGAGAATGTACTCGCCTGTAATGTGATGGATAGATCGACTGAGTCCAAGAACAGTGCCTCGAGGACCTACAGATGGAATAATGTATCAATATAATGATTTGGAAGTGAAATTAAGTCATACTGAGTTAAACTAGGTCAAGACACATCAAACTAAGTCAATCTAGGTCAAACAAGGTCAAACTAGATTGTACAGGGTCAATCTAAGTCATATTAGACCTAACAAAGTCAAACTGGGTCAATGCAAGTCAAAAAAAATTAAAATGGGTCGATTTAAGTCAACAGTTGACTTACAGTTGACTTTTGGTCAACTGGTCAACTCTGGTCAACCCTAGGTCAACTCTACGTCAACTTTAGGTCAAACTTGACTAACGTTGACTAATAGTTGACTTTGGGTTAACTGGTCAAGTTTGGTCAAGTTCTACCCAATTTTAGGCTTCGGTTGACTTTCGGTTGACTTTTGGTCAAAATAGTCAACCGTGGTCAACCAAGGTCTAAACTAGTCCAAGTCCATTATTTCTAACCATTACCAAACATAATAACCTAATTTTAGCCATATCTTAAAGTATTAAACTCATATGTTGAGAATTGGGTATTATCCCTACTTATCCATTTACCCTTCTACTCTAGTACTAAGGCAAAGTAGCTTTACCTTAGGAGTTTAACTCCCGGCTTCCTACGGTAGTAGGATACTAGCCTACACTATCATTACCTACCAAGCTTCCTAGGTGAAGTGGACATCCAGTCCATCTTACGGTCCATGTTGTCGATTTACTGATTATCTTGAGTATCGCAAGATACTCAATGATATCGTGTGATACCATCCTCCTAATCCCACACGAAACTCCGATTTCAACATAGGAGCCTACCCACAAAATCTAATTTACAATATCTAAGTCTCATTTAAATTGGACGCGTTTCGACACTCGGAACTCAAAATCACCCTTTCATTCTATATCCCACTATCTCCTACTTCTTTCTATAGCTAAGTTCTAACCTTCTAATTCTAACTCCCTAATCTCATTCCATAAACCCACTCGTAGGATATTTTAGGGGGGGTATATACGGTTATATATAGGAGTATATATGTAGGTTTATAGGAACATATATATGTATATATATGTGGTTTTGTGGGGGTTAAAGGGGGTAAATGGGGGCTTATTTGCTGCTGCTATTGCAGCTGTTACTGCTGCATCTGCTGCTGCTATTGCAGCTGCTATGCTGCTGCTATGGCTGCTGTTTGGGGGGGGGGAACAGCAGCCCAAACCCCCCCAGCTGTTGCTATGGCTCTTCCTTTTCTCCCTCTCTAACTCCTCTCTCAATCTCTAATTTCCCCTCCTCCAATCTCTTCTCTAAACTCTTAATTCCTTCTAATTCTCTCCACTCTAATTCTCTTAACTCTCTCACACATATCTATATATATATATAGACATACATAAATATCTACATATATATACACACACACACACTCACATACATGGATACATACATACATATATAGACACACACACACATACATATCTATATATATATACATAGACACACACACACACACATACATACATATCTATATATATATATATACATAGACACACACACATATGGATATCTATATATATGGACACACACACACACTCACACACATGGATACATGGATATATGGACACACACACACATATATATGGACACATACACACCTATGAATATGGACACATAAATATATATATATATATATATATATATATATATATATATATATATATATATATATATATATATATATCCACTAAATTCTCCAAATCAGTCCAAAATGGAAAAAGACCCAAAATGACAAGTTCCAACTCATGAATGAGTCTCCCAAGAGCCTCTACAACATCCTAAAATGGTTTCATGCAAGGGGTGATCCTATCACTACAACAAAAAACCCTTTTAATGACGGCTAAAAAGCGTCATTAATGACGAACCATGACGCTTTTTTTTTCCACAGCAACCGTTATGAAAACGGGTGTTATAAATGTTTTTTAAAAGCGTCATAAAATAACCGTCATGAATAGTTTATATAAAAGCGTTATGAATAGTTAATATATAGTGCACAATTCAGAACAATTTTAAAACGTCATGAATAGATAATATGTATAGGCTCAATGCAGCACATTTATAACACTCATATTACTGAACTCATCACATTTATAATACTCAATACTGCACATTATATATTACTTTCCAAAAACTTCTCAATTCAATTTTAAAACAACTTTGAACTATATTCACAAGAAAATATCGAAATATTATATCACCATCTTCATTACATTATCTCAAAATAGGGTATCCAAATACATATATTTACAACTACTACTTAAATGAATCCTCAAAACAAGTAACTACTTTGGCTTCAACTTGAGCACATCAAAACTGTCAACATCACGTGTAGCAAATTCCACCACTGCAATAATAGTTGCATCTTCATGTGCACCTGAGAAAGAAAATTAATACTAGTTAGCTAAAATTCCACCATGCATCTATAACAAGTATTATCAACACATTAAGATAACACCAACTTACAAATTTGAAAATAGAGAGAGCTCTATGAGCTAATCTTCAAAAACTTCAATGACTAAGGCATTAAAAACGATATATCAATGGTTCATGCTTTAAACCTCATCTTCTTAAATTTTAGTTTAACTAAAGGTAGAATTAGAACTACTAAATTTTTTTCTTAAGTTTGAACAATCAAATATATTGGATACTTGACCACAAAAGAATTAATAATCACTACAGCTAAATTATTTCCAGAAAAGATGTTAGCTTAGGAGAAAACTTACTAATTGTTCCAAAAGTCAAGCTACACACACTTAGAGAGAAGTAAAATACTTACCGGTAGAGCCATCTTCTTCAATGTACTCATTGCCAAAGAGTGAAATAATTCATATTCAAGAAACTATTTGATACTATGACAAAAACTATTTACCAATCTGGAAGAAGCTAAAATGCTTGCTAACACTTGTATCATATCAGAAAAAGCTTTATCTATTGATACCACATAAAAGTCCCAGTCTTCACCCAATTATAATATAAAATGCAATTTCTTCTTTTACTCCGTAATGCAAATATATCCATGTCCAAAATGAGAGAATTAGAAGAAAAAAACTCTTAATTTTAATGCTTACCTCCTGAACCCTTGGTCTATGGTGTCTGAGCTCCAGTAATGATTCCTTCCTTTCTATCAGGACTCCAAGTTCCCCATGCACAAATACTTGAGCTGCACTCAAAAGGATACAAAATTCAGCTCAAAAGAAGTCATAGTCGACTAAGAGTTTTTGCTTTGATTCTATACTCATGCACAAATACTTGTATGTTATTCCACTTGAGGACAGTCCAATATACCTAGATGCAGTAGCATTTACATGGTTAGCTTATCCATTTTACTATAGATAATGTAACATAAAAAAAATAAGTTATGACGAACTCACTTATCACGGTTAGCATCCGCTTTATTCCTGACTGCCTGTATTTTTTCCTTGTCATTTAGAAGTGCTACAATCGATTCAACCTTTTTTCTTACATTTATTCCAGAATCCTTCCCATTAGGCTCAACATATGCTAAGCCTGAAAGGGACTTGATAAACATAAAGCAAGTAAATACAAAGTACTGAACAAAAAAATAACGTTCATCAGATTTTTCTATTATAGATGGAGAAGCTATACTGAAATTTTGAAAGTGTGTTCGATAATATCATCAACTGCACGTTCGGATCCATTTGCTATCAGGTACTCAATAACAGTCAATGCCTGTGATTGAAGAAGAACTTGAGATTATAGAACAAGAATGAAGTTTGTAAACATGAGTTTGGCTGTCATCAGTTGAAAATATCACCTTGTATACATGACGCCAGTTGGCACATGTTTCACTCAATCTGGTCCAGAGTACATTCATAATCATCGAGCACTCCGTGCTACAAGACATCATTGCGTTAGCATTTGCAAGAGCTGAAGAGAGATCCAGAAAATGGAAAGCAAATAATGGAGATGGAAGAACGTTTATTTGTTTGTTTGTTTGTTATATAGAATGGCCATTCAGCTAAACAAGTAAGTACTGGTCTTGTCCTCGGCACATTACTTTTAGCATGCGCTCAAATTTCAAGTTTACATTCTGAATCCAAATTCCAAAACTTACTAACCCCTGATCAACTCATTTGTCTTCAAAATCGCTCCCAAAAAAGTAAAAATAAATTATGCATTATCCATCAAATAATATAAAAAATGGACACTTTTTTCTTCTTCTTTCTAGGCTGATACTATCATTTACTTTCTCCCAAAATTGGTTATATAATCATAGAACTCCAAGTAAAGAGAACAAACAAATTAATCAGTATCTCAAATGCCAAAATCCGCGCTTCGATCAAAAAATAAAAAACCTAACCTTTTGTTCGATCTCCGGGACATTGAGCACTTTCATATTCACCTACCTCTTTTTGCAAAATTAAGAAGAAAAAAAAATATATGCTCAGCGTACCAGAATAGGAAGAAGAAGAAGAAAAAAATGATAGATTTTGGAATTGATGAGAACTCCGAATCACACATTTCTCTAACCGCCTGATCCAGAACCTTCATAAAATCCATCGCGAAATCAACGAGAAAATAACAAGAAGAATAGATCTCGAGTCCGGATCTGGAATTCCAAGGGAAGAAACTTTAAATTTTAGCGATTTAACGAAAAAATAGGGTTCGAAAACTCTTAGTTGACTATGACCAAATTACACCAAAGGAAGAAACTTTTTCTGTTCCCAACCCAAAAAAATAACCCCAAATAGAAAATAGATTCTTATTCCAACATGAGTATAGAATCAAACCAAGTTTAAATTACATCCCCTGGAAGAAATATTTTTTGTTCCAAACCAAACAATATTAGATCTATTCTTTTTTCTTCTTCTGAAGGAGACCCATTTTATTCCAACGTGAATAAACCAACCCCAAATTAACCTAAAGGAAGAAACTTTTTCTGTTTCCAACCCAAAAATAATGACCAAAAAGAGAATCAGATTCCTTTCAGTCGCGGCGGAGGTGGCCTTTGGGGTCGCATGGGGAATAAAAGGCTTTTTAATTTCTTCAAAATTAGGGTTAGGGTTTTGGAGTTGGGGGAAAGGAAGGAGAAGAAGAGGAAAGGAGGGTGTAAGGAAGAGGAACTGACCCATGAGGGATTCGAATCCGAGGCCGGCGCCGGAACCGATGAAGCGGCGGAGGTTGCGGACCCACGACATCGACGACGTTGGAGGAAGGAGAGGGAGAGCGCGGAGAAGAGGACGAGCAGAACCCTAACGCTCCTCCTTCGCGTTCTTGTTGATCGCGTGCGCGACGGCCTTGAGCTTGTCCTGGAGGGCGACGAGGAGCGTGAGGCCCTCCTCGAAGATTTTGGATCTTGGGTTAGGGTTTTGGAGTTGGGGGAGATGAGGGAGAAGAAAGGAGGAGAAGGAGAAGACCAGAATGTTTTGGGGGAGAGGCGTGCTATAGCAAAGATTTTGCCAACAATTAAACTTAAAAAATATTATAAGTTTGCCACCGCTCTAAATTATTAATAACGCTTTGTTTTATAAACGTTATAAAAAGTCCAGAATTAGCCTAAACCGTCATAGAAAAAAGGTATTTCGAACTTTGATGACGCTTCTTTATCAGCCGTCATGAAATCCACTTATCAAGCGTCATTAATAGGTCTTTTTGTTGTAGTGTATGGGTTCCAAAATACAAAAATACAAGGGAAAAGAGAAGGTTAGAGAAGGAATTACCTCTTGAAAGTTAGATCCCAAGGTTAAACCCAATAGGACTCGAATCGAACACGAGAATCCCTAGGAATTGGACTCTCCTCCTTCTTTGCTCCCTACTCCAAGCTAGCACTCTTTCTTTGAAGGATTGAGTGGAAAGGAAGGAAAATGGAAGAATTTTGGAGATGAAATCAAAAGTTTAGGTTTAGGTTTGGGGAAGAACTCAAAATTAGGGAAGAACTTAAGTGGAGAAGAAGTAGAACGAAGAGGGAGGGTCCTCCCATGGTGGCCGGCCATGTAAGGGGGTTTGGGGGCATTTGGCTAATGTCCAAAATGCCCTCCAAGCCTCCTTTAGGCCAAAATTTGACTTAAGAATTTTTCGGGGTTGGAACGGCCAAGTTAAAATCTACAAATTGGCCGATTAAGTTACGGAAAAAATGTCTAAAGGTACCAGACTAATTTGTGGGATTTTATGGGCCTTGTCTAACTTAAAATTGGGTCCCGATCAGTGTCTAAGCTACCCCGGGTCCCCGATACAAGTCGGAATGAGCTGAAATTCGAACCTGACTCTAAAAATCCCCAAATAACAATAAAATTAAATAAAAATTTCTAAAATTCCCATAAATGCAAAAATAACTATTTTACCCCTATTTATGAAAAGTGAGAGTGACAAGTCTACCCACCTTAAAAAATTTTGTCCTCGAAATTGAAGGCGAAACTATCACAACAACATAAAGGAACAATGGAAGAAAAGAAAAAATTTTACCTCAAGGCTCGAAGAGATATGGAAATCGCTCTCGCATGTCGTCCTCTCTCTCCCAGGTAGACTCACTTGGAGAGTGGTGCCTCCATGCAATGCGAACCAAGGGAATGACCTGGTTCCGGAGCACCTTCTCTCTTCGGTCCAAGATCTCAACCGGCTTCTCTGGATAGCTGAGAGCCGGTCCCACTTCGATCTCGGAGTGGTCCAAGACGTGACTGGGATTTGCCACGTACCGTCTCAGCTGCGACACGTGGAACACATTGTGCACTCCCTCTAGTGCAGGCGGTAACTCCAGTCGGTAAGCCACTGTACCGACCCTGCCCAAGATACGGAAAGGTCCGATGTATCGTGGACTAAGCTTTCCGCCTCCACTAAAACGAGTCGTGCCACGCGTCGGGGAAATCTGCAGAAACACAAGATCACCAACCTAGAACAAAAATACAAGACTTATAGCTTGATCTAAAACAATCACAATCAGACTCAAGTACTAGAAAAATCTAAACTATACCTCAAACTCCAACGGCCTCCGGTGGCTATCGGCCCAATGCCGCTGCCTGTCTTGTGCCACCCGAAGTCTATCTCTGATAACCATGACCTTCTCTGCAGCATCCACTACCATCTCAGGGCCAAGCAAAACCCTCTCACCGACATCATCCCAGGACAAGGGAGTACGACACCTCCGTCCGTATAGAGCCTCGAAAGGTGACATCTCTATACTAGCTTGGTAGCTGTTGTTGTAAGCAAACTCTACCAAGTGAAGGTGGTCCTCCCAAGATCCCCAAAGTCCAAGACACAGGTATGAAGCATATCCTCGAGGGTCTGAATCATCCTCTCCGACTTTCCGTCTGTCTGGAGGGGTATGTGGTACTAAACTTGAGCGATGTGCCCAAGCTATGCTACAAACTCCTCCAGAAGTGGGAAGTGAATCGGCTGTCTCGCTCCAAGACTATGCTTACGGGAACCCCGTGCAATCGGACTATCTGCTGTACGTACATCTCGGCCAGCCTCTCCGTAGACAAACCCACCTTGAAAGGCAAAAAGTGGGCCAATTTGGTCAATCGATCAACAATGACCCAATTCGCATCCTTCCCTCC
Organism: Iris pallida; assembly: GCA_029216955.1. NCBI lineage: Eukaryota > Viridiplantae > Streptophyta > Magnoliopsida > Asparagales > Iridaceae > Iris > Iris pallida. The sequence goes on from JANAVB010027598.1 coordinate 16,678,749, forward strand.
TGGAGAGCGCGAAAGTCCAGACACAAAGTCCATAGTGATATGCTCCCACTTCCACTCAGGAATGGGTAGGGCTGGAGCAATCCACCTGGTCTCTGCCTCCCGGCTTTTACCTGCTAGCATACCAAGCATCTAGAAACGAACTGAGCTACCTCACGTTTCATGCCATACCACCAAACATGTTGTCTAAAGTCTCTGTACATCTTATTGGCCCTAGGATGCATAGAGTACTGAGAACGATGCGCCTCCTGAAGAACCTCCTCCCGAAGTCCTCCGTTCGGTACGCACAATCTAGTACCATGCCTCAACGACCCATCCCCCGCTATAGAGAACTTATCCAACAGTCCTGCCCGGACCTGCTCCCTGATGACCCTCAGAGCCTCATCCTCAAACTGAGCTGCTCTGACTCTGTCCATCAGCTCTGACTGTACCTGAAGACCCCACATCTGCTCCTCAAACCCAGGAACTATCACCTCTATGCCCAAGCTCTCCAGATCTGCTAGAAGGTGACGATCCATCATCAAACACATGGCCACGGGATACCTGCTCAATGCATCCACAACTACGTTGGCCTTCACCAGATGGTACTGTAAGGATATATCAAAATCCTTCATCATCTCTAACCATCGCCTCTGTCTCATATTCAGCTCCTTCTGGGTAAACACGTACTTCAAGCTCTTGTGGTCAGTGAACATCTCCACACGCTCTCCTTACAAATAGTGTTTCTACAGCTTCAAGGCAAATATGACTGCTGCCAACTCCAAATCATGAGTCGGGTAGTTCTTCTCATATGGCCGTAACTGCCTAGATGCATAAGCAATTACCTTCCCATGCTGTTGAAGAACGCAACCCAGACCCTTCCCCGAAGCATTACTGTAGATCGTGAATCCTTCGGACCCAGTTGGGAACGTCAAAATAGGAGCCGATGTCAACCTCTTCTTCAACTCCTCGAAAGAAGCCTGACACTCATCAGTCCAGACGAACTCCAAATCCTTCCTGGTGAGTCTAGTCATCGGCTCTGCTATTCGAGAGAAGTCCTGTACGAACTTCCTATAGAAGCCTGACAAACCCAGAAAGCTCTGAATCTCGACAACTGAACTGGGTGTCGACCAAGACTCTACCGCCGCAATCTTCCTCTGATCCACTGAAATTCTATCACCAGATACAACATGGCCCAGGAACTCCACTCGATCCAAGAAGAACTCGTACTTCGACAGCTTTCCATACAGCTGCTCCCTCCTCAGAGTCTCCAGCACAACCCGCAGATGCTCCTCAGGCGTCTTCGAATAGATGAGAATGTCATCAATGAAGACCACCACGAACTTGTCAAGGTATGGATGAAATACCTTATTCATTAAGTTCATGAATACCGCCGGGGCATTAGTCAACCCAAACGGCATGACGGTAAACTCATATTGGCCATAGCGGGTACGAAAAGTAGTCTTCGGAATGACATCCCCCTTCACTCTCAGCTGATGGTACCCCGATCGCAAGTCTATCTTCGAGAACACCCTCGCGCCGCTCAACTGATCAAACAAGTCATTAATCCTGGGAAAAGGATACATGTTCTTGATAGTGAGGTTGTTGAGTGCTCGGTAGTCGATACACATCCGTATCGTACCGTCCTTCTTCGGGAAAAACAGGACTGGCTTCCCCTAAGGAGAAGAACTAGATCTGATAAAGCCCTTGTCCTGCAGCTCGTCGACTTGCTTCTTCAGCTCTGCCAATTCGTTGTTGTTGATCCGATAGACATGCTAAAAAATAGGCTCAGCGCCCGACATCAAGTTTATCGTGAACTCAACATCTCTGTCCGGCGGCATCCCAGACAATTCCTCGGGAAAGACATCCAAGAAATCTACAATAAATGGATGCGAGAACTTCTGCCCCGCCAACAAGGCTCCACAGAATCCATCTCCTGGCTCCGCTGCTCCTCTGACAAACTGAAACTCTGGCTCTTCTGGCGGACTAAACAACACTCTACCTGCTCTACAATCTATGCTAGCATGGTGCCTGCTCAACTAGTCTATCCCGAGTACCACATCGTAGCTTGAAAGTGGCATTACGAGCAAGCACGCACTCAAATCCCGGCCTCCCAGAGTGACACTCCACCCTTTACAAATATTATTAACCAGGATAATGCCTCCCCCGGTCATAATCTTGCAAGTCCTACCCAGATATTCAGCAATAATGTTGTGCCTAAGTGCAAAAGAAACTGACACAAAATTGTACATAACACCTGAATCAAACAATACTAAGGCAGGAAAAGAATCAAGAAGAACCGAACTTGCAACAACATCTGTGACTGGCTCAATCTCCTCGGCTGTAAGAGCAAAAGTCTTGTCCTGAGCACCCCGCTGCTGGTGGTGCTGTACAAACCGCTGTTACTGGGTCGGAAGCGGACCCCTCGGCTGTACTGCAGGTACTCTCGCTGGTGCCCTCTGAGCTATACCAGTAACATGAGGGTTCACTGGATACTCCCTCAATTGATGGCCTGCGCCATCGCAAAAGAGACACACTCCTAGCCTCTTCCGACAATCCTTCCAGACGTGACCAGACTTCTTGCAGAAGTGGCAAGGAGCCCCGTGATGTGCATACCTCGGCTGAGTGTGCTGCACCTGCTGGACCGGTGCTCTGGCCTGAACCTGCGGCTGGTGATGTTAAAAAGAATGATACAGAAGCTGAGGGCACTTAGCAGCCTCCGCGCTGCTAGTATCCCCCGAGAAAAGATTACGCTCCTTCTTGGGCTTTAAGCCCTACTCCCGCCCTATCTTGCGGGCCTCCGCATAGATCTGGGTATAAGTCTCATAAAAGGAGGGAATAAGGATCTTGATATCCCAGGTCAACCCCTCCCTGAAACGGCTCGCCCTGATCTCCGGGTCTCGAACCATGTACTCCGCGTATCGGCTCAGACGGCCGAACTCTGTGACGTACTCCTCCACAGATAAACTGCACTGCTGCAGATCCTGGAACTGCCGCACCAGGTCGATCTTGTCTGTAGGGAAAAAGAACTTCTCCTTGAAGAGAAGCTTGAACTCTGCCCAAGTATGGCCCTCTCCAGCTAGGGCTCGCTCGTTCCTGAACCAGGTGCGTGCAATGTCTAGCAACTTTAAACCTACCGCCTTGACCTTCAGGTAGTCTGCGAGGCGGGAGGCCCTTATCTGCCGCTCGATATCCTCGAACCAATCATTGGCATAGACCACACCCTCGGTCCCGCAAAAGTTACAGAGTCCGAGCTTCTTGAAGTCCTGGATATCTCCGTACCTTATACGCGTCCCATGATGTAGAGCCCTCTGCTCCACGGCTGCTAGGGCCAACTGATGGACATCCTCCATGCCCTGACGCATCGCGTCTGTCTGCCTCTGCTGATCTTCGGCCTGGGCTCTCTGAGTCTCCAGCATCTGCTGGAGGAAAGTAAGCATCTGCTCCACGTCTGTAGGCAAAGGAGGTGGAGGTAGAAGTACATCTGCAACTGGCAGAGTAATCTGCTGTACAGGAGGAGAAAGAGCGCCCATATCAACCACTAGTACTTGCGGTCGAAAAAGTCATAGCAATCCCAGGTTCAGCCCTCGAAACTGGCGGAGGAGCGCCCCCAAGAGCTACGGCCGACACCCCGACTGTAATAGGGGCGTCTGGATCAGGTCCACGAGTCGTAGCAGACCTCTCCACGTCCGCGAAATCAGGATGCTGGGACCTGGTCTGCACCATCCTGAAGATAGAATAAAGGAAGGAAATCAATATGGCACATGAAATATTATATCAAGGAGAACAATTAGAATACAGAAATCAATATCAAAAAGGATAGTTAAAGATCAGTAAGTGAAAGTTTTCCTATTTTGTGATTGAGTAACTTAGCATATAGCCTATCCTAGATACGTACCGCAGGCTCATAACGGCACACTAAGTCGAGCGCCACTACGACATCGCACTAATTGCGACTTTCGACCTGCATAGGCCACTACTAAAAACGTGTCACGACCCGCACCCTAGGTAGGGGCACTAGTGCGTGACAACGCCCAGCCTACACCGTAAAAACGGCATAGAACGCTGTAGGTCTACTAGCCAACAAACAGTATATAATAACCTGTCATCTCCGCACGAAGGTATATAATATGAAATACTGATAAACTCAATCACAATCTAGAAGGAAGAAATCGTGGCTCGAAGACTAGATAGAAATAATCACAAGTCCAAAATCCAGCTCAACAACGAGAGAGAGACGCAAAGTAATATAGTTATACAATCCCAAAATATAATAACATAAGCATAAGCTGGAGACAAGGTCTAGTCCAAATAACTCTAACTAAGCAATAGGTAAAGTCTTGTCAGGCGGAGCTAAGCCCTGCTGGACCAAGGTCTCCAAGTCTAAGCCCACTACGTCATTCGGACCGTAGTAGGTACAGTAATCCTCTTCATCAGCATCTGTAATATTTTGTCAACATATCCAGTCAGAATGGAACGAGTACAATCAACTAACAACAGTTCACAAGATATGACAAAAGCTATAAAACTGTAAATAGAGAGTATATACAAGAAATCATGGAATGTACATGTGAGTATCATGGTAAGGTAAGTTATAAATCTAGAGCTAGAACAAGGCAAGTAAAACTGATCATGGCATATACAAGAATCAAGAATCATCTATCTAGGTGTGTGAGTACTAGCAACAATATGTGGCCGGCTTGGGAACTTGCATAATAGTAACAGGCCTGGCTAATCATACGTGGGGTGTATGATCAACACTCACAATCAATAGGTACACAATAGGTACACACTAGGATTTAGCCACATATCTACACTAATACTCTCCGCCCCCGACTGGTAGAGTGGATCCAAGCAAGACAAGTTACGACAGGGGATTCTGCAAGAAGGGAGCAAGTCTCCTCGAGAATCGGTGTCCATATACTGCACAAGAACTACAAGGGGGCTTGCACAATACATACCAAGATAACGAGGAATAACATCTCATGTCGAGATCCATGAATACCAATCCGTGTGACCAATATGTCGGGAACAAGCATATCTACACTAATTACATGAATTATAACAATCATCGTAAATTAGAAAAGTTATCAGAGAATGTACTCGCCTGTAATGT